>OX579671.1:4228724-4550940 GCA_951230895.1 Carpatolechia fugitivella | reverse complement strand
AGCTTAAGCGGTACCCCGACGCGACATTATAGCGTCATTTCAAAGAGCAAACCAAATCGTGCCATCCATCAATTTCTATAATAAAATTAAAATATTAGGTGTTACTTTATCGAATTTGATGGCTCAACAATAAGTATTATTTTTGACTTTTTAAATTTTTGCTCTTTTTGCTTCGGGGGTTTTTAAATTTTTAATTTATTGGTCCGATATTGCGAACAATAAAGCAAAATTTGAAAATTTTGAAAATTTAAAATTTTGAGTTGATATCGATCGGCGCTAATTTTTGGATACTCGGCGGCGGCGGCGCCGCATGCATGACGGCGCGGCACCCACCTCTAACCCATACGTGTGGGGTGTCTATGGATAGGTCTTTAAAAATGAGAGGTTTCTATACCATTTTTTTCTAAACTGAATAGTTTGCGCGAGAGACACTTCCAAAGTGGTAAAATGTGTCCCCCCCCCTGTAACTTCTAAAATAAGAGAATGATAAAACTAAAAAAGTATATACATACATTACCATGTAAACTTCCAACGAAAATTGGTTTGAACGAGATCCAGTAAGTAGTTTTTTTTTTAATACGTCATAAATCGTAAATCGTAAACCGCGGCTACTACTAGTCGTTACACGAGCCAAGTCAGTGGCCTTTGGCGGTTCTATAGCACTGACACTAGGGTTTGTGAGGTCGGTTGTCGACTTTTACGGAACCCTTCATGGGCGAGTCTGACTCGCACTTGGCCGCTTTTTTATTACATACAAGTGCAATTTCTTTGTTTTATTTTTATACTTTACATTGACATCCAAATACCCTAATGGCTGAATTCGAGAACCATCATAAAATTTTAATATTAATTCAGTAGATTGTAGCTTCAAATGACCAAATGTCCGTTTATATGTCTCAAAACTTATGCATGATATCGCAGAACCAGTGTCTATATCCATTGTTAGATTACGATTTTCAATTTCAATGGTTAAACGTACCAGTTTGTAAGATCCCAACGACATCAAATGCAAAGCCTGCTCCTCTTCATTGAACAGTTCTTCCTCGTAATCCTCGACACCATACGGCTCTTCGCACTGGGGCTCCATATCCGCCCCCGGTCCCACTCCGAACTCGTCACGCACCCAGTATTGACTGGTGCTCGCCGACCGCGAGCTCCTGGCGCCGCTACTGCGCCCTCCACGGCTCATGCCACCACGTCCACGAAATCCACCGCCGCCGCCGCAGTAACCACCGCTACGACCCAAGGCCACGGCCTCCCGGCTAGACACACGTCCAATTTCGCCGGACATATTATTTCTTCTCGGACACACTCTTCTCAAATGCCCCTTTCCTTGACAATTTGAACACACGAATGCTCTAAATCGACAGTCAGCCTGACGATGACCGTCTTCACCACACGCCCAACAATGGAATGCGAATCGATTGACGTGACGATCGGCGCCGCCTGTACCAGACGAACGCGCTATCGCGTTGATTTCAACCGACCCTCCTTTTTCTACATAATGCGAATTACGCTCAGCGGCCTCCAATAAACTTGCAATTTTTACCAATTTTTACCAACTCACTTTTTCTTCGGTGAAAAGTCTTTGGCGAATAAAATCACTTTTAATGCCACACACGAACTGATCTCTCATGTTTTCGTCCAATGTTTTCCCAAAGTCACAAAAGCGTGATAACTTTTTTAATTCCGCCACAAACGCTTCAATTGTTTGATCACCCTCTTTTCGAAACTGGCGAAATTTATAGCGCTCAGCTAAGAATGACGGCTTGGGTTGTATATGATCACTCATTAGCTTAATTATATCTTCATAAGTACAATCTTTAGGCTTCTCCGGACTACACAAATTGATCATCAATTCATAACCAGCTTCCCCAATCACTGATATTAACGTAGGTACTTTGAGGGCTTCTTTTGTTTCATTCACTAAAAAGTACATTTCTAAACGGTCACTGTAACTCTGCCAATTTCTACTGTCCACATCAAACGGAGCCAATTTTCCAACACTTGACATTTTCTAATTATTTCTAATCCCACCTCGTCAGCCACTGTAAAATATTCAAAATTATTTAATTATTTATATATTTATTTGACAACTGATTGACAGCTCAATACATAGTCTTATTTTGTACCCGAACTCACAACTAATTTACTCTCAGTAAGCAAGATAGTACAAAATGGATGCAAAGTTGAGTTTACCAGAGAGGCTGTCACACACTAAATATACAAGGTAAAAAAGTGGCAGATGCTAAAATGCTAAACAACACTTACAAGTTAAATACTTGCCGAAGTGGGCAGGCTATGGTAAAGTAGGATTTTTAATTGAACGGAGTAATCTGACATATGGTGGGTTGCCGCTTTTTTGAGAAAAAAATATAGTGTTGTGCTAAAAAGATATGATTCAATCACTCATCTGGGCCACGTTTCACGAAGCAACAATTTATTAGTAACAAGTTACAATTTGATATTCATTGCGTAGCCAATTCGCCAAAACTGGAAGCCCTTATCGTTTTACCTCATTGTCTACGCAATGTACATCAAATTGTACTTGTTATTTGTAACTTGTAGCTTCATGAAACGGCTCCCTGGTGATATGGTCACTAAGTAATGTGGACTCCTGGGGGAAGGACTAATGTCCTATAACACAGGTTTAAACTTAGTTTAGGCAACAGCCCTCCACAAAAATTGTATCTCCTGTGCTGAAATGTACATACTTAGTTTTGTGGTGTAGAGATAAAACATTTTTTTATTTGTATTATGTAAAACTAAGTCTATGTCAAAGTAAGTATGCTTAAGCTAAATAGATAGATAGATAGAAGTCATTTATTCATCCAAAAAAATATTTACAAAGGTATGAAAAGGCAGAGTCTCAGCATAACTGTTGCTTTTCAGACTTACCCTAAGCTAACATATATCAACTACCTTAAATTAAAATATTCATATTTATTTTTATTTTTAAAGGCTTTTAACTTTCTTCTTTATGAGGGTGTATTACTCGTATTTTAGAAAAGTTATTTTGGTACAATGAAAATGCATGTTATGTGTATGAAAATAATTTTATTCACTTTCTGATATATTGCTATCATCATCACTTTCGGTAACATTAATAATAAAACTATCGATAATGCTGTCGATACGGGGATCGAGATGGCACATTTCGTCCTTGTTAGTTTCTTAAATTAGGGAGTCGTGCGAGCCGCGCAATGAAACTACCGTGCTATAGGTAAGCCTCTATTCGACTAGCTCAAAACCAAGCGAGGGTCACAGCCACCCGCAGAAATAAATAAACAAGCCTTAATCTACCCACATAACCAACATCCCTCCACCACAAATTCCTAACCTAAAAAAAACGTCTATAGTCCACTGGCTTTTTAACACGCTTCGAGGAAGCCTTTTCCTGAGGCTCCGGGGGGGAGGAAATCTCTGCACCCGCTTGCTCATGACCGGGCTCAGCCTCTGGTTCCACTGGTCCGTCGCTGCAGTCGGCCCAGCTCTCGTCTTCTGCATTTTTGGTGTTGTCAGTCTGTTCGCCAAGAGTATCATCGTCCTCAGCAGGTGCAGGGTCAGTCACGACCGACGACGTTGTCACCTCAACTCCTGCTGGTGGATATACTTGTTCTGCAACCTGCCTTTTGCTCTCGTCGATGGATCCAGTTTCTGGCGAAGAAGCCGGTGTGATTGCTTGCCTCAAGAAAATAGCTGGTATGTCGGTCAGCTCTGCTGCGGTCACCACGCCACCAGGCTCCGGGCTATCGGGCTCTCCGTGACTCTCTTCTTGCACGTCATCCTCCTCCCCCTTACACTTCCATAATTGATTAGCGTGTTTTTTAATCTCACGGTTTGTATTCAACATCTTTACAATATAAACAGATGTACCTAACTTCCTGACAATTATTCCTTTTGACCACAAACGTTTTTGGTTTTGAATTATTTGTACCATGACTAAATCATTTTCTTTTAAATTCACTGCACGTTTCCCATTATAATGCTTACACTGTAAATACTGTTTTTCTTTTACGTTAGTGTCGAGTGCAGAATCTGATGGTGATGATTTACATGGCGTTAATGAATCTAACCTGCACTTTAATTTCCGCCCGAACAAAATTTCCGAAGGAGATCTGTCTGTTGTTGAATGTTTGGAGTTTCTATATTGAAACAAAAACTCTTGTATTTTTATATTTAAGTCTTTTATTTTTGTACCCGAAAGTATTATTGATTTTATTGCACGCTTGACAATCTTTACGTAACTTTCTGCTTGTCCGTTACTTGCCGGGTTATAAGTTGGCGTAGTCACGTGTTTTACTCCGTTGCGTGAACAAAATTCCTTGAATTCTTCCGAAACAAAATAAGTACCATTGTCTGAGCAAATTGTATCAAATACTCCAAATCTCGCCATTACTTCGCTAATTTTTTCTATTAAAACCCTCGAACTATAACCGCTGGATACATCGAAACACTCGACCCATTTCGAATGTGCATCTACAATTACTAAAAAAGTTTTATTATAAATAGGACCTGCTAGGTCAATGTGAACCCTATGCCAGCTGTGCGGAGGATATGGCCACGGCGTGAGCGGGGCGCGCGGAGGAGCAGGCCGCAGCGCCGCGCACACAGTGCACGACGTCACACATCGCTCAATATCAGCCGATATCTGTGGCCACCAAAACCTGTCCCGAGCCTCTGATTTCATTTTATTTAACCCTATATGTCCTCTATGTAATTCATTTATAATTTGTTCCCTATGAAACTGTGGGACAACCATCTTATGTCCACGCATTAAAACATCTTTCTCTATAGCTAACTCGTATCGACTATCAAAATATGGTTTCAATTCCGAAGCAACTATCTTCCTTGGCCACCCTAACGAAACATAACGCATAACAACTGATAACACTGGATCTGAGCGCGTTTTTTCCACTATCTCGCGTAACGAGACGAATCGCTCACCCTCACAAACAAAGTTAACATACACTGACTCATCGTGTACGCCTGCGTTCGTAACTGGTTCTGTAACGCTCCCCGCGCCCGCGCCGCCGCCGCCGCCTGGTGTCGACCGGCTCAAGAAATCAGCTGTGTTCTGCGTGCTAGTGACATATTCAATGTTATAGTTATATGCGGATAAAAATATGGCATATCGCTGTAACCTGTTTGCAGATATTTCCGGGACCCCTTTATTTGGGTTTAGTATAGTCAATAGTGGTTTGTGATCTGTTCTAAGAATGAAAGGGACCGAGCGACCATATAAATATTGGTGATATTTTCTAACACCAAATATTATGGCCGTGGCCTCTTTTTGGATTTGACTATACCGTTTTTCCGCAGGTGTTAATGAACGCGACGCATATGACACCGGTTTTTCTACCCCTTTTTCTACTTGTGTCAAAATTGCGCCTAGCCCTGTCGGTGAGGCATCAACAGTGAGGATGAGCTGCGCATCTGGGTTGAAATGTGCTAAATTCCGTTCCGATGCTAACTCTTTTTTGATTTTGTTGAAAGCCTCGTCATGTACTGAAGTCCATTTCCAAGTCTGATTCTTTTTTAAAAGCTCATGCAGCGGGTTTAAAATTGTAGATGCATTACATACAAAATTTCGGTAGTAATTAACGAGTCCTAGAAACGATTTCAATTCTGTTACATTTTTGGGAACTTCGGCTTTTAAGATCGCTTTTATTTTTTCTGTACATTTATGAACACCGTTCCTGTCAATTTTAAAACCTAGATAAGTCACAGATTCTTGGAACAATGAGCACTTTTCCTTTTGCAACACTAGCCCCGCTTCCTCTAGCCTACGGAAAACTTCATACAACCTAGCTACATGTTCGGCCTTTGTTTTCCCTGTTACTAAAATATCATCCAAATAAAGCAGGACCCCGTCTAAACCCGTCAACAACGTTTCCATAGCTCTCTGGAAAATGGCCGGTGCGCTAGACAAACCGAACACAAGCCTAGTATATTTAAATAACCCTTTATGGGTATTTATACATGTTAGCATTTGTGAAGACTCGCTCAATCTGAATTGATTATAAGCTCTCGACAAATCAAGCTTTGAAAAATGAACACCACCGCTTAATTTAGTGAATAACTCATCTATTCTTGGCAATGGGTATTTTTCTATAATCAATTGTTTATTTAGCGACACCGAGTAGTCCGCACAAAGACGAATAGACTTGTCGGGTTTTATTACGGGTACGATTGGACTCGCGTATTCGGAATACTGTACCGGTACTAGGATACCCAAATTAACGAGGCGGGTTATTTCTCGTTCAACGCCATCACGCATAGCAAACGGTAATGGCCGTGCTTTACAAAACACTGGTTTTGCGTCTTCCTTGAGTCTTAACTCGACTGTAACATTTTTACAACATCCTAACTTATCTGAAAAGAGGTCGGGAAATTTTGTGGTTATATCTTCAAACTGTTCTTTACATAAATTTACTGAACAAATTTGTAAGTTGAATGAAGAAATAAAATCTCGTCCTAGTAACAACGGGCCTACCCCCCGCACAACATAAACTGTAATATATTTATTTTGATTTTTATAAGTAAATAATAGTTTAAGCATCCCAAGTGTTTCGATGCGACCGCCGTTATAGCTCTGTAAAATTATGTTACTTGCTTGTAGTTTTAAGTTTGTAAATAATTCTCTGTACACTTTTTCGGATATTACCGTGACCGCTGAACCGGTATCAATTTCAAAACTCAACTTACACTCATTAACCAGAACAGATTCCTTCATGGGTTCTCCCTGACACGTTCGAATATTACATATCATTCGCTTACCATCATCATCATCCGCGCTGCACCCGACAAAATGCTGCCGCACTACACGCCTAGAACACACTCTTTTTAGATGCCCCTTTTGGCCACATCTGTCACACTTATAAGCCGCAAAACGACACGACTTCGCCTGATGCCCCACGTAGCCGCACACGTAGCAGGAATCCGGGCCACCGCCCGAGCCGCCGACCGCTCCAACGCCGCGCCCCGCGGGTGCTACGCTAGCCGCGCCCGCCGACCGTCCTCGCTGGTACGACTGGGTCCCCCTACCCGGCGACATCTTCAACACTTGCAAAGTGTCCTGCAAGCCAACCGCTGTCTCCTGAGTTGGCGATTGGTGAGCGCCCAACCGAGCACTGTACATGTTTTGTGCTATTTCCAAAGCGCTATTAATTTTCGTTTCTTCTAAATTTTTTGTAAACAAATGTGCTCGTTCCGGCCCGTGCACCATTCCCAGGACGAACCGGTCCCGGAGGTGGTCCTCCAACGACTCTGCGCTGAACCCGCAATGTATGGCCAACCCGCGCACGCGAGCGGCCCACTCCGCCATATTTTCGTCCACGCGCTGTGGGGCACTGTGAAACTTGGCACGTTCTGCAAAACCGCACTTTTTGGGCTTAAAATGCCCATCAAGTAACTTCACTACTTCAGCGTATGATAGACCTCCAACGTCCTTTGGTAACGCAAGATCACGAACCAGTCTATACGTCGATTCGGCGAAACTACTCAACAAGATGGCACGACGTTTGCTACCACTTTTGTCGTTCACATCGAGTATCTCGTTCGCTAAAAACCACTGTTCAATTTTCCCTTTATAAATCGTCCATTCCTGCACTTCGTGATTAAAAGTAGATAATGAGCCGATCGTCATGGCCATTTTACACACGCGAACCGATTTACTCTCGTCGCCACTGTTAGTTTCTTAAATTAGGGAGTCGTGCGAGCCGCGCAATGAAACTACCGTGCTATAGGTAAGCCTCTATTCGACTAGCTCAAAACCAAGCGAGGGTCACAGCCACCCGCAGAAATAAATAAACAAGCCTTAATCTACCCACATAACCAACAGTCCTCAACTTTTATGACATGGTCCACGCAGCTCTTCCACTTCTCTGCAGTGATATTGGAGAGTGCCTCTTCGAACAGGGTTTTTACTTCATTAATTTTAAATGTTTTATTGTTTCTTGCGACATGCCCCTTTGCCTGAGCCCAAACCATCTCGATAGGGTTGAGCTCGCAGTGATAAGGGGGCAGTCGCTTTTGCCATCTCGTCCACAGCGTACTTGACGCAGAACCGATCTTTATGCTGCTTTACAATGTCAAGGAGAGTAGCTTTAATAATTTTTTCTTCATATTGTATATCTTTACCAGAAAGCCACTGTTGTATTTTTGACTTGGTCCATGACATCGTTGGCAAAGTTTCAATCTTCCGGGAGTGGTAGGGTGCATTATCAATTATCACAACCGAATCTCTTTTAAATTTTGGTAAAAGCCCGCGGAACCAGTTCTCAAAGCATTCAGCATTCATCTCTTCGGATCCCTTTTTCGCTTCAAACAGCATTAAACCGTCTTCTATAAAACCTTCTTCTCCCCCGATATGGCTAATTATAAGTCTTTTGCCTTTTCCTGACGGAGATTTCAGGCCTGTGGTCAAACCTTCTATAAATGCTTGCCGTGATGAAGTAATGGTAGTGTCAACCCAGCCCTTTTTCGTAGTATGCCCTGAGGAAGAAAGAATAGTAATTTAATATCATAGATAAGCAACGACATTTGCATTTACTTTCATGACATATTGATTAGTATTCGTACCTTCGTTCAGCCAGGTCTCATCTTGGTAATAAACGTATTTTCCCTGTCTTCTGTATTCTTTTATTTGATGTAAGTATTTTTGGCGCCAGAGCACGATGTCTTCTCTGTCAATAAGAACACTTCTTCTCGATTTAGTAACAAATTTAAAATTTAGATATTTCAGTATTTTTCTCATTACACTCCAGGAAAAGTTTGGTAGACATTCGTCATCATTGACACTTTTCAGAACCTAAAAAAAAAAATAGTACCACTAATAAAATATAACATGTATTAAAAGAGACAGTTACTATAATAAATACAAAATAATTCTTCTGACCCATTCCATGGCAGAAATGAAATGAAATGAAATTTATTTGCTGCAAACACGGTAACAAAATAGATCACTTTTATAAAATAGAACATGCGTGTTGCGCCATAATATGGCATGCAAATGTCAATGTTTCTAATTAAAAATGAACAATTATTATTATTATTAACAATGATTATTATGTCAAAACAATTAAATAACATTATGTCAAAACAAGAAGATACCTTAAATTAATTACAATAATACCATTAAAATTAAATTAAATTGTCAACTGCAATAAAATAACGCTCACTTAATTATATAAAATGTCATTGCGAAAATTGATAATTTAAAAATTCGTCAACATTGTAAAAACAATTGTCTACAAGTATCTTAAACATAGTGGTTTTAAATTTCGATTCAGACAGAGATTTTATATTATGAGGCAACACGTTAAACACTTTTATACACATGTTATAGCTATTACGTTCGAAACTTTTTGTACGATGAAATGGTACAGCTAAGAGATTTGCGTATCTTGATCTGATCAAAAAGGTAGCCTCCCTCTTTTTAAATAAATATAAATTTTTCTTTACAAATACACAAAGTTCCAAAATATACATGCAAGGTAATGTCAATACATTTAGTTTTTTAAATAAGGGTCTACAGGGCTCAAATGGACCAACACCACACATCGCTCTCACACATTTCTTTTGCATAACAAAAGCTCGTTTCACGTCTACGGAGTTTCCCCAAACAAGTAGACCATATCGCAATGATGAGCACACGTAGCCGTGATATGCTGTGAGAGCTGTCTTTTGGTCTTGTGGGAGAAACTGCTACGAACCGCTACGCCGTAGAAATGCTACGAAAAAATTTAAGACGGTAAAGCGCGTATGTGAACCTAGAGATCTTCTTGCATACTTCATCGACATGCTGTTTCCATGTCAAATATGAGTCAATCGTTATGCCTAAGAATCTTGTAGAAGTAGTTTCTCGTATTGGTGTATTATTATGTGCTATCGACAAGTATAAGGGGCTGCCGTTTTTATTTATAAACTGCATGAAATTGGTCTTCTCTAAGTTTACTCGAAGTTTATTATGTTCTAGCCAGTTAACTACCTTATCAATCGTAGTATTTATTTCGTTCTCGTAATCTAAATTTGTTGATTTAGGTATTAAAAAAGACAAATCGTCAGCAAATAGAGTACAGGAATGCTGCGTTATCGTAGGGAGGTCGTTAATATATATTATGAACAACAAAGGTCCCAAAATACTCCCCTGAGGCACGCCAACCTTATTCAATTTAAACGTGGATCGAAACACAGTATATTCTCGATCTTCGTTAAATTCATTCACTTCAACACATTGAGTTCTTTCACTTAAATAATCCTTAATTAGTTCATTAGCTATACCTCGGATTCCATATGTCTCTAATTTAGCCAACAGGATGTCATGACAGACCAAATCAAATGCCCTGCTCATGTCAAAGAAAATAGATGTCATGGGAATTTTTTTATCCATCGCGGTTGATATTTCTTTGACGAGCGAGAAACATGCTGAGGTTGTGGATTTTCCTTTCTGGAATCCGAATTGTTCCGGTGTTATTATTTTATATTTCGTAATAAATGACGTCAATCTGATATGTAAAACTTTTTCCCAGATTTTGGATAAGATAGGTATCAATGTAATAGGGCGATAAAATCCATCCAGACCCACTTATGTCCCAGCCACTTATTAATTTTAGACAAACCAGCTTCCGTATTGGCAAAAACTTCCGACCAAGAGCTACCATGAAAAATCACAGCAGTATCGTCGGCATAACAGAAGATATCAGTATCCTTGTTGAGATTAAAAAGAGAAAGCACATCGTTTATGTATGTGATGAACAAAGAGGGGCCGAGGATACTACCCTGAGGGACGCCAAAATGAATCGGAGATGTAGTGCTAGTATAACCCACCATCTTAACCTATTGGTTTCTGTCTGACAGATAGCTGGAAAACCAATCCAAAGCTACTCCACGTATACCCATGCGTTCAAGCTTTTTAAGGAGTATTGGGTGGGACACAGTGTCAAAAGCCTTGGCTAGGTCTAAGAACACCCCAACACACTTCTGCCCAGCATCGAGTGACAGAGCTACTCTAATGATTAGCTCATTGATAGCTCCCTCAGTAGATTTACTCTGTCTAAAACCAAACTGTGCAGCAGACAGGATATTGAAGGACTCTAGAAAGTTCATCAGACGCTTGTTGACAATTTTCTCTAAAATTTTTGAGAACACGGATAAGAGTGATATCGGCCGATAGTTGGAGGGATCTTTCGAAGAACCACTTTTATAAATTGGAACAACGGTAGCAGTTTTCCAACAGCTCGGGAAAAGACCTGTGGAGAGACTAAGATTCATAATGTGGGTCAGCGGAATCAAAATCGGTTCATAAATATATTTTAGTAGTTCGTTTCTTATCCCATCCTCCCCCGGAGCGCGAATTTAAGCTAGTCTTAGCGCCAGCAGAAAATAAACACCTCTCACAATAACGTAGTGGGTCAAGCGAAGGCTCGGACACCTAAATAGCAACGTTTTCCCCCCGAAGGGTAGACAGCGTATATTTAGGTTCCAGCCGAAGCTTGACCCACTAAGAATTAACGTTCTTGCTGGCTTGTGGTACTGAAGAAGCGCAAGCGCCTGCCATGCTACTGCGATTGACCGCGTGGCTAGGAAGTGACGTCACACGCTAGCATAGTGGAGCGGCCAATTGTAATCCAGTGTTGCCACACGTAAAATCCAAAAGGTTATCTCACAATAACGTAGTGGGTCAAGCTTCGGCTGGAATCTAAATATACGTTTTCAACCCTTCGGGGGGAAAACGTTGCTATTTATGTTAGCAGCTTGACCCCACAATAAAATTCCGTAGGACATAATGCTGTAAATATAGTTGAAATATACAAGTCTGGCAGTAGCAACGTCAGTCAGTTGACGAATCTTTCTGACTGCGTATGCCGCTGAGCTGAGACTTGCGGATAACGCATTTAAATGAGGGTCCCATTGTAACCTTGCGTCAATAGCGATCCCTAAGAAAATTGTTTCATTTGCATATTGCTAATTTTCGTTATTCAAGACAATAGCTAAGTTGTTGTTCCTTATCCTTGTTTTCTTGGGATTCAACATTAAATTATGTGTCGTAAACCAATCATGGATCTGGGAAAGAGCGTCATTTACTTCGTCAATATCTTGATTATGTCTACTAACTTTAAATTAGAGAAGCATCATCTGCAAATAATACTATTCTAGATAGGTTTTCTACCATAAAAGGCAGATCATTTATATATACTAAAAATAGGAACGGTCCAAGAATTAAGCCCTGTGGCACGCCGATTTTAACTTTAGATCCCAGTGACTTCGTGCAGTTTATTTGAACTCTTTGAATTCTATTTTCTAGATAGGAACTGATAAAAAATATATATTTCGGTTTAGGTATTAATTATTAATAATAATTATATTTCGGTGTCCGCATTGACTTTTTGTGGGGTTTTTAGATGTGGAAACAGTTGCACCATATTTGTTTAATTTATTTGTTTTGATTTTGTTTGTTCTCACTTAGACGATTAATTACTTTGAACTCTGCTTTGACAGTGTTATTCATCCTACGAGAGTCTTGTTTATATCGATGGAAAAGTTGATAATCAGTCTGATAGCGACAGTGAATTTTGAATAATAAATTTTAAATTTTGAATAATACTTAAATAATATCACAGTTATGTTTTTGATATAACTTATATTTTTTTATTTTACTTTTATTATTTTGTTTATTTTTTGCAATCGTAAAACAGTTTTTTCCACTAATATCATAAGCAATAATGCTAGTTACAATTTCAAACTCTTACGTTGAAAAATAAAACCTAAAATAAAATATACTAGAATAACATGGTAATGTTACCTTACCATGCAGAAGCTGGCAACCCCCATAACACCGTAATTTTAAAAAAATTCAAAAGGTTGACTCGACAAATAAATGTGATTAATTTGTCGAACCTGCTCACAAGAATTCACGAGAATCGGTTGAGAAACGCGACCTTAGAGTGGAACCAAGCAGTGGAACAGAGACGCTTCGCTCGCTCGGTCAATAAAAAATCATTGTACCGCGTATTCGAATGTCGTATGGTATAGTTTTGCTTCTTTGGTATTCATTTGGTGGGGTCAAGTTTGAAGCATAGTTACTCTTCTAGACTAGTGGTTCTGTGAGCTGTAGACCTCGCGATTCTGTATACATATCGCCGCTCCATCCGAATATTATGGCTATCGGAAAAAACAAATTTTACAGGAAAGCCAAAAAACTAATACCGTCACAACTGTAAAAGATAAAATTATGGTATTGTACTTAAATAAAGGGTTTTTTTCTGTCTTGAAATAACAAATAATTGTTAACGAAACATCAGTCTTGAAAAAGATAATTCAAAAACTAATGTTTACGGATAAATAAGATGTGAACCTATCCAGTATGTAAGTAACTCTTAATATATTATTCGTGTATTGTTATGGATTGAGAACTGTCCTTCTAAACATTCCTATCCAAGTACGTTCCTTTCCTTCAAAATCATAGCAACCTTCACAAACGGTCCTGCGTGAAACGAAAACGCAACGACAGACGTTTATGAAAAAAAAAAAACTGTCTTCTTTCTTCAATGCCGGCGCCGGCGAAGCTACCACTCGCGAGTGCAAAACAGAAATCGAAAATTAGTGAAAACTAGTGTGAATCCAGGTTGCTGCCCATGTGAGTACTCCTCTGTGTCCTAGTTTTCATTCTTATTGTTTTTCACCATATTATGATATCGCAGGTTTAGGTAATTTCACCATCAATTGGGCCCTGGGCCGCTTGGCTAGAACCATTGAACTAAAAACATATTTGTGGTCCGTTTCGAGCGCGAATACCTATGGATGTGCATAGTATTCTCTTATTTCGTTAATATTACGCAGTATTTCTAACGAAAATCGCGATATTTCAACGAAAATCAAGTATTTTTCGGTATAACCCGACTAAATTCAATTGTTCTAGCCAACAGTACAAGTGTTCGTTCAAATGCGTCAACACAATTTGGTAGCATAATCTTTTTGCTTGGTGGGCAATGACCGATATTTTTCGATAGGTAGGTAGGTCAATATCGTTCTCGGATAAAAGTTACTAGGTACCTTAGGTATTCCTTCAACCTCCCATCGTATTTTATTGTTCTATTATACATATTTTGTACTTGTGTTGCTATATAAGTCGTCGGTATGGCGGAAGCGAGACTGAAAGTATTAGAATCTCGTCGCGAATACCTATTTCGTTGCGTGCAAATTCTATACGACACTTCAAAAGAACTCGAGAAAGATCCATCAAAAATAACTAGTTTTCGGTCGCGGTAACGTAAACGTTAGAAGCTGTTAGAACTGAAATTCATTCTGTAAATGAAGAAATACAGGAAACTTTGTTGGGAATTAAACCCGATGCAAAGTTAGACCACAACATCCTTTTAACTTTTGATGATTTATATTATTTTGTTGTTTCGGTAAATGATCAAAATAACGGAGCGGAACCGCGAGCGCGAAAATCATGACGACGACGACGGGGAGCCGCGTTCGGATAGGTCCTCCAAACTATATAATGCTCGTTTACCTAAAATCGAATTACCAAAATTTGATAGTAGCATAGAAAATTGGCAGACGTTTTACGATACGTTTAAAAATCTTATTCATGAAAATAAAACATTATCGTCTGTCGAAAAATTCCACTACTTAATTTCTTGTCTATCAGGATCCGCGTTAACAATTGCGAAGGGAGTGCCGCTAACAGGTGATAAATTATCAACATGTTTTCGACACCTTGATTGAGCGTTATGAAAACAAACGCCTTCTGGTTGTTACTTACATAGAAAATATCCAAAATTTTCCTCAAATAAAAAATTCAAACTTTGCTGATTTACAGCGGTTGTATAACACTCTTTATGAGTCTTAACGCTCTAAATACATTAAACGTCAAAAATCTTGGTGATTTTATTTTATTTCATGCTGCATCGCGAGCTCTCGACGCAGACACGCGAAAACGTTTTGAAATTCAAAATGAGTCACAAATACATACTTTTCAAGAACTTTAGAGTTTCTTCAAGACTATGTCAAAGTTTTAGAAACAACCCAGCAATCGAATTATAATTCGAACGTGCCTCCTCGGTCAAGTCCTCCGTTATCAAAACACGGCAAAGCTTCCGAGTCGCGGCCACCTAGCGGCGGGCAGCGGCGTTCTGTTTTAACGACACAAAACACGAACGTTCCTCCTCCTTTTATGATCGATTGTTTATGTTGTGGTGCAGCGCACTCAGTTTATAGGTGCCCCACGTATCAATCAATGAATGTTAAAGCGCGGCTAGCGTTCGTCGCCGAAAGGAAAATGTGTATAAACTGTTTACGTAAAAATCATACTGTCGTTCAATGTATGTCCAAGTCATGTTGTCAAGTTTGCGGATTACGTCATCACACTACGTTGCATGCGGAATAATCGTATGATGCATCTAAACCGACCGTAACTTTGATAAGCCTTCAGATATTCACTTGTTGCTCGGCGCGGAACTTTTCCACGACATTTATGATGGTCAACGGATTCATTTCGAGCCCGGCTTACTGCCGCTCTACACAGCGTTTTCGGATGGGTACTTACGGGTCCGCTAGATGTCACTAAGTACTCACCTCCTTCCACGATCTCTTCGTTATTCGCGTCAACGATTGCGTTGGATGACGTAGTGAAGCAATTCTGGGAAGTCGAGGAACCACCTCAAACTCGCCTCTGCTGACCTGAGGATGAAGAGTGCGAACGTTTATACACAGATCTTGCCTATTGCGAACCGGACGGACGATATGTCGTACCACTTCTCTTGAAAGATTCCAACGCAGAGTTAGGACAATCCTATGATTCTTCATTATCACAGTTACTTCACTTAGAAAAAAGACTTAATCGTCATGAACAATTAAAAGACGAATACGCTGCTTTCATGCACGAGTATGAGTGCTTGGGTCACATGCAAAAAACAAACGGTGATCCTACACAAGGAAAATATTTGATTCCTCATCATTGTGTCATTCGGCCCGAGTCCACGACCACTCGTTTGCGTGTAGTGTTTAACGCTAGTTCGCCAACTTCAAATAAATTATCGCTCAATGATCTAGTCTATACTGGGCCCAAGTTGCAAGCCGATATAGTAGACATTATTACAGGCTTTCGACTTCATAAAGTCGTGTTTACATGTGACATTTCAAATTTTAATAAGACCAGAAGATCGTGCGTGGCAACATATTCTATGGCGCGATTCACCCGCTGACAGCGTGTAGAACTTCGAGCTGCGTACTATTACTTACGGCGTGACCAGCTCGCCTTATCTTGCCATCCGTACGTTGCATCAACTCGCGGACGATCATGGCTCACAGTGGCCGCATGCTGCCGAAGCTTTACGTCACCATACTTTCATGGACGATATCACCACTGGCACTTCTTGTCTAACAAGTGCCTTAAAACTAAAGAACGACCTTATCAGCCTGCTAAGTTGTGCTCAACTTGAACTTCGCAAGTGGACAAGTAATTGTGCTCAATTTTTAGAACAATTACCAGTTGAACACTGCCAGTCCCCTAAAACATTTTCAGAAACAAGACAGTCGCTCCATTTTAAAAATTTCAGGAGTCCAATGGGAACTCCAGGCGGATTATTTTACATACTCTGTCGCCAACGTTGACATCGAGTATACAAAACGTTCCATTCTGTCGAACGTTGCCCGCATCTTTGACCCATTAGGATGGGTTACGCCCTATGTACTTACCGCTAAATTGCTCCTTCAAAATTTGTGGCGACTGCAGCTAGGGTGGGATGAAGAAATTCCTAGAGACTTGTCAAAAGACTGGAAAGACTTTGTCACTGACTTAGACAACCTTCAACACATTAAAGTTGTGCGACAAGCGGTATTAACGGACGCCACTGAAGTCAAATTAATTGGTTTCTGTGACGGCTCCACGAAAGCTTACGGGTGTTGTGTCTATTTGAGATCCGTAACCAACGGCGACGTTCAAACCATTAAAACCACTGACGGTTAACCGCCTCGAACTCTGCGGCGCTGCTCTGCTTGCACGGGTGCTTAAGCATATGGTTACCTTGCTTAGTTCAAAACTTAACATCACCCAAGTGATAGCATTCACCGATAGTTCGACTGTGTTGTCGTGGCTGAACACGGAGCCCCACAAACTTAAAACTTTTGTAGCTCACCGCGTAGTCAAAATTACCGATTCTATTCATCAATCTCAATGGAAACACGTGAGCTCTCACGATAACCCAGCCGACTATTGTAGTCGCGGTCTTTGGTGTTCGGAGTTAGCTGCTTGCGATCAGTGGTGGTCTGGGCCTCACTGGCTTCACGGCGACCCTTCGGAGTGGCCGGTTGACTTTGAAGTCGAAATGACTGAGGAGCTCCCTGAGCTGAAGTCAACCTCACTCCTGTCTCACTCAGCTGAGTCAGGTAACGTCGAGGTGCTTCCAATGCTTTTGGATCATTTCTCTTCTTTATCACGACTTCAACGTGTTTTAGCTTGGTGCTTTCGTTTCATTTACAACGCTCGAGTAGCTGTTTTAAATAAAAAAGAAACACAAATTAATGAATCGTCAAAGGATTAAAGGATGAACATGTTCAGAACTAAATCAGTCATTTAAGACTTTAGTTAAACATGTTCAGACGTCAGCGTTTGATGCTTCTTCCATTCATATTAAGAAGGGTTTACCTAAAAGCCTACTAAAGCTATCTCCCTTTGTGGATCCACAGGGTTTTATGCGAGTGGGGGGACGTCTCGAAAACTCCAATTTACCTGAACATGTTAAGCATCCCTATATCTTACCTAAAAAATCTCCTTTGTCACAGATGATAGTGGGCTTTTATCATAAAAAATATTTACACTGCGGGCCTCGAACCCTACGGTCGCTAGTGCAGCGCCAGTATTGGATTCTAGGTATTCGAAACCTAATCCGATCTCGTCTTGCCAAATGCGTTAATTGTTTCAAGGTAAAGCCAGTAGCTTGTAAGCCAATAATGGGCGATCTTCCTTCACTACGTGTGGAACCGGGAAGTTGCTTCCAAAACGTAGGTATCGACTTTGGTGGGCCTTTCACAGTCAAGGAGAGTCGACGACGAAATGCGAAAACCTATAAGGCATACATCTGCCTATTCGTCTGTCTTTCTGTAAAGGCTATCCACTTAGAGCTGGTTACAGAGCTGTCCACTGAAGCATTTATTGCCGCATTGGACCGCTTTGTAGCTAGACGTGGTTTATGTCACACTATCATCTCAGACCGAGGCACGAATTTTGTGGGAGCAAAACGTTATCTATCTGAAATTACAGAATTGCTTGTCTCTGAAAACAAATCAATTTCCGAACAGTTAGCTGCTCGTGGAATAACTTGGAAATTAAATCCCGCTTCAGCACCGCACTTTGGCGGTATTTTCGAGAGTGGTATCAAATCCACTAAGTATCATCTTAAACGTGTAATCGGTTTACAAGTCCTAACGTTCGAGGAGTTTTATACATTACTCGCTAAAGTCGAAGCTATGCTAAATTCGCGACCACTATGCGATTTGTCATCTGACCCGCACGAGTTGAACGTTCTTGCAGCTGGTCATTTTATTATAGGACGGCCGTTGGTATCTTTGCCCGAACCCGTGTTCGACGATCATAACATCAATCTTCGTTCTCGTTGGCAGATGTTGCAACGTTTATCTCAAACTTTTTGGCGGATTTGGCAACGTGACTATCTACATACTCTTCAACAAAAAACTAAATGGTACTCGGACGGCAAAATGATACCTTCAGTAGGGGATGTTGTCATGATAAACGATTCCAACTTACCTCCTACCGAATGGCGACTAGGACGTATCATTCAAACTCATCCTGGCAAAGACAACATTATCCGTGTTGTAACTATCAAAACAACTAAAGGAAGTTTAGTCCGGCCTGTTGTTAAAATTTGTCTCTTACCTAACAACTCTAATTCAATAAATTAAAAACTACAAAACCAATTTTAATCTAGTATTAGTAGGTATAAGGTCATTGCACGCTTAGCCATAAGATTACCTAGCCCTTACTCTTTTTCAACTTAATTTATAATTTATTTTAATACTGAACACTTTACTGTTCCGAGGTTCGGATCTCTGGGATGGTGATGTTTACCTTGTGAAATCCCTAGTCGATTTCAAGTGGGGGGAAATGTTATGGATTGAGAACTGTCCTTCTAAACATTCCTATCCAAGTACGTTCCTTTTCTTCAAAATCATAGCAACCTTCACAAACGGTCCTGCGTGAAACGAAAACGCAACGACTGACGTTTATGAAAAAAAAAAAAAACTGTCTTCTTTCTTCAATGCCGGCGCCGGCGAAGCTACCACTCGCGAGTGCAAAACATAAATCGAAAATTAGTGAAAACTAGTGTGAATCCAGGTTGCTGCCCATGTGAGTACTCCTCTGTGTCCTAGTTTTCATTCTTATTGTTTTTCACCATATGATATCGCAGGTTTAGGTAATTTCACCATCAATTGGGCCCTGGGCCGCTTGGCTAGAACCATTGAACTAAAAACATGTATCTTTTAGATATATTTTGGTATCATAAAAGTAGGTTACGATATTATTCCATCTATATTTTTTTCAGACATCTGCATGGTAAGGTAACATTACCATGTCATTCTAGTATATTTTATTGTTGGTTATTTTTTTAATAATATGTGGGGAATCATATTATATAAAACACAAATATCTATATACCAACATAACATCTACCAACATGATTACCCCACATAGTATACTTACCTATAATATTATCTAATTTACAAATACAACACATACATACATAACACACACACACACACACACATACATATACATTATAACACTAAACCTAACAAATTATACTTATATTTACCTTATACTAATTACTTACCTGGGTCAGCGAAGCAAACGTCCTGTCCATGTCGTCGCGTCGTGTCGCAGAGCGTAAAAGCAAGAAAAGTCCATAACCTAGTTGAAGACAAAAGAACTCCTGCGCCGCCGCAGCGCTCATCCCGTCGCACCGGGCCACGTCAGTCGGATCATAGCTACCGTCTCGACCGCACGCTCGCTGCCTCGCTGCACCAGCTTTCGAGTTACCTTGTTCGCCACGATTTCTTTGCATATAAATAATATTAGTGCTGCTTCTTTCGCTTTTGTGAAAACATTAATATACTGTTGAAAGTGACTGTTGTGAGTGTTATTAATCAAGATCACCATCCCGGCCAAGTCACTTCACTGGTGACCCCGAACCTGGAACACAGAAAAGAAGCTGCAGAAAGAATATTTAATTAAAACCGTAAGCAAGCCTTGTTGTATTAAAAATGACTGAAAGACAAAATAATGATGGCAGATATATGTCGTGTCAGAGTCCGTGTGCCTCCGTTTTAGGCAGAGGATCCTGGCGTATGGTTTGCTCAAATAGAAGGCAATTTTATATTATCGGGCATCAAAGACGATGATACCAAATACTATTTTGTTACTTCGCAATTAGAAAACCGCTACGCAGAAGAAGTGAGAGATATTATTGTCAATCCTCATGCAACTGGAAAATATGCGAAATTGAAAAGCGAATTGATTAAAAGATTAACGACGCCACGAGAAAAACAACTCAAACAGCTATTAATGCACGAGGAATTAGGAGATAGACGTCCGTCGTTAAAAGCAACCTGGGTTAGTCGCTTGCCGATAAATTTACAGACTGCCATCATTTCTCAACCACAAATGACGTTAGACGAACTTGCCGAACTTGCAGATAAAATCCACGAGTTAGCACCCTCAACCCCTCAAATTGCCGCTGCAGAAATGCCCGTTGGATCCACTTTCGATAATATGGCAAAGGATATAGCTATGTTAAAAGAGGGTATGGAAGCATTGTCAATGAGTAGATACAGGAGGAATTCGCGTCCTAAAACACGGGACAACCACCGAGATAAAAGCAAGGCACGGACTCAATCTAATTATAGCAGGTTTCCTGTATGTTTTTATCATTATAAATACGAGAAGAATGCAAGAAAGTGCCAGAAACCATGCGATTACACGTCGGAAAACTCCCGTCATTAATGGCGACGAATGATTGCTCAAGCTCCACAGGTCGCCTGTTCGTCATAGACCAAAAGACGAAGACGCAATTTTTGGTTGATACTGGAAGCGACCTTTGCATCTTCCCTCGAGTGGCATTTTAACAACAACGACCTAAAACCTCATATCAACTCTATGCTGCTAATGGAACACCCATAGCTACATATGGTTTTGTACATCTGGAACTAGACCTAGGGTTACAAAGAGACTATACGTGGAGATTTGTAGTCGCTGATGTGACTAAAGCAATTATAGGAGTGGATTTTCTGTCATTTTACTACTTGATGGTGGACTGCCGGAATCAACGCCTTCTAGATACCAATACAACGATGTCTATATTAGCAACACCAGTCCAGACAAGTGAAACTGTTTCATCAATCAAGACAATGTCTGGACAAACAAAGAACGATCAGCTTCTGCGCAAGTTTCCGGACATAACTCGCCCTTCGGGTACACCAAGATTAGTTCGACATAATACTATCCATCACATCAAAACAACATCAGGACCACCAATTTACGACGACGACTGGCTCCAGATAAGCTCAAAATAGCAAAACAAGAATTTGAAGCTATGGTGAAAAATGGTACTGCACGGCCGTCTGAAAGTCCATGGTCGTCCCCATTGCACCTAGCCCCAAAGAAGGATAATGGCTGGAGGCCATGTGGCGATTATCGCATGTTGAATGCACGAACAATCCCGGATCGCTATCCCATACACCACATTCAGGATTTTTCACACAGTATATCAGGTTGTACAGTCTTTTCAACAATTGACTTGGAAAAAGCCTACAACCAGATACCAGTAAACCCTGAAGATGTACCTAAAACAGCAATAACAACGCCCTTTGGAATGTTTGAATTTCCTTTCATGACATTTGGATTGAGAAATGCTGGTCAAACGTTTCAACGGTTTGTGGATGAGATGACAAGAGGACTGGACTTCTGTTTTACATATCTTGATGACTTCTTAGTATTTTCTAAAGACAAAGAAACACACACTGAGCATCTCAACCAGCTCTTTACCAGATTGCAAGAATTCGGCATGGTAATAAATGCTTCCAAGTGTCAGTTCGGAGTTTCAGAAGTGACCTTCTTAGGCTACATTGTTTCATCCGCGGGAACCAAACCAAGGAATCAAGGAATACCCCACACCGCAGACCGTTCATGAGCTAAGAAGATTGGGATGCTCAACTTCTAACGCCGCTTTATCCCAAAGGCAGCAGAAACCCTTGCACCTTTAAACGCCCTATTAACTGGATCAGTCAAGGGATCACATCCAGTAGATATTACAGGGCTGACGTTGAAAGCATTTGAGAATAGCAAACACAGTTTATGCCGTGCAGCAACGCTGGCTCATCCTAACTTAAATGCAAAACTAGCCTTAGTAACTGATGCATCAAATACAGCAATTGGTGGCGTGCTGCAACAACAAAAGTATGGTCAATGGCAACCGCTTGCCTTTTTCTCGAAGAAGCTTAACACAGCCCAACAGAAATACTCGCCATATGATCGAGAATTACTCGCAATCTATGAGTCTATCAAGCATTTTCGGCACATGGTAGAGGCTCGTCATTTCACAATATTTACCGACCATAAACCAATTAGCTAAGCATTTCACTTACGTAAAGACAAATGTTCACCCCGCCAATTTCGACATCTCGATTTTATAGGTCACAGGCAAGGATAACGTGGTAGCAGATAGTCTCTCCAGAGTAGAGGAATTGGCACAACCGATCGATTATATTCAACTAGCAAAATCGCAGACCAGTGATCAAGAACTTAAACAACTGTTGGAAGGCGGATCGTCTCTTCAGCTGGAAAAAGTTCAAATACCTGGAACGAATGAAGAAATATACTGTGACCAAAAGACTGGAACTCCACGACCATATGTCACAAGAGAGTTTAGGAAGAAAGTTTTCGACACTCTTCACTCACTTAGCCATCCTGGTGCTAATGCTTCAGCAAAACTAGTGACCCAACGCTATGTGTGGCCAAGTATAAACAAAGATTGTCGGGATTGGGCAAAATCATGTCATCATTGCCAACGTGCCAAGGTTTCCCGCCACGTGTCATCCCCATTAGGTACATTCATACTCCCACGCGCGAGATTTCAAGTGGTGCACATTGATATTATTGGGCCATTACCTCCCGCGGACGGTTTTAAATATTGCGTCACTGCGGTTGACAGATACACGAGATGGCCGGAAGCAATACCGTTGCAAGACATAACTGCAGAATCAGTTGCAAAAGCACTACTTTCAGGATGGATTGCTCGATATGGTTGTCCTACTGATATTATTACCGATCGCGGAAAGCAGTTTGAATCGTCGTTATTTCAAAGTTTATCACGAATTGCAGGATTCCGACACAAAAGAACAACTGCTTATCACCCGGCTTGTAACGGAATGGTAGAAAGGATGCACAGACAACTAAAATCGGCTATAGTTTGTCACTCGAACATTAACTGGAACGAAGCTCTACCTCTCGTACTCTTAGGGATGAGAAACGCCTACAAAGAAGATCTCCAGTCGTCCTCAGCGGAATTAGTTTACGGTGAAACCTTACGATTACCTGGAGACTTCATGCAGATAACAACCGAAAACAATATATCTACAGATATAACGGACTTTGCATCCCGATTACGCATGATGATATCTCGATTACGGCCAAGGCCAGCCGCCAGACACAACGAAAAAAAGATTTTCGTTTTTAAGGACCTATCTAGTTGTACTCATGTGTACTTAAGAGACGACACAATTCGAGGAGCTCTTCAGCCTACTTACACAGGACCATACAAGGTGCTTCAGAGGAACAATAAAACGTATCAGCTTTTAAATTAAAGATAAAGAGCAGACTGTTACAATAGATAGATTAAAACCTGCCTACTTGAGCACAAAATGACGAAGACAAAAGCAACCAATCTGAAAAGACTTCACGGCCAAACGCTAAAAGTAAACAGCAAAAAAGAGCGCCAACACCTGTAAGAAAAAGAAACGAAAAAGAAATAAGTCACCAAAAACAAGACCAAGAAAGGAGCACACGTTCAGGGAGAACTGTGCGATATCCGGATTACTATCGCCCACCCTAGGGTGGTCTCTGGGGGGGAGTAATGTGGGGAATCATATTATATAAAACACAAATATCTATGTAGTTTATTTATTTATTTCATGGTAAGTGAAGACCTAATACATCAGGAGATAAATACACATTAGGTAGGTACTCCTAGGTCACTAGGACGATAGACCCCTGCACTAGTTTGCACTGTATCGCAGTAGGCTATTACTCCTCGTCATGGTGATCGATTGAGTGCGAATCGTGTTTATAGCTATTTGATTATTAATTCTCTAACTGAATGTATTTTCTGTTTCCTCTTGAAGGTAAGTAGAACAAAGTAACAAAAATAACAAAAACAAAACGCGTTAAAATGAACGACAGCAGCGAGCAGCAGAGATCACTAAAATAATAAGAGATTAAGTTCTATTTTGTTAACTAACAAAAGAGGAGAAAAAAAAAAAAAAACAACAAATTACTAAACAATTATAACAACACCAATAATAAACCATGTGTAGGTTTGTGTATATGAGAGTGCATGTAAGTGTGTGTGTGTGTGTGTGTGTGTGTGTGTGTGCCTAGAAAGTTAGTTTAGGTAGCGTGCCTGAATTATTATTTCGAGCAAACAGCTTTAATTTGGTACGAAAAAGAGGAACATAGCGAAGTGAAAATCCGTATTTATACCACATACCGATACTATACAAAGGTAAGTTACGAGCAAATAGCTAGGAGATCTTCAACTTCGTCATAAGTTTTATGTTGTAACCAATTTGAAACGGTGTTTTTACAAATATATTTAGTAGCTTGATAGATTTTATTGATTGAATTACATTTTTTGTATAGAAAAGACCCTAGAAAGACAAAATAGTGGTGTGCAAATGTAGTACGGCATTTTTTATCTACACAGATAAAATCCTGGTTGGTAAAACAAAGGTTGTCACTTAACCCCTGCTGTTTGCGGTTATGTTAGTATATTAATATGAGATAGTAAAAATGTATAAATGAAAATATAGAAATATTAAAATGTAATGTACAAACTAAAAATGTATAAGTGTGATTTCAATAAATTTTGATTTATTTGCAAGTTGAGAGAATGTGTGTTGAGTGTAGTGTTGTAGGATAATATATATTTACGTTTACTGGGATAATTAATAATATTGTGGTGCCTGCCCATACCGCAAACAACCAACCACGAAAACGTAGTCAATACGTAGTGGACTGATGCGCGAGCGCCCGTCGAGTGCCGGCTCTTATCATTCACCGTCCCGCGCGCGCTTCGTAGGTCCGACGATGTAACCAGTCGCAGTGATGCAATGCGACCATAGTGATGGGCAAGCATCACAGATATGGGATATCAAGTATGCAAGAAACACAGTATCGGTCAGTTAATAGTTCAGATAGCTTAATGCAATATCTCGAGTAAGTTTTCCGTTTTATTATAATTCAGACTCAAAAGGAAGGATTTAATTGATTTTATACAGTGAAATTTATTTAAAGTTCTAAGATTAAGGAGTTTGTTTAGTTTATTGTATAAGTGAGGGGCCAGAAAACTAAGGTGATGTTGGGCAAAATTTGTTTTACAAAAAGGCTGATTGTAGACTTTGTCTTTTCTTCTGTGCGAAGAATCGAAATCAGGAGTATTACGATGCTGCCCAAGTAAAGCATTCAAAATATAAAGTTGGCGGACTGTTAGAACCCGAGTGTCTTTATAGAGTTCTTCTGTTATATTTTCTAAACGTCATTGTTCTTAAGACAGCTCTCTGGGCTCTCTCAGCTTTCAGTAAAGATGTTTTATACCCTCCTCCCCATGTACTTATACCATATGTTATTATGGATTGACACAATGCGTAGTAGATAGTAGTCAACAGTTTTGGATCACAAACGTGTCTTAAATTGCGGAACACATATACCTATAAGCTTTCTTATTCGTCCTGTTAGAGTATTCAGATGTTAATTCCAAGAAAGCCGATCATCTATTACCACCCCTAGGTATCTGACATACTCAGTATCTGTGAGGCAGTAGCAGTCACAATTTAGATTAGTATTGGAGCATGTGTGCACCCTAACGTTAATTGTACCAGGGTTTGGTTTTGCATTAGAGCGAATACTGTAGGTAATAATTTTAGTTTTAGATTTGTTAAGGGTCAAGGGATTAGAATCCAGCCAGCTTGTGACAGACTGAAAGCCTCCTTCTGCTCTTGCATTTACGTCCAACCAGTTTTTACCCACAAATGTAATAACGGTGTCGTCTGCGAAAGTCAGTATTTCAGAGTCATTTACACAGAGGCGAGACAGATCGTCTATGTAAATTAGAAATAAGGTCGGCCCCAGGATACTACCCTGAGGCACGCCAAACTTTATATTCTCCTCTGCGCTAGTATGCTCCGCTATTTTAACCATTTGCTTTCTATCTGAAAGGAAACTTTCAAAAAGTTTCAATGGAATTATCCTCTAATGCCCTTAAGTTCCATCTTTTTTAGCAGTATGGAAATAGAGACAGTATCAAAGGCCTTAGCCAGATCTAAGAAGATACTAAGGCATTTTCTTCCCGCGTCCATATTTGTCACTATGTGGGAAACTAATTTCTGTATTGCATCATTAGTAGATATATTTTGTCTGAAGCCAAATTGCCTTTGTGACAGAAGTTTATTATTCTCTAGATAATAATATGTTCTGAGCCGCGAGTTAATGAGTTTTTCCAGGATTTTCGATAGTGTAGGCAAAAGCGAGATTGGTCGATACTGTCTCTATCCCCCGACTTAAAAATAGGAATTATGATTGCAGTTTTTAATGCCTTTGGAAAGATTCCGACTTCAAAGCAGGCATTACAGATGATAGTTATGGGTATAGCCAGTACGTTTACTGCTAGTTTGTATACTAGTGGTGATATACCATCCCATCCAGCGGAAGGGGAATTCTTCAATGCTCTAATTACATCCACAACCTCCATCTCGTCCGTTGGCAAAAGCATAAATGACTCAGGAACCGACTCCTTGCTCCACCGATTTGCTAAATCAGCTTCTGAGAATTTAGTTCTCTGTAAGATGTCTGCCGCTAAATCCTTACCTATACCTGCAAAGAACCTGTTGACCACGTTCAAAGAGTCATTAGGAGTAGCTCTCAGCTTGAGTAGTTCAGTGGCTGGAACACTCTCAGTCTGCAAGGAGCTGGCTTCTCTGATCATTTCCCATTGTTTCTTTAAATTATTTTTGTGTTTAGCTATTTGCGCTCTATGGTAAGTTTGTTTTAGGCGTTTTAAGAGGTTATTGCATGTGTTGCGATATCTTTTGTATGTTGTTTTCATTATTTTTGTCTTTTTGGGAGTTTTAGGTGTAACATATCTCTATTTTTCATGCAGCGTATCAACCCCGAGGTGATCCACGGCTTAATGATACGCTTTCTTCTAGAGATCGTTTTGGTAACCGAGTTACGGTTGATGGTTTCCGATAATATTGCTAGAAACGCGTTGGTGGCTTCATCGGGAGTTTTTCCATGCAGTATTTCCGACCAGCTTATCAAGGAGAGTTCCTTGATAGCAACGTCATAATTTATTTTTTATTTTAATTGAACTCTTTATAGCAAGAATCACACTGGAATGATCTGTGAGAGATGTATTGCAGACAATCGTTGAAGTGGGCAATTTAATTTTAGCATGACAATGGTCAAGACATGTTTTGCCATGAGTTGGCAAAAAATGGGTAGGGGTCATTCCGTGCGAATTCTTGATGTCAATATACAGCTAACTGTATATTGACATCAAGAATTCTACCAATGTTGACGATAATTTTAGCCAAGTCGGTAAATGTTTCAGTATCTTTTGGAGGAATATTCCTCAGCTCAATCATTGATGGGCGAGATTTGAGTTGAATATCTTTCAGTTTTTCTTCGAGTGTATTAATTTGTATGGAGGACTCCTTGCTCTGGTTTTCAAGTACATTTATATGATTTTTCATTTCTTCTTGGTCGTTTTTGATAGTTTTTAATGACTTTTCCATATCCTCATTGAAATTCTCTATCTATTAAAAATATACTTCATAAAAATCATAGGTAGCGAAATCGATAATGCATGTCCGAGCGAGAAAATAATCGAGATGGCGCGTATTATTGTTTTTTTGTTGTCATATTAAAACTAGACATTATTTTAAATGATTTAATAAACAATTTAAAATACTTAATTAAGTAGTTACAAAAACAAAACGGGTATACTTAAATATTTTTAATATGAAATCATCAAAATAATCTGTAAACATATAAAAAAACAAACATAGCAATGATAGTTACAAAAATTAAAGTAGGTGTACAAAAAAAACCTACAATTTAAATTACAGTTGGTAAATTATTGATTAATATTAATATCACACACGGATGTGGTGCCCGCGGTCTATCCTCTAAGTTATTCTCTTCTTCATATCGTCTTGTCCACAGTCGGACAGTGTTTCTCTACAAGAAATAAATAACCAAATCAATTTATCATACTTAATTAGGTAAAAACATTACACCTCATGAGAAGTGACTTTGTTAAAAAGGATTTATTAACTATTTAACCATTAAAATACTTTTTATTTATAAAACAATGCTTGGCACTGAGCAACTGTTCAGTGGCAAGCATTGTTTTAGAAATTGAAACAGATAGTGCGTGTGCGAGCGAGAAAGTATTCGATTTTGCGCGTATCAATAATTTTAAACTTGTTTCTCGGTCATTTATTTAACATTATAAAACAATCAAAGATCATGCATGTCACTATTTTAGGTCAATTCAGTGCACGAAATTCAGAGTTAAAACTAGGAAGTTAATTATTTATCTTTGCGATGCACACACGTGGTATTAAATAATGCTTTGATGTTACACGAATAATAGTACTAATACAATAATAATTTTATTTTACCAGCGTTGTTTCGAAAAAGAAATAAAGCCAAAAATTATTCAGAGTTAAAACTAGGAAGTTAATTATTTATCTTTGCGATGCACACGCGTGGTATTACATAATGCTTTGATGTTACACGAATAATACCAATACAATAATAATTATTTTTTACCAGAGTTGTTTCGAAAAAGAAATAAAGCCAAAAATTATTCAGAGTTAAAACTAGGAAGTTAATTATTTATCTTCACGATGCACGCACGTGGTAATAAATAATTATTTGATGTTACGCGAGTTAAATGTCTATCTAGTTTTACACAGTCTTCTAAAAAGTGGCTGGCTCTACACATAAAAATACTGATACACAGCGACAGGAAGTAAATATTTTTTGATCTTTTAAAACTAACTATTCAAATTGAAACAAAAATATTGTGTGAGCAAGCGAGAAAGTAACTGATTTCGCACGTAACAACACAGCAATAATACCACGACCAAGTTTAAAAACTGAATATTTCTATGTTTTTTTCTTGTTCGATTATATATAAATTATAATATTATACCTACCAAACATTTTTACTGTTGCAAAACAAACTAGAAATCATTCAAATATACACAAGAATGAATTTCAATAAGATAAAACTTTTATGAATTATGGTTTTTAAAATAACTATAAATAAATTAGTCATACAATAGGTAATAATATTAACTTACCACTTACGCTCATATGCAGCTGCTCAGCGATTTGACTAATATTAAATCCTTGTCGTTGCAAAATCATAATTTCGTTTCGTTCTTCTGGTAAGAGATTTCTAAAAGACATTATGAACTTAAAGTTCCGGCACAGGACTATAATTATACTTTAATATTCTCGCACAGGTCAACGTTTAGGCAATCAAGAGTCAGGTAAACAAAGCTATGGTCAATATCAAAAAGATGAAATAGGTCGTCCGTAAACTCACGAAAGGAAAGAAGAACACGTCACTAAGCTGCGTAGCACAGATTGCAACTATTTGCATCGCAACTACCCAGTTATGCTGTTGCTTTCCTAATTGGCCAAAACTTTGAGGTGGGGAGCAGGTTCAATAAAATAATCGACTTTTTTTTGTCGAGTCAGTTTTTGGAAAATTTTAAAAATGACGGAGTTATGGGGGTTGCCAGCTTACAAGGTCTACCGCTGAGGCTGTTTTCCTCTACAGGTCACATTTCTTAACCAATAAAATAAAATATAATAAAATTATGTTTCAAAATTAAAAAAAAATTAAACAATCAAGGGGTCGGGGATGTTTGTGGAGAAAAAATAAAAATAAATATGAAAAGAGGTCTACAGCTCACAGAGCCACTAGTTTTGATTGAGATTTTTATTGGTGTAGTACTCTTGTAGGAAACGAAAAACGTGGGGTGCATGAAGTAGATTTTGAAGCATAACCGTGTTTCTCAAAAAACTATAGATTAGAATTTAGCCCCTTTATAAAAAAAACATAGACATCTTCTAGGCGAGCGTAGTTCATCTTTCACCTTATAATGAATTTCTATCAGCTAGAATAATGGTCATACGCAAGTCTTTCCAATAATTAAAAAACACAACAATTGAATTTCACTGCAAAAAGATACTAATAATAACTATTTGTAAGTTTTCAAGACATAACAAATAACAACCCCTGGCACTAATAAGAATTAGAAGACATTCATTCATTGTCATTACATTAACAATATGTTATGTATCAATAAGTAGTAAAGATAGACATGAAAATAAGTAAGACAATGAAAAGGTTACAGCGTCAGCTATGCTGTTTTTCAACCATCACCTCGTTCTCTACTTCTTAGAATATCTATTCCATGCACCCCACGTTTTTCGTTTTAAGTCCTACAAGAGTACTACTACACCAATAAAAATCTCAATAAAAAATATTTTATACTTTAGTGCGTTAAATCGTGTTGTTAAAAAAATATTTTTTACTTTAATACCTTACTCTATAAACTGAGCCAAGAACTGTTTATCTAAAACCAACATAAAAACTGAAACAGATAGCGCATGTGTGAGCGAGAAAGTATTCGAGTTCACGCGTAATTATATCTCGTGTCGTGCATGATATTATGATATTTTGTATTTAGCTCTACCAAGTTTGAAAACACCGAATATTTTTCCTGATTGTTTGTCGTAAATACATTTTTAATAAAAAAATTAAACCAATTCAAGGCAAGCATGTTTTTGAAACCAACTACAGAAATAATATTGAAATTTTTCATTTTAGGCTCCCATAAGAAGTTGTTTCCTTAAAAACCGTAATTTTAATAACCTTAATTATTTAACAATAATTACTTATTTAAAACCAATATATAAGATGAAATCGATAGTGCGTAAAATACTATTGTAAAAGAAGCTAGAAAGTATTATAATTATTACTTGTATATTCTAGCATGATAAACTTCGCATTTTGTATCGTTTTATTTATAAATTAATGTATTTTATAAATAAAGTTTATATTAACAGTAATAACTTATTTACGCTCATATGAGTCTGTTCAGCGATTTGACTATTATTAAATCCTTGTCCGTGTAAAATTATAATTTGGTTTCATTCTTCTCGTATGAGATTTCTGGAAGCCATTATGCACAAAAATGTTCCAGTCCAGGTTTCAGAGTCTAATAATCTCGCACAGGTCAACGTTAGGCAATCAAGGGTTAGGTAAACAGAGCAATTGTTCGATATTCCAAAGACCCGGTAAGCGCGCCAAGTTCAAATAGTTCGTCCGTAAAATTCACAAAAGGAGTACACAGGATACGTCCCGAAGCTGCGAAGTGCAGATTGCAACTAATGAGTTATCGCTTCCTTCTAATAGGCCAAAACCTTAAAGGGGGCGTGGCCCGGCGCTTCCGCACGAGCCAGGCGAAAAAATTTTTAAGTGGTCAGGCGCCAGTGACCCCGATAGTACATCACCCACTAATTGCGATAAGATAGTGTTTTGATCATTTCTCCATAAAGTCAAAAGAGATATAATTTCCTTTTTGCAACCACAATCAGTAATTGAGTTATCCTGTGGTAGACTATCATCTGATGGTGAGATATCCACTCGGGGTCGTTTCGAGTTTCTCGCATTCTTGTCCTCCATTTTTGGATCATGAACATCATAGTCAGAGGTTTCTGCCATAATTGGCTCTGACTGGGAGTGAAAGATAGCCGTGGGTGTTTGAAGAGGCGAACGATAATGATTCGACATGATCGATATAACGGCGCAGCTCCGCAAGTATTGGTGGCTATATACAAACATAACATCTACCAACATGATTACCCCACATAGTATACTTACCTATAATATCTAATTAACAAATACAACACATACATACATAACACACACACACACACACACATACATATACATTATAACACTAAACCTAACAAATTATACTTATATTTACCTTATACTAATTACTTACCTGGGTCAGCGAAGCAAACGTCCTGTCCATGTCGTCGCGTCGTGTCGCAGAGCGTAAAAGCAAGAAAAGTCCATCACCTAGTTGAAGACAAAAGAACTCCTGCGCCGCCGCAGCGCTCATCCCGTCGCGCCGGGCCACGTCAGTCGGATCATAGCTACCGTCTCGACCGCACGCTCGCTGCCTCGCTGCACCAGCTTTCGAGTTACCTTGTTCGCCACGATTTCTTTGCATATAAATAATATTAGTGCTTACTGTTACTGCTTCTTTCGCTTTTGTGAAAACATTAATATACTGTTGAAAGTGACTGTTGTGAGTGTTATTAATCAAGATCACCATCCCGGCCAAGTCACTTCAAGTACGTTGTAACTCCCCGACCCTAATGTAAATTAAAACTATGTAGAACAACGTGTGTCTGTTGTATGACATAGAGAAAGTTATAATAAAAGATTCGAGACGAATAAAGATAATTTTTGTTTTTTAATACATTCTTGTAATGAATTTTTAGAATTTTAATACGTTCGTGTAATGAATGTTTTTAATTTTAATACGTTCTTGTAATGAATGTTTTTAATTTTAATACGTTCTTGTAGGCTTTACTTATAGGAACCAGCTGGTTTTAGCTAAAGGAAGCCTTAGTTCACGTGTAGAACTACTTGCAGAAATGCTTGCATGTGTTGTAACAGAAGCAGTGGGATGTTTTCTTCTAAAAAGAATGGTGAAAAGGGTAGCTGTTTCCTTATCGCACAGTTACCAAATCACTTTTCTGTACCTTTTAGGAACTGGATACAAAAGTTGTAAGCAAGCTCGGTTTTTTGATAGGCACGAAGCACAAATCGTTGCAACCGTAGTCGTTTATTGCGACCTAAGCTCGATTATAATGCAAAATATGCATTTATGAAAATGAGGTGAAGACCGCAACTGGTGTTGATAAAAGACCCATTGATAATAATCGTTCACCAATTGATAACTCGCCAGAGCAAAGTTGACCGAGCCGATTCATACTCTGACAAGAAAGCATCATGTTCATATTTACGCACGCTCAAGTTATATCTATACAGAGATAAGTACTCTGGAATGAGAAGCATCATCTTTATCACGCACATTGCACAAGTTTCATCTCCGTAGAGACTAATACGAACACAGATCAAAGCACTCTCGCAAGGCCTTCACATGTAAGTTTAAAAAGAAAATTACCAGGCCATTCAGTACTGCAGTTGTACACTGAATAACATTATTTATTTATTTAATTTCATCTCCGTAGTTAATAATTTCAATCGGAATAGCGTCAAGCTTCAGTCAGAAAGTGATAGACGCGAAACCAGTGTCACTCTCTCAGGAAAACGTTCTACACGACCGTCTTATCGTATTCCAGCATCAGCCAACAGCTCGCCGCAAGCTTCAGCCTTGTCTCAATTTTAAAACGTCACTAAAAGGACAACCATTTAGTACCATTGGTGTGTATCAGTCCGAAGACTAATATTACAGTGGTCTACATCAACATCGTTCTATATTTGAATTTTCATAGTGTTCATTTCGGTAGTCGGCTATATTATTCAACCCCGAGCACCCATCCCGAAAAGTTATAGACACTTTTATAGACACTTTTTGAATTTCAAACGTTTTATTCTTTTGAACTCTTTGTTTGAACTGATCGACCGTATGCAGCCAGCATTTACTTTAGCGATGTTTCTTCATTCATTTACTATTAGAAAGAAAGTAATAACCGTTCTGATTGCAACTCCAACCGCGTTATTTCACTCCTGATAGCCGCTAGAGTATTTTTGAACTACTTAAAGGATTTGTTAAAAGGATTCTGCCTGAAACCCAGTTTAGCTTCCGATCTGACCAAGTCACTTGTGATGCAATTTTGTCGAGCGTTAACATTAAGAAAAAGTACAGAATAGGGCAGGTAGCTGCTTTGTTGACTTGGAGAATGCATTCGACTAATTATGTTTCGTGATGCTCTCTGGATGGTAAAAGGAAAGTTGGGTTTTACGGAGAAAATTGTGGTACTTCTAAGACTCCTGAGCAAGCAAGAAGCATGTTGCAAATTTAGCCTGTAGATCAGTGTAAAAAAAATGGAGGTGATGTCCTCAGAAACATAATCGCAAGAACCTAGCCATGAAATATGTCGATACATTTTTTAATCTGGGGAGCACTATAACGTCGAAGTGCGACCTTGATACTGAAATGTCAGTGTTGCAGCTGCAGAGTTTGAGAAGCTCTTCTGTTAGTACAACCTAAAGCAGTCCCCCAAGATCTCGGTATATATGGCTATTGTGCTAATAACTTCTTATACTCCTGCGAGATGTAGTGTGTGTATCGCCACCATATTCGCAATCAGAATTTTTCCCACCTTAAATAAGATCAGATAGTATGACCTAGTGGCATTTAATGAGTATGAGTATGAGCAACTTCGGTGCGGTCACGTATCCTGTATAACTTATGATGGAGGAAAGTGTGGCGAAGCGCATCTTTAACCCTGAATTAGATGGGGGGTGAAATGTAAAATGAAAAGCTTCCGTTACAAAGATGTTGAGAAGCATTATGAAAAGATGCAACATAGAGCTCTCTCAAAGGGAAAATTTGGCAGCACAGCACCCGGAATGGCGCGGAATTGTGAAGAAACGAGCAGCGTTAAACTGACCCCGACGCTAAGCGTGACGAGCTAAAGGCCCGTCTACCCGCCGCCATCACCTATAATTATGTTAGCAACGTGCTCACATGCCACAGAGAGCGCACGGAAGCTGGCTGCAAGGATCGGCTACATAAGCCACTTCGGGTGCACCAGCGCTTGACTAACTTATAGGAAACAATCGGAATGATAATTTTTCTTCCACGATCATTACGTAGTCCTTATATTACGGATAAATATCAATCAATCAATCAGCCTACTGCAGTCCACTGCTGGATTATACGACTTACAGAAATACGAACTGTAATCAATTATCGTAATAAAACTGCCTCTGTATTTTTTTCTTATACTAACACACAGTAACAGAAATTAAAGTTGTAACAGAAAATGTTCTTCTTTTTATCACGTGAGCAGCAGCAGTCCCCGAGGTCATAATTTTAAAACAGCCTTACGGCATCTGCCATAGTTTTCACGTTGCTACCACGACTACCAGATAAAGTAACCAGGGCCAACGGCTTAACGTGCCTTTTGATAAGGTATTCAACGTCGTAACCAATCACTATAGATCTCATAAGAAGGCTCAAAGACACCCAAAGAGCAATGGAGAGGGCTATGCTCGGGAGTTTCCTTGCGGTATCGAATAGAAAATTATGAGATCCGCAGGAAAACTAAGTTAACCGATATAGCCTTCAGAATTGCCAAAATTAAGTGGCAGTGGGTGGGGCCCATTACTAGAAGAAAAAAAAGAGAAAAAAAAAAGAATAAAATATATATTTCTTTATTTCAAAAATAACATTATGTTGTATGTAAACATCGCCAAACTGAATAGAAGTTTGTAGGCGTAGCACTCTTAATGACAATTTATTTTCCCTTTTAGGTTTAGGTAAGTAATAATTTCATTACCTAACGGCCGCTGGGGCAGAAAGGTTCTCAAGTGGCGACAGCGTACCGTAAGACGCAGCATGGTCAGGCCTCCCACAAGGTGGACCGACGATTTGGTAAAGGCCGCCAGAAACCGATGGATACGCAGAACCGGACGTTGTGGAATTCCTTGGGGGAAGCCTTCGTCCAGTAGTGGACGTCTTTTGACTGACTGAGCTAAACCAATTGAGGGAAAACGCACAAGTGAATTTTTCACTAGGGGCTCTGTAGGAATCGAACCCGCGACCTCCAGATTAAGAGCGCAATGCAAAAGGCCACGGACGAAGACGGTTGTAATATTGTACTATAAATATTATACGAAGGTAAGATAAAATATCATCCGGCAGAGGACCAAGGTGGTTGATATCAACAAGAAATGTAGCAAGCTGAAGAGGCAGTGGGCTGGCCACGTCTCGCAGAACCGATGAGCGTTGGAGCAGACGGGTTCTCGAATGGAGACCGCGTCTCGGGAAACGTAGTGTGGGACGCCCCCCTGCCAGGTGGACTGATGACCTGAAGAAGGTTGCTGGTGGTGGCTGGATGAGGACAGCGGGTGATCGTGCGCTTTGGCGTACCCTTGGGGAGACCTACGTCCAGCAGTGGACTGCAATAAGCTGATTGAAGATAAAATATTGCACAATATCGACCAAAGTCCAAACATTTTGACGGCAAAATGTTTGGACTTTGGTCGATGTGCTTCCCGTGTGCCATTTAAGGCTCTGCTCACCCCTTTAGGGATATGTACGTGACATGTATTTATGTATGTAAGATATCGTATGAGGTGCAGAAAGAGCAAACATCACGTGCAAAAATTGTACTATAGGTATTTAATCGCAGAGAGAATAAATTAGGATTTTTATCCATACTGGGTCTTTAACATGGATTATTTCGTAAACGTTGCGCGGTCATACAACATTTTGTTCGTCTTTAGATCTTCTATCGATATAACGTGGTTAAAACGTGCGCCGATTTTTCAATAAGTCCTAAATTCCCGCAAAATTGTGGTTATCACTATGCCAAAATGTTCAAACCCCTTTTGTAGGTTTGTGTTATTCGGATGACAATGCAATAATTTAGCACCATCGAGCTGATCTGAACATGAACTCAGGAGCTAGAAGGTGGAACCTTCAATAGTTACTAGTAAACCCCTTGAGTTTGGGCTCATTTAATTTGATATAAGTCCGACTCAGCGCAATTAACTGTCAACTTAAGGTGACCTTGCTAGTGACGTACCATTCATTGCTAAAGGTGGACTTTAGAGGTGGACTTCACACCTGTAAATCACTAACGATTGACATGAGCTGTCATACTATCAAATGTTCCACGTAAGGTGACTTTGCTAATAACGTACCATTCATTGCTAGAGGTGGACTTCACACTCGTTATAATGGATGTCAAAAATGTAAAGTGATATAACTCCGAAATCACTAACGATTGACATGAGCTGTCATACTATCAAATGTTCTACGAAAGGTGACCTTGCTAAAGCCCCATTATGCCCACTTTGCCAAAATCGAGGACCAAAACACCCATAAAGGACGTAGTTACGCAGACAGGAACCAATCCACACGAAGTTAAATTTGAGATAATTAGGTTTAAAGTAAAAATGCGTGAAGAAACTTTTGGGATAGTTATACCGAAATATCAAGTTTAGTGGGTTATTAAATGTACCTGTTGGGATGTAGAGAAACAAAATTATGAAACATTACATTTGAATAAATACCTTTTTTTTGGAAAAACATCGCTGGTTCTTTTCTGCAAAATACAATTTTAGGTATGTTTTTAGGGTTGGTTCATTTTATCAAAACACAAATACTTAAAAAAGCTTGTAGAAAATAGACTGAAACTTTATTTTAATGTTGTATTTATTTTATTTCAAACAAAATCAACCTTTGCTAATGAGCTTTTGCTTAATATTATAGTAACATTCATTGCGACATATTGTTTAATTCTATATCAAAGTCAGGCTCACCAGAAAATCCGTCAATATCATCCTCAATCTGCACGTCTCCTGTTAAATTTTTATAAAACGAATGAGCATCTTTCGGAATAAGATGCATTAAACTTTTTAAATAATTTAATTTAGCTTCCGAAATAGCTTTACCGGTTGGCCACAGTGGTTCCATTAAATCAACTGTCAGAGCAGATGATATGTTGCGAACCCCTTTTTTTATATTTACCTCCTGAAATTCTTCGTCTATAGAGGCCCTCATAAAAAGGGAATCTTTGGAATCTTTTTTCAGCATGACCTCTTTGGTGTTTAGCCAAGAAACTTTGCTTCCATCGACAGCCTTCTTCCTGTTAGTTATACTTTTCTCAAGCTTAAAAGATGATAAAAAGATTTCTTTTTGCATTCTGTGGACCGTCATCGGTTTTTGTTTTTTGCAAGAGATCATAATTTAGATGTAATCTTCAGGCGTATAAATTCTTTGTTGATGTTTTTAAGCACATTCTATATTACCAAAGTCGTTCGGTAGAAAACTATGACCGGACTTAAGAAAACGAATAGAAATTGTTTGGAGAGTTGGATGGTCATTCAACAAAGCTTTAAACATCAAAGTTAATTTAATATTTTGATTCTGACCACCACATGAATCACTCCAGGTTATCAGAGATTTGTTACATTTTCTTTCAACCTCTCCTTCACATGTTTGATAAGGCAGGAGCCTACTTCCTGAGCACCCCTGCCAGCTTCTCCTTCTATCCACACATTACAGTGTACTTGTTCATCGCTTCCTGAATGTATACCCAAGTTGTAAACCCACATTTGCCTTTTGTAAAAAACCAAATTAGTTTGTATGCGAGGCAAAGGTAGCGTTTTTTGCAAGTCAAAAGTTAAGGTTTCTGTAAATGGATCATCTTTTGCGAGTTTCATATCGATCTTTAACCGGTTTCTTAAAGAGTTTGCTTTTTCAATGTGACTGTCGTGCCTATGCTTTACACTAATTCTATCTTCTTCGGACTTGGCATGTGATAGTTGGCTTTGAAAAAAGTCACATTTATTGCATGTATCTTTATGCAAGGGTTTCGTGCGAAGATTAATTTTTTTTGTAAAAATCTGTCTAGCTTTTGCTAAAGATATGACCTGTTTTTGAGCCGCCTTAGATTCATCACAATAGATATAATATATTTTCTGAAAAGTCATCTCAGGCCTCAAATATTTTGTATTGTTATTGTTTGCTCGGCGGTAATGGGACTAGGCAATCTTTTTACAACGTTAATAAATAACAGTTCACTATCAGATGGTACTTTATTTATTGCAGAAGAACGACCACGTTTATCCGTGATGCAATTTTTAGACCTCATTTTAAGGAGTGCAGTGTTGTCTGGATAGTCTTTATGAACATTAGCTTACATACTTGAATGCCTTGTAAACTATATTCTCGGGAGTATGTTTTCTTTTTAGAAATATTTCCATTTTTTTTTTAAACGTACTCTCGTTTTACAGGTTGTTCCTTGACGGAAGCAGCCAAATACATATATTGAGCATTATAAGTTCCCAAATCGTAAAACTTGTTAAATTCAACCATTCTCTTATCGACAGAAATATTTCCTGGACAGTTCTTTTTACAGTTACAGTTAAAGTCAATAAAGTTTTTGGGTGGAACTTAATTTTTCTTCCAATTTACGTAAGGTAAGTTTGAGTACTTTCTTTTTTTCCTCTCTTCTCTAGTTTGTCCACCGTACAATCTTTTTCAACCCTTTTTAGGTCTACCTGGTGATTCCGACATACTCACGTGCTCCGAAGGTTCTTCAGCTTCTGCTGGTTCAACACTTGCATTATCTTCAATGGGTAAAATAGGTTCCTTATTACTTTCAGGATCAGCTTCACACATAGTAATATCGTCATTGTCAGTCATGCAATGGGTTTTAGGTGTTGTTTCGGGATTTATTACGTTGCAACTTAGAATTTCAGTACTACTTTTAGTCGGTTGGTTAATTTCTGCAGATGTAGTGAGTACTGAAATTGAGTACAAAATTAAGGTTTGACTCATCATTATCATTTTCAATATCCACAGAATCGGCAAAAATATTAAATAAAGTTGTTGTTTCTGGTGACATGTGTTGTAAAGGCGAAGCAGGACATGGGAGAGGTGAAATGTCAGAATCAAGAACAGCAAATTGCCTTATAAAATTATTTGATCTTGGTGTAAGCGGAGAAAATGGCGGGGCTTCGACACTGCTCTCAGCAGTTGTTTCGCGAGAGAGATGATTAGGATACGAGAAAGGTGAAACCTTTGGCATAATATGTGGATTTGAGAAAAAGGCGACGCCGCGACAGTGGGTGCATCATAAGAAGTTACTTTAGAGCAATGAGTACTTTTAGGTAAATCTGATTGCGTCTTATTACCAGGATTTTGGCTTGGTGTTAACAAAGAAGAAGAGCAGAATGGTTCAACATTTTTTGTTAATGGTTCTTCATGCGGTAAATATTCAGGCTCAGGTGACTTATAGGTTAGTATTCTGGCAACAGGCAAAGCAGCAGAGTGGTGGTTAGATGGTCGATGAAGCATTTGACTTTTTCCCTTACACATCTCGCTCAGCAAAGGAGAAGCGTGCGATTTTCGTGTGCCATGTGTAACTGCAAAATAACACCTTTATGAAAGTTTTCATAAACAAGACAAAGAAAAAGTTTAATTACCTTAATACCAGTATAATGTGAACAGGGTTTAATCGCTCAATGATTCTCTTTTGCGTTATTTTGTACAGTATCATTATAACATTCAGTGTAGTTACAACATAGTTCCATACAACTTCCTCTTAAGTCGGTTAATTAAAAAAATATATATTTTTTTAAATTCATTTATAGATTTTAGTTTTGATACCTTTCTCTAGTGGTACTGGACTTCCTTGTGGGGCTTCTATTACTTCTGAAACAAATATTAATAAGTTTAAAATAAACTAAGCAACATCTGAAAATTAGAACAGGTACATCCATAATAATGAAGTGATAGAAATGAGCATTACTTTTAACTATAATCATAATTTGTTACATTTTAAGGTTATAAAAACTTAATATTACACTCATCGTTATCAGAATTTTCTGTTTCTTCAATATTAATTTTAGGTTAATTATCTAAACAAACACTAACAAGAGCTTTTGATCTTTCACTTACGCGTGGATTCATTTTGAAACACCATTAATAAACTTTTTGCCAAGAAGTTCTTAAAAATTCTGTACTTTCGAAACAGCAAGTATGGAAGGAATGAGAAAATGTTGCCATTCTTATCCCGTAGCAACATGAAATTGTTACCAAATTTTAGAATTTTTCACCAGAAATAATTCACAGAAATAATTATCTGGCAAAAACTAAATATTTTTTGTAAATTTTAACATTGATACAAAACTTTTGGTACTATTTATTACAAATATTGCTATATTTATTTACGCAAATAAGAACCAATCCGCATGTTCTTTTTTAAATCTTTTGTAAACAAAATTAAAACGAACTATGTGGGTTGGTTCTTGTTTGCGTAAAAAAAATTGTGAGAGTCAGATACCAAGTATCATGGATCTTTTTGTTTATTAAAAAACACAAAGTTTCAAGTTAAAAGTAAAATCATGAGGTTTGGTTCTAGTTTTCGTAATGATTATAACATAGAATGCTTAGTACCAAGTGACATGGATCTTTTTGTTATACACAAAATTGGCATAATGTGGATTGGTACCTTTGCCGGCTTTCTATTTTTCCAAGTAAAAGTTATTAAACTGCCTGGATCTTTTTAGCATATACAACGTGTTACAAATAATACCAAAAAAAATAATTTTCTTCATCACAGGTATTTAATCAAAATTTTCCCATCTCTAGTGTCATTTGACATCTAAAATATAGACTATCGATTCTCAGAACGGATTTGTACACCATTCGTGTCTATAATTTTAAGAGATGTACTTGAATCAATTTATGTTAGAAAACATTTTTTTTTGCCTTAATTATCTTGTTTACGTATTTACAAACATAAATATTATTTTGAAATATTTAGTTCATCATTTCATTAATTTATTTCATAATAATTATTTAACAAAGCTTTTTTTATTTATTTGTGGTTTTTTCATTTTGAAATTAATTGTTCTAATGTGAATGTTATGGTACAAGTAGTACGTAAACTTTTTTAACCATAGCGGTAAAAATAGGCACATTGACCTAAAATTACATATCTGATCCGAATATTCTTTGACACAGCTGATCACTAGAGATGGGAACACTTTAATTAAATGCCTTTGATAAAAATATTCTTTTTTTGGTATTTTTTGTAACAAGTTGTATAGAACGACTGTTTTTGAAACCAACTGCATACTTAACTCAATATTGTCAAAAATCGAGGGTTGGTTCCAGTCTGCGTAACTACGTCCCATTCTCCTTTTGTCGACGTTTCACAGAGCTTGGTGGCATAATAATTTGGTAATGCGCCTGTTTCAGGCCCGGATAGCCAAGGAGAGGCAGGTTCGAGTCCTGTCCAAGATCGACAATTTTTTTAATTTTCTGCTTATAATTTACTTACTTGATATTGATGAACGTTAACGTAGTACTGGCCAACTACGGAACGCTACACTTGCGAGGCCCGACACGTGCTTGGCTAGTTACATATTTTTTAATTACTATTTTAGGGTTGGATTTTTGTCGGCAAGTTCCTGAATTGGGCTTACGAACCACGCTCGGAGTGGCAATACGAACAAAGATGCATTCATAACACCTTCGGCATAATTGTTCTCATGAACTTTGCCGTGGTGTCTTTCTACGCTCACGTTAAGGTACGAGTAATTTGTTCGGGAGAGCGTCGTCGTCAGTGGTCTAGTGTTTCGGTCCGCTCTGTCTTCCGTCCGAGAGACGCAGGTTCGATTCCTACCACGTACTAATGTGTTTTCGATTTTGAATTCATTCGACGCTCTTCTTCTTTTCGTTTTATGGTTTCTGATTTCTGAAGGAAAACATCGTGATTACCTAAGAACCACCTACACACTCCTGCGCAAAAATTAAAAGGTTGTATGTAAAGTCAACCAACCCGCACTGGGCCAACGTGGTCGACTAAGGCAAGGCCCTATTCAGGGTAGGCTCGAGCCCCTCGGTGCCTACTCGGTTCGACCAATGGTGATGAACTTTCTGTCCGTTTTCCGTCATGGTGACCACATTATACTAGTAGCTCTGTGAGCTGTAGACCTCGCGAGTCTGTATATATCTTTTCAAAAAATTTTTTTTCTTGACAAACATCCCCAAGCCCTTGATTTTTTTTATTTTTAAACTTTATTTTATTTTATTGGTTAAAAAATGTGACCTGTAGAGGAAAATAGCCTCGGCGGTAGACCTTGTAAGCTGGCAAACCCCATAACTCCGTCATTCTTTTAAATTTTCAAAAACTGACTCGACAAAAAAAAACGATTAATTTATCGAACCTGCTCCCAAAATTTCACGAGAATCGGTTGAGAAACGCGACCTGTAGAGTGAAACAAACAAACAAACCACAAACAAACAAACAAACAGATGGACATACAAAAGCAAATTTGGCCAAGCTAAAACAGAGACGCTTCGCTCGCTCGGTCAATAATATGTGGATGGGCCTTGCTCATCAGTGCCAGCATCTCTGGATTAAACAAGTAGTTCAACTAACGAAAAACTCATCTATCTCATGCTGCTGAATTTATACTTAAATAAATCTTTGAGAATTATAAAACATTCCATTCACCAAACCTCCGGCTATCTGATTATCAAGCTTATTGGCTGCCAGAAATTATTTGTTTTGTAGACAATAGGACATTACAACTGCAGTAATATTTGTAAAGTACACTTACTATTGCAGGGTGCTCTTATGGTAACCGACACAGAGGAGGAAAATTGGCATTACCCGCTACAGCTAGGTATGCTGAATTGCGGCATGATGGGTTGCATTGACGAGGTCTTTTTGATCTACGTCTCCACCTTCAAGACCAAGATGTTCTATCAGCAGATTATGCGCTCCTTGAAGTAAGCTTTTATTTTTCAATGCCGTGTAGTTAGTTCCCTTTAAAATGTGGCCATCCCACTTTCACCCTCTGAATTTTTGAAAATTCTTTCCTAGTGCTCACCTACGTGATACAACGTGCAGAACCTCTAGAGTGTTTGCTTAGTTCGGAAAACTAAATGCCATCAAAAACATAACTTGTAAAAAAACCAAGTCTCGCACGCAACTTAGTCTACCGTAAAAAGTTGTGAGATCCATGTAATACCAAGTCGGTTAATTTATTCAGTCCCTAATAATTAAGAGTCCTTCTGCCTTAAGTTATTACGTAATTAGCTCACCGAACAACATCTTATAGTGACCAGATCAATATAAAAAATCTCTTATGTTTTAAATAAATACATAGATTGACCTGGCAAGGAACGTCCTTTCCTTCAAAATCGTAGCAACCTTCGCAAACGGTCCTGCGTGAAACGAAAACGCAACGACTGTCGTTTATGAAAAAAAAAAACTGTCTTCTTCCCTCAATGCCGGCGCCGGCGAAGCTACCACTCGCGATTGCAAAACATAAATCGAAAATTAGTGAAAACTAGTGTGAATCCAGGTTGCTGCCCATGTGAGTACTCCTCTGTGTCCTAGTTTTCATTCTTATTGTTTTTCACCATATGATATCGCAGGTTTAGGTAATTTCACCATCAATTGAGCCCTGGGCCGCTTGGCTAGAACCATTGAACTAAAAACATATTTGTGGTCCGTTTCGAGCGCGAATACCTATGGATGTGCATAGTATTCTCTTATTTCGTTAATATTACGCAGTATTTCTAACGAAAATCGCGATATTTCAACGAAAATCAAGTATTTTTCGGTATAACCCGACTAAATTCAATTGTTCTAGCCAACAGTACAAATGTTCGTTCAAATGCGTCAACACAATTTGGTAGCATAATCTTTTTGCTTGGTGGGCAATGACCGATATTTTTCGATAGGTAGGTAGGTCAATATCGTTCTCGGATAAAAGTTACTAGGTACCTTAGGTATTCCTTCAACCTCCCATCGTATTTTATTGTTCTATTATACATATTTTGTACTTGTGTTGCTATATAAGTCGTCGGTATGGCGGAAGCGAGACTGAAAGTATTAGAATCTCGTCGCGAATACTTATTTCGTTGCGTGCAAATTCTATACGACACTTAAAAAGACCTCGAGAAAGATCCATCAAAAATAACTAGTTTTCGGTCGCGTTTCAAAACGTTAGAAGCTGTTAGAACTGAAATTTATTCTGTAAATGAAGAAATACAGGAAACATTGTTGGAAATTTAACCCGATGCAAAGTTAGACCACAACATCCTTTTAACTTTTAATGATTTATATTATTTTGTTGTTTCGGTAAATGATCAAATAACGGAGCGGAACCGCGAGCGCGAAAATCATGACGACGACGACGAGGAGCCGCGTTCGGATAGGTACTCCAAACAATATAATGCTCGTTTACCTAAAATCGAATAACCAAAATTTGATAGTAGCAAAGAAAAAATAATTTTAACAAAAAAATAGAAACCTCCTTCAAATTGCCTTATATGGTTATCTCCACTAAAAAGTAACAAATAAAATAACATTCCAGATGGAACATGAAAAAAAATATTGCCAATATCCTCAATTAAATAGATAGGTAGTATATTAAGTAAATATTTAGAATTTTGTACTTCCTTTTGGAGTCGGTGCCAGCCAAAAATTGAAGATGACGAAACTACGAGTATTAATTATTTATCGAATGAAACCTACCCGGACTTTCTTGGTAGTTGCTCCTGTCGTTATCCCTGCGTTTGGTCGGGTGCAGCATTGCATCCCGCGCAGCACAACAAAACATTTATATCATAAGCGCCTACTACACTCTCGTCCGAAGTTCTTCGACGAAGTCTCACGAAGTGTCAAATTGGTGTAAAAGTGAAGCCCGAAGTTGCACGAAGTGCCTCTTTATACTCTCGTCCTCAGCTTACTTCGATCACAGTGGCCGCATGCTGCCGAAGCTTTACGTCACCATACTTTCATGGACGATATCACCACTGGCACTTCTTGTCTAACAAGTGCCTTAAAACTAAAGGACGACCTTATCAGCCTGCTAAGTTGTGCTCAACTTGAACTTCGCAAGTGGACAAGTAATTGTGCTCAATTTTTAGAACAATTACCAGTTGAACACTGCCAGTCCCCTAAAACATTTTCAGAAACAAGACAGTCGCTCCATTTTAAAAATTTCAGGAGTCCAATGGGAACTCCAGGCGGATTATTTTACATACTCTGTCGCCAACGTTGACATCGAGTATACAAAACGTTCCATTCTGTCGAACGTTGCCCGCATCTTTGACCCATTAGGATGGGTTACGCCCTATGTACTTACCGCTAAATTGCTCCTTCAAAATTTGTGGCGACTGCAGCTAGGGTGGGATGAAGAAATTCCTAGAGACTTGTCAAAAGACTGGAAAGACTTTGTCACTGACTTAGACAACCTTCAACACATTAAAGTTGTGCGACAAGCGGTATTAACGGACGCCACTGAAGTCAAATTAATTGGTTTCTGTGACGGCTCCACGAAAGCTTACGGGTGTTGTGTCTATTTGAGATCCGTAACCAACGGCGACGTTCAAACCATTAAAACCACTGACGGTTAACCGCCTCGAACTCTGCGGCGCTGCTCTGCTTGCACGGGTGCTTAAGCATATGGTTACCTTGCTTAGCTGCTTGCGATCAGTGGTGGTCTGGGCCTCACTGGCTTCACGGCGACCCTTCGGAGTGGCCGGTTGACTTTGAAGTCAAAATGACTGAGGAGCTCCCTGAGCTGAAGTCAACCTCACTCCTGTCTCACTCAGCTGAGTCAGGTAACGTCGAGGTGCTTCCAATGCTTTTGGATCATTTCTCTTCTTTATCACGACTTCAACGTGTTTTAGCTTGGTGCTTTCGTTTCATTTACAACGCTCGAGTAGCTGTTTTAAATAAAAAAGAAACACAAATTAAAGAATCGTCAAAGGATTAAAGGATGAACATGTTCAGAACTAAATCAGTCGCTTAAGACTTTAGTTAAACATGTTCAGACGTCAGCGTTTGATGCTTCTTCCATTCATATTAAGAAGGGTTTACCTAAAAGCCTACTAAAGCTATCTCCCTTTGTGGATCCACAGGGTTTTATGCGAGTGGGGGGACGTCTCGAAAACTCCAATTTACCTGAACATGTTAAGCATCCCTATATCTTACCTAAAAAATCTCCTTTGTCACAGATGATATCTTTTATCATAAAAAATATTTACACTGCGGGCCTCGAACCCTACGGTCGCTAGTGCAGCGCCAGTATTGGATTCTAGGTATTCGAAACCTAATCCGATCTCGTCTTGCCAAATGCGTTACTTGTTTCAAGGTAAAGCCAATAATGAATGAATGAATGAATGAATGAATATACTTTATTGCACACACAGAAATAATAAATGACAGAGTGGAAGTAAGAACAGGTAGTCATGTACAGTTAGGCGGCCTTATTGCTTCGTAGCAATTTCTTCCAGGCAACCTTTGGATACAGGAGACTATAAAGTAACGCGGAATAGTGCAAGTATACCGTATAAACTACAAAATGTAGTTGTATACTAAATAATCTATACTAAATAACCTACATGAAATATATACCTACAATAACATACATATTAATAAACATACATAATAATAAGTACTTACATACTATATAACTACACAAAAACGATATATATATATATATATATACAAATATAATATAGATTTATGACGGACTCAAAGCTTGTACCTGCCTAGGGAAACACTAAAATGGAGTAGGCACCTACCTACACTAGGAGACAGAAAGGAAGTGGGCTTTCAGACGGTTTTTAAACGCGTCAATAGACGGGGCACGTCTTATAGTCGGAGGGAGCGAGTTCCATAGCCTAAATAATGGGCGATCTTCCTTCACTACGTGTGGAACCGGGAAGTTGCTTCCAAAACGTAGGTATCGACTTTGGTGGGCCCTTTCACAGTCAAGGAGAGTCGACGACAAAATGCGAAAACCTATAACGCATACATCTGTCTATTCGTCTGTCTTTCTGTAAAGGCTATCCACTTAGAGCTGGTTACAGAGCTGTCCACTGAAGCATTTATTGCCGCATTGGACCGCTTTGTAGCTAGACGTGGTTTATGTCACACTATCATCTCAGACCGAGGCACGAATTTTGTGGGAGCAAAACGTTATCTATCTGAAATTACAGAATTGCTTGTCTCTGAAAACAAATCAATTTCCGAACAGTTAGCTGCTCGTGGAATAACTTGGAAATTAAATCCCGCTTCAGCACCGCACTTTGGCGGTATTTTCGAGAGTGGTATCAAATCCACTAAGTATCATCTTAAACGTGTAATCGGTTTACAAGTCCTAACGTTCGAGGAGTTTTATACATTACTCGCTAAAGTCGAAGCTATGCTAAATTCGCGACCACTATGCGATTTGTCATCTGACCCGCACGAGTTGAACGTTCTTGCAGCTGGTCATTTTATTATAGGACGGCCGTTGGTATCTTTGCCCGAACCCGTGTTCGACGATCATAACATCAATCTTCGTTCTCGTTGGCAGATGTTGCAACGTTTATCTCAAACTTTTTGGCGGATTTGGCAACGTGACTATCTACATACTCTTCAACAAAAAACTAAATGGTACTCGGACGGCAAAATGAAACCTTCAGTAGGGGATGTTGTCATGATAAACGATTCCAACTTACCTCCTACCGAATGGCGACTAGGACGTATCATTCAAACTCATCCTGGCAAAGACAACATTATCCGTGTTGTAACTATCAAAACAACTAAAGGAAGTTTAGTCCGGCCTGTTGTTAAAATTTGTCTCTTACCTAACAACTCTAATTCAATAAATTAAAAACTACAAAACCAATTTTAATCTAGTATTAGTAGGTATAAGGTCATTGCACGCTTAGCCATAAGATTACCTAGCCCTTACTCTTTTTCAACTTAATTTATAATTTATTTTAATACTGAACACTTTACTGTTCCGAGGTTCAGATCTCTGGGATAGTGATGTTTACCTTGTGAAATCCCTAGTCGATTTCAAGTGGGGGGAAATGTTTGTGGATTGAGAACTGTCCTTCTAAACATTCCTATTCAAGTACGTTCCTTTCCTTCAAAATCATAGCAACCTTCACAAACGGTCCTGCGTGAAACGATAACGCAACGACTGACGTTTATGAAAAAAAAAAAAAACTGTCTTCTTCCTTCAATGCCGGCGCCGGCGAAGCTACCACTCGCGAGTGCAAAACATAAATCGAAAATTAGTGAAAACTAGTGTGAATCCAGGTTGCTGCCCATGTGAGTACTCCTCTGTGTCCTAGTTTTCATTCTTATTGGTTTTCACCATATGATATCGCAGGTTTAGGTAATTTCACCATCAATTGAGCCCTGGGCCGCTTGGCTAGAACCATTGAACTCAAAACAGTAACTTTGTAATCCTATATAATGCCCCAATATTTATATGGGGTTACAAAGTTATCTAGCAGATGATGTATCTGGAAAACTGGGCAAAAGTTGCAAAATATTTTAGTTTTTCCTTGGTTTATACACTAAACACTAATTCTGTTCTAAATTTGAAGCCTGCTTAAAATTTGCCTGTTTTAAATTTGAAGTCTGCTAGAAGTGCCTTAGAGTTTTGATGATCGGTCAGTCAGTCAGTCTGTCAGTGAGTGACAAAATTAAAAAACTTTGACTAGTTATAATTCATAAACTACTGGTTCAAATTAAATGAAATTTGAAACATACTGGGTTTATACAATGCCTGCTTTATTACTGAAAATTCAGGTTTCTAGTTTTATCCACAACCGATTGGTTCCGAACAGGGGGGTCGAAAATGGCCCGAACTGCTTCGAGAAAAGTATGGTACGGCCGTGCCGCTTTTTTGCTCGACTTGGCGGGGGCACTGCCATGCCCCCAGATAACTTTGGTTCTAGAACCGTTTCAAAAAAGGCTCTAAAATCAAAACCACAAAAGTCATAATTTGTTTTTACAGCCCAATCGTGTTTTCAAGCGTACCGATCCTGATTTAGTTACTGCTCAATAATTAAATTCGTTTTTACTGCCCAGTCGTATTTTCAAGCGTACCGATCCTGATTTAGTTACTGCTCAATAATTAGTTTTTACTGCCCAATCGTATTTTCAAGCGTACCGATCCTGATTTAGTTACTGCGCAATAATTAGTTTTTACTGCCCAATCGTGTTTTCAAGCGTACCAATCCTGATTTAGTTATTGCGCAATAATTAGTTTTTACTGCCCAATCGTGTTTTCAAGCGTACCGATCCTGATTTAGTTACTGCTCAACAATTCACGACCACTCTGCATATACCTATATATAATGGGACTCCTGTTAATTTCACTGGGCTGTACGCAACGTTTATTTTATTTATTTTGTCCCATCAAAAGGAATGTTTACACTAATAAAAACTAAAACGAACTATAATAATAACAAAATACGCTGCTTAATTTTTTTCACATCAGCAAATATGATCTTAGGCCGACTAAGATTTTTTTTTAGATACCTCTAGCATTAATTTTTAGAAAAAAAATTGATAGGACTATTAAAAATAGTAAATTATGTTCATGGAAATAATGTGTTTTTCAGCTGCTTGCCAACAGATAAACAAAAGGACCCGGACAAATTTGTACCACCCAAGTATGACCGTACTCCATGTTGGGAACGAGAAATGAACCTACTACCAGTTAATGAAGACTTAATCTTTGACCTGTATCTGAAACTGTGTAAAGTACTCATTTATAAATTCAATTTATTTATTCCATAAACAATATTTTACATTGTGTTGGAAATATATGCAATATAAATATAATGATATATATACGCATTTCGATAAACTCTACTTACTTCATACGTTCAGAAGAAAGTACACGCGGCTAGACATAGTAGCACCACTCTTATACTTTAAACGAGCAAGATAAGAATAATAAGGATCTCGGAAACGTACGGCTGTAACGATTTCGCAATTTAGTTTCGGGGGCAATAAATCGATCTAGCTTATAAAATAAATTTCCCCGTATTTTCAGGCTTAAAAGAATTGATACGCGATATCATTGAAATAGAAAGGTAATTTTGGCTCAGTCGGGACACCGCGAGTTTGCAGTTTGAATCTCGACAAATATATTTTTTTATTTCTTTGTTCTTTTTTCGTTTGTTTTTTTATATTTTTATATTTTTTTTATTCTTTCATTTAGTTATTTAAATACAAAAATGAAAGAAAATTTCTGATAAATTTTTTGGTGGTCTGAAAGTTTTCCATCAGATGGCCCGAGTAAAACGAGGAAAAGAATATATTATGTATTATAAAATAATAGGATGGGACTTTTGATAGAATTCAGAAAGGATTGTTATAGGAAAATAAATTATTCCCATACCAGCTAACCTACCAACTTATTAGCAGTAGTTCCAATTTTGGCCACTTCACAGATACAGTGGTAAAGGCGGCGCTAGTAGTTTGTTAGGTTTATGTAGGTACGTAGAGAATAAGTTAGCCTGGCGGCTGTGACCCCGGCAATGTCAGTCGATAATAAACTTGTCTAGTGAACGGTTGTTTCTCTTTTTGACATCTCGACTCACTCCACAATAGGGAAATAACAGTGGCGACGAGGAGAAAACTACGGATTGCGTGTGATAATGGCAAAAGTGTCGATAGGGTCATTGTCGACTTTCAATAATGAAGTGCAAGAATGGCCGATCTACAAAGGCAAAATCGAACAGTGGTTTTTAGCTAACGATATTGTGGAGGAACAAGATAAGAGTGGAAAAAAGCGTCGGGCTATTTTATTAAGCAGTTTCGCCGAATGTACCTACAAGCTTGTTCGTGATCTCGCACTGCCTGAGGATGTTGGGAACTTAGCCTATTCTGAAGTGACGACGTTACTTGACAATCATTTTAAGCCGAAAAAGTGCGGTTTCGCGGAGCGATCCAAATTTCATAGCGCGTCACAGCAAGCAAACGAAAGTATGGCGGAGTGGGCTGCTCGTGTGCGCGGGCTCGCCATACATTGCGGCTTCGGTGCAACTTTATTAGACGAGCATTTACGGGACCGTTTTGTACTCGGTATGGTACAAGGTCCGGAGCGTGATAAGCTATTCACAAAGGATTTGGGCGATCTGACGCTCAGCTAAGCCTTGGAGGTAGCAGAGAATATGCGAAGTGCCCGGTTGGGTGCGCGTCAGTCAGCAGCTGGGGGCGCAGCGGGTGCATCGCATGACCCACTACAAGTTTTGAAGATGACGGCTGCATATGCGCCGAGGTTCGCGCGGCAGCACAATTATAGATCTGCGGCGGCGCCGCCAGCGGCAGCGCCAGATAAGGTGTACGGTAGCAGCGGCCGCGCCGGCGGCGGCGGCGGCGGCATCAGCTGTTCGGTGTGCGGTTACGTAGGCCATCAAGCAAAGTCATGTCGTTTTACCGGTTATTCTTGCAACAAATGTGGTCAGAAAGGTCATTTGCAAAAAGTGTGTTCGAAGCGTATAGTGCGACAACATTATGTCGAGTGCAGCGCGGATGATGATGACGTTGACGGTAAGCGAATAATTTGTAATATTCGTACTTTTGATTGTGAGCCCATGAAGGAATCTGTGCTAGTTAATGAAAGTAGTTTGAATTTTGAAATAGATACAGGTTCAGCAGTTACCGTTATCCCTGAAAACGTGTATAAACAAAAATTTTCAAGTTTTAAATTACAACCTAGCAATATTATTTTACAGAGTTACAACGGCGGACGTATCGATACTCTAGGGACGTTATTATTACCGTTTACATATAAAAATAAACAGTGTGATATAAAGGTTTATATTGTGAAAGGCAATGGTCCTTTGTTACTAGGGAGGGATTTTATTACAACCTTCAAATTAAAAATTTGTTCAGTACACACACTGAAAGAGGATTTTCAGGATGTAACAACGAAATTTCCAGCCTTATTTTCGGATCGGTTAGGTTGCTGTAAAAATATAACAGTAGATTTAAAATTAAAAGACGGATGTAAACCGATTTTTTGCAGAGCTCGCCCATTGCCGTTTGCTTTACGTGAAGGAGTCGAATTAGAAATAAAGCGTTTAGTAGAATTAGGTATTTTAAAACCGGTACAATATTCAGAATACGCAAGTCCTATCGTGCCCGTACTCAAGCCAGACAAGTCAATTCGTTTGTGTGCTGATTATTCTGTATCGCTAAATAAACAGTTACTTATTGAAAAATACCCCCTACCAAGAATAGACGAGTTGTTTACCAAGTTAAGTGGTGGTGTTCAATTTTCAAAATTAGATTTGTCTAGGGCATACAATCAGTTCTGTTTAAATGAATCTTCTCAGATGTTAACCTGCATAAACACACACAAAGGGCTATATAAATATACTCGGTTAGTGTTTGGCTTATCCAGTGCGCCGGCCATTTTTCAAAGAGCCATGGAGACTTTGCTTTCGGGCTTGGATGGGGTTCTTCTTTATTTGGACGATATTTTAGTGACAGGTAAAAATAAAAAAGAGCATTTAGATAGATTGAATGAGGTGTTTAAAAGGTTGGAAAGTTCAGGCTTGGTGTTGCAAAAAGAAAAGTGTTCCTTATTTCAAGAATCGGTATCGTATTTGGGTTTTAGAATAGATAAGGATGGCATTCATAAGACGCCAGATAAAGTGAAGGCTATTTTGGAAGCAAAGACGCCTACGAATGTAACCGAATTAAAATCATTTTTGGGACTTGTAAACTATTACAGGAACTTCGTACGAAATGCTTCATCAATTTTGAACCCTTTACACGAGCTTTTACAAAAAAATAAATCTTGGATTTGGACACCGATTCACGAAGAAGCAGTAACTAAGATTAAGCAGGAACTAGCATCAGAAAAGAATTTAGCGCATTTTAACCCTGAAGCACAGCTTATTCTTACGGTAGATGCTTCGCCAACCGGACTAGGTGCGATTTTATCTCAGATTGAAGACGGTGTCGAAAAACCAGTATCGTATGCATCACGTTCCTTATCACCAGCAGAAAAACATTATAGCCAAATTCAAAAAGAAGCAACAACTATTATTTTTGGAGTACGTAAATTTCACCAATATTTGTTTGGTCGTTCTGATCCATTTATACTAAGAACCGATCACAAACCGCTTCTAACCATTTTTAATCCAGGAAAAGGCGTGCCTGAAATTTCGGCAAATAGATTACAACGCTATGCTATATTTTTGACAGCTTATAATTATAACATTGAGTACGTCAGTAGTGCATACAATTCGGCAGATTTTTTAAGTAGGTCAACGTGCAGTTCTATGGAGCAACCGGGTTTGAGCGCACAAACTAGCGATGAGTCAGTGTACGTTAATTTTGTTAGTGAAGGTGAGCGCTTCTTATCAATAAATGAGATTGTTGAGGCGACGCACGCGGATCCAATTCTACAACAGGTAGCTCAATATATTTTAAATAGTTGGCCGAATAAAATAGATGACCCTTTAATTAAACCTTTTTATGAATGCCGTTTCGAGTTAGCAGTAGAAAAAGGGACATTAATGCGTGGATACAAACTAGTTGTGCCACGAATATACAGGACTAAAATAATTGACGAACTTCATAGAGGTCATATTGGTGCCAGTAAAATGAAATCAGAGGCACGTGATAGATTTTGGTGGCCACAGATTTCGTCAGATATCGATAAATGCGTGGCGTCTTGTAGTGTTTGCACAGCCTTACGCCCTGCACCAGCACGCGTCCCCCTCACTCCATGGCCGTATCCTCCACGTAGCTGGCACAGAGTACATATAGATTTAGCCGGTCCTATTAATAACAAAACATTTTTCGTATTAGTCGATGCCTACTCAAAATGGGTCGAGTGTTTTGATGTGTCCAATGGTTACAGCACTAGAGTATTGATTGAGAAAATTAGTGAAGTCATGGCTAGATTTGGAGTGTTTCACACGATTTGCTCGGATAACGGGTCTTATTTTGTGTCAGTGGAATTCGAAGATTTCTGCGTTCGTAATGGAATAAAACATGTAACAGCCCCAACATATAATCCGGCTAGTAACGGGCAAGCAGAGAGTTACGTTAAAATAATTAAACGGGCAATAAAATCAATTGTATTATCAGGTGGTAACTTAAAAGATTTAAATATAAAAATGCAAGAATTTTTATTCCATTACAGAAACTCTAAGCATTCCACTACAGACAGATCTCCTTCAGAAATTATATTCGGGCATAAGTTACGGAGTAGACTGGATTTGTTAGGGCCTGACAACTCATCGTTATCTGATCCTGCACTGGACACAATTGTAAAGGAGAAACAGTTTTTACAGTGTGAACGTTACCACGGGAACAGGAAAGTGAATTTTAAAGAAAATGAATTAGTTTTAGTTAGAGTTTATCAAAATCAAAAACCACAGTGGCTTAAAGGTTGCGTCGTCGGGAAACAGGGCTCTTCTGTCTTTTTAGTACGCATCTTAGATTCCGATCGGATTCTAAAGAAGCATGCCAATCAAATACTGAAGTATAAGGGTGAGGAGGATGAAGTCCACGAGGAATTAACACAGGATTTGTCTTTAACATCAGAGTTGCAAGAGACAACCGACATGCCACCCGTTATTATGGAACTTCCTGTACTATCTGAAGCTACAGAAAGCGCCCAGTCTGCTACATTAGTATCGACGCCGGATGGTGAGGCTGGAGAGTATGCAGCTTCGCCCATAGAAGACTCCAGTGCAGACTCCGACCACTGGGCAGAAAGCGAGTCGAGCCCGAACGTGTCGGCTGTTGGTCCAAGACAGGAAGCAGAGACTAAGCAGACTGCATCTGAAGAAGGCCCTACATCAGTGCAAACTGCTAGGTCAAAGCGGCCACGGGATGTTGTTGATTACAGACCGTTCTTTTAGTTAGTAAGAAATAGTGGTGGAGGGATGTTAGGTTTATGTAGGTACGTAGAGAATAAGTTAGCCTGGCGGCTGTGACCCCGGCAATGTCAGTCGATAATAAACTTGTCTAGTGAACGGTTGTTTCTCTTTTTGACATCTCGACTCACTCCACAATAGGGAAATAACACAGTTATACCTAAAAATTTGCATTTATTGAGGTTGCGTGGATAATTTCGATGAAATTTAGCATTATACGGGGTTTAGGGAGCGATAAATCCATCTAGCTAGGTTTAATTTTTAGTAAAAATAGATTTCCCTGCATTGACAATAAATTAGGATCGGAATTTGGATAGAATTCACAAAGGAAAATAAATTATTATTCCCATGCCTAACAGTGGTGAAGGCAGCGCTAATAGTAATATAAAATTGAATTTGTTGAGGTTGCGTGGATTAAATAACGTCTCCGTGGATAAAATAGCATTTTCCATTTCTGTGTTACATATCTGAAAAAATAACTGAAAATACTTTTAAATGCTTTTTTAGAAGAAAATTTCGTCACTATGTGAGTTGTAGTGCCATCTGAAAGCGAAAGTAGCGAACGCAGCGAACCCGAAGCAGCTCTGCTACCAGCACCCTCGGTGAAGAGGATGCAAATGTGAAAAGTGCGACCACGAGTAGGTAGTATTCGAACCGTAGTCACACTCGTCACTCCGCGTTTCTGCAACCGCGTTACGAGGCGCAGTATCGTCGAAAGTCAACGATATAACTTAAACTTAAGAATAACGCAAAGAACTCTTATAAAATACGTGCTAATCAGCTTAATAATCTGTTCCCAGGGTAATCCGATGCCCAAATAGGCCCGCAACGATCGGTACAAGTTTATCTAACAAAGCAGGGCAAAAAAAGATTACTTATCAAGAAAAAAACGGAAATTCCCGGAATACGGGAAACACAGGAAACGATTAAATAAATTCAAGGTATTATAAATAACCGCCCAGACGCAAAATAAAACAAAATATATTTCTGGGTACCCAGAAGTACCACTAGTGCTTCCGAGGTTATGCACATCAAAGTCTGAAAATTATTCTCCAAAATTTTTAATATTCCTAATTGTTACGAATCGTACAAGAATAGATTTATAATGAGACGTCTACTCGAACCCCTCGGAGGGGTCGAAACAATAAGTAGAATACAAAATGGAATTTAACCTAAGTCTCAACCAAATTTTATCTCAATACCTAGTTTGAAGTAAACAATGACATCCGATCCCAACTGATCAGAAAATATCGTGGATTTAAAAGGAATCAAACTTGTTCTATAGAAATTATTTTCAATCTGGACGTGATAAACGGAAAATTTAGGTAATTTGACAATACTCGACGCAACAAATGGTGAGATTTACACCGCGTGGAAAATAACCCGATTATACCAACTAATTATCAGTTCTGTGCCGTAAATCGAAAATTCAAACAAACAATCAATATTTTAGAAGGGGTTCAAAATTAATCAATAGTTAACTAACATTTACAGGCAGCCGGCTTCGTGTTAGGAATCCGTACGGCAAGAATTTAAATTCAGTATGTGTACCTAACAGCTAAAGTGATTTGTATCAATGTTACTGTACATATTATCATGAAATATACTAAATACATTAATAAAAGGGTTTGTAAGTACTTGCTTGAAGGAACCAATCCACCAGTGGTGGCCGCGTACTTCACTCAAATCAGTTTTGGAGTCTTCGATTTCACAAAACGAACAAGAACAATTTTATAACTGGTTATTTTACATTAGACGTTTTAATAATGAAAACTTCAAAGGTCCAAATGGCGTGGCTAGCACAACAAAATCCCGACGATCTTTTTAACGATCAGACAACAAGCGCGTGCGCGCCGCTACCGGCAACTGTGGCAAGACGCGCGCCGAACACAAAGCTAGCCTACTGTAGGTGGATTTGAAAAATATTATTTAAAATCGTACAATCCCCCGTCCCGAACCGAAGTCATTTCGGGTCGCTAATCCAGTGGTAAGCGGGATAGGGTAGAAATCGCTCGTTGAATAACAGAATCCCCAACGAAGACCTCGGCTAATCTAGGAACCCCGTCGGATCCAAGCAACAATTTGATTATGCGTCCCCGACGCCAACGCAAAGGAGGCAGATTAGCATCTTTGATCAAAATGAGGTCACCTGTCTTAGGCGGATTTGTTTTATCGGTCCACTTCACGCGCTGCTGCAGAGTGTGCAAATATTCTAGATGCCAACGTTTCCAGAAACTCTGAGTGAGATGCTGGAGCAATTGAAAACGTGACAGTCTATTACAAGGAACATATAACAAAGGATACTCTGGCAGGGCGGTAAGCGGCTGTCCTATCAAAAAATGACCGGGTGTCAATATTTCCAAATCATTCGGATCGGATGTCAAAGGGCATAACGGACGTGAATTAAGCACTGCCTCAATTTTAGCAAAAACGGTCGCGAGTTTTTCAAACGTGAGTATCGTTTCACCAATCACGCGACGCAAATGAGTCTTCGCGGACTTAACAACGGCTTCAAATATACCTCCCTAATGTGGGCAAACCGGTGGACTAAATTTCCAAGTGATTCCCCGGAGAGCCATCTCGCGCCCCAACGCACCCTGTTGACTATCAAGAAATCCGTAAACCTCTTTCAAATAATTGTTTGTACCGTGGTGAAAGTTGGTCCCATTATCGGATCGGATCAAAGACGGGACTCCCCGTTGGGATGCAAATCGGTTAGGGTCGCCACAAATGCTTCAGTAGTGAGCGCGGACACCACCTCCAAATGAACGGCCTTAGTGGCCAAACAAATGAACACACACAAATAGGCTTTTACAGACTTAGCATTACGAAGCTGCGAAGCTTTAACCCAAAACGGACCAGCGAAGTCCGTACCAACTGAAGTGAATGGACGAGACTTCGTAACTCGGTCAGTGGGTAAATCACCCATCAGAGGCTGCATGGTGGACGCCTTCAATCGATAACACGGCAAACAACGGAAAACAACTCCCCTAACAAGAGACGTCTGGCTGACAAAGTCCAAAATTCTCGCTGTATAATAGCCAACAAAGAATTTGATACCAGGCTCCTTCTTCACTTGTTTCAGGCTGTGCAGCATGGACATATTAATGTTACAATCAGAACTGTGGATACGGATGTTGTGGTGATTGCCATTTCCCTTTACGAAGAATTACGTAAAATTCAATTAAAAAAATTGTGGATATCTTTCGGTGTTGAAAAAGCTCATAATGTTATTGCTGTACATCAACTTGCGAATACCATTGGTCCAGACAGATGTAAGTAGTGGCATGATGTTCTTCCACGCATTTACCGGCTGCGACACAGTCTCTGGGTTCAGTGGCAAGGGGAAGAAATCGTTTTGGAAGGCGTGGAAAGCGTGTAACTCCACGACCCTAATGTAAAGTAAAACTATGTAGAACAACGTGTGTCTGTTGTATGACATAGAGAAAGTTAGAATAAAAGATTTGAGACGAATTCTTGATTTTTTAATACGTTCTTGTAATGAATTTTTATTATTTGAATACGTTCTTGTAATGAATGTTTTTAATTTTAATACGTTCTTGTATTGGACGTTTTTGATATTTCTAAAATTAATAACTCAGAAACTAAAAGAAATAATGCAAAACTAAATGCATACTTGGGGTGCAGAGACTGAGATACGTTTGCATTGTGAGTTTCAGAAATATCGAACAAGTTTAGGAAAAGTCTTGTTGACCTAGCGCGTACCGTCGATGCGTGTCGCCAATATACATGGTGGGAGGCAGTCGGCCGTCTAGGAATAGATGGCTGGCGGAAGTTCATGAAAATTGACATTATTGTCAAAGTGCAAAAATAGACTAGTATAAGTCTATACTTGGAAAACCAAGTGAAATAATTGCCGAAGTCGCAGGCACTGCACAGCCTTTCACTGCCTTTCGACGGGATTTCGGTCCCTGAAGACTGGCGTGCTGCTCAAACTGATCACATAATGTACTATATTTGACCATCTAATAGAGGACCCTTATCTGACGCATGAAGACGAGGTATAACTGTTGCTGCTATGATATTGTTGACACTGCATGTCTAGCTCTGAACCGCTGGTATATGGGTCGCATCCTAGGCGTGATAAGTACACTAAGTTTACCCCTGATAGTGGAGCAATATCTTAGTGGCTACCTTCAAGACGCAAGTCTGTGGAGAGATTTCCGTATCTGACCTATGAAGATGTGGAGTAACCATCGGGCTGCTATGAATGCCGCTACCACTGTATGTCTAGCTCTGAACCGCTGATTGACCGAGACGCATACAGCGACTTGAATACATAGCCGCGGATGGGGACTTGTTCACATCCGTGCGCGGTGGACCTCAGATTGATTAGTGTCGATGATAGTCTTTCAAGTATTAACCCCGATAGAGGAGGTAGCGGAGAACATAGTGGCTTCCTTCAAGACACAAGTCTGTGAAGAGGCATACTGGAACGAGTTTATTAATTGAGAACGAGAAACTGGACGTGGGCTGCTCTGGCTAATATCATCATGTATGATTTATTACCGAGCTACATTCAGAGCGATAGCTGAAATGAGTCTTTAGATTCATATGCGGTCTCAGGCGCGGCGGAGATATGGAGATATGAAGTTGGAGGAGATCTGCCCTGGTAGTACCGTTCAGATAGACGAAGATCCAGTATGCAGGAGCAATCCAGATATGAGACCTTCGAGCTTGCTCGTTGGAAGATGGTTTACCATCATGGGCGCTGGTTCATGTGTGGACTATCCTGTAAACACACCCTTGAACGCAATACGTCGGACACTTCGGTGGAAGACGGGATTAGCCTCCCAAAAGGTTACTATAACGGCTCAGCCGTATCGGGAACGCTTCGGCTAGTATCGATTGGACGTCGTCCACTAGCTTCGGCTTTCTACGATGGGACTTCGGTCTCCTTCCATCGCTTAAGGCGCACCGGTCGGACTAAGGTCCGCTGTAGACAACCCTTTGGGGCTGTCTATTATTTTAACCTTTTTCCTACACCTCTGTGGTGAGGGGAGGACAGGAGCATTCTGAGTGGGAAGTGACTCACAGAGAGCGCGTTGGTGGAGCGTTTATTCTCACTCGTCACGTAGATACTTTGATGGCTGGTTTGCTGTATTGTGTGTATGTCTCGGGTCTTTGCTTCTAGTCTGCTGCCTTGCTGGGGTTCTAAGGTCTTAGTAATCGTCCAGCTGAGGGAGCTAGAACTAGTCCCCTCGTCAATGCTGGATATTACTAGATCCCTTGTCGGACTGTATATTGGAAGACACAGAGGGGTTATGTAACCGTATTTATCAATACAGTTGGCATAGCTTAAGGAAAAGGGTGTCCCGGTGCGTAGGGCTAGGATGATCGTCTCCAGGTAGTATCATTAGAGAAACTTTGCTATTGATCATTCTGTTGAGGAAATTCCACTCAACGAAAGTTCCTCTAAGAAGTTCTATTCAGAACTACAGACGACACACCCGTCGCCGGCTATAAGGACTTGCTATGGCAGTCCTGGAGCCACCTTTTTATACCTTTTAAATTACATATATCATGTAATAATCCCTGTGATCCATTTCAGGAATCTGGGCTCTTATTGCAAAAGCAATAAACTTCGAAGATCTTTTCAGAATACGAAGTTAGTATTGCTTAATGAGAGTCGCTGGGATTTCCTGGTGACTTTATTCTTTCAGTCAGCGAGCATGGGTAATCAGGAGTAGGCTGCTTGCCGGCTGGCAACTGGTACTCCTGTGTTCGGGAGAGAGATAGGGACGAATCAGTATATAGGAATAACATAGAAGTTGAGTAGGCGACTCTGTTTAATTCCACAGTTAGAAAACATAATATAAAGACGATCAAGGGTGAAAACCCGGTCCATGTGATTATGATCCTGGCAGGCAAATTAGGAGTCAAACTAGAAGAACAAGATATCGTAAGTGCCACTAGAGTAGGGGTCATCAACAGACAGGAAGATAGTAAGACACGGTCGCGCCTAATCGCTGTGCGATTGACGCGACGTTCGCAACGTGACCAGCTATTGCAAGCTGCACACGTCCGGTCACGCACCACCACTGAAGGAACAGGATTGCCCGGACTGCTACGCATGCTGTTTAAGAAAACACGTGAGTTAGCAGACCGCCTTGACTGGCGTTACGTTTGGACACGAGATGGCAAGATATACGCACGTCAGCGGGATGGGAAAGGTGCTCCTCGTCACCGCCTTCGCACTGAGGCAGACCTCACAAGGGTTTTTGGCCCGGATACCGTTAGCTCCTCGGGCGACGCATGAGCAGTTCTCATTTTTATTACTTATATTTTCTATGATTAGCTTGTGTTTCGAAGTGAATACACACGGTTTCTTATTATTAATAATAATAATTCTATATGTAACATTATGTTCTAGTTACTGGCTTTGTTACTTAAAATAAATTTACAGATATTTATGCTTCTATCACAGCGTAGAAGGATGTTACAATTGTTTAGTTTATATAGAAAATAAGGGTCTAGACGGAAATGAATATTTTAGTTCATTATTATTATTAGATTTAAATAATTCTTGTCTTATAAATATCTGTTATGTATGGCGTTGTAGGAACTACATGATAATTTATTACAAATACACAAAACCCACATTGTATAAATCAAAGGCAAAAAAACACGCTACAAAATTCGCAGAATACGAAACTGATTTTACATTAACGCTTACACTGATCTCATTAATATTAATATTAATATTTATTATATTTATCCGTTACAGCTATAACAATGATTAACTACAAAATAAGAAAAAGTTTGAGACTAGGGTTACTTAATGTCAGATCTCTTAATAAGGGCCAAGATGATCTAATAGTATCTTTTTTAAACCACAAACCTGATATCTTAGCTCTAAATGAGACTTGGTTGAAGGGAGGAGAGGAAAAGCTTGCACCCGCTATACCTGGTTATACTTTTATTCATAGAGCACGGAAAGCGAAAAAAAAGGGTGGTGGCGTGGGATTTTATGTGAGACAGGGCATTAATGTGCGAGTTCGTCAACACCCAACCTCCAACTTAGAACAACTTTGGTTGGAGGTACAACTTCCAGGAGCAACGATGGCACTCGGCACAGCATATAGACCAGAAAGTATAACCACACAAGAAGCTTTGGATGCTCTTAGTGATTCTCTAAATTTTTTCTCTAAATGTACATACACTTGCGTTCTTGGTGATCTAAATATTAATCTATTGAATCTCTTATCCCCCCGAGCCCGAGATTTATTATCATTCTGCCAACAACATAATATGGAACAAATTGTCAAAGAAGCGACAAGAATAACAGATGAAACTGAAAGCCTTCTAGATGTTATTATAATAGATACAACAATGAAATATAAGCAAGTTAACGTAGTTCATAATAGATCGCTAAGTGATCATGGAATGGCACTAGCAGACTTCAACATTAAAAAACCTAAATTTATAAAACAAATTACGATATCAAGATCACTAGTTGACATAAATCCAGAAGAATTTCTAAAGGATTTGGACGCTATCCCATGGCATGATATTTTATACTTACCAGATGTACACCAAATGATAGACCAATTTAATAGCTTTATAACAATTTAGTTTGATACTCATGCACCTTTAAAGAAGAAAATATTAAAAGGTACACCAAAACCATGGATAACAGATACAATTAAACGTATGATGGCTTTACGGGATGATGCATTACACAAATCTCAGAAGAAAAAGAGCGACAGCGCCACAGAATATTACAAAAGTCTGAAAAATCTAGTAAATTCAAGTATTGAACGAGAGAAAAAGGCATATTTTAACAGCTTTATAAATAATAATATTAAAAACCCTACCAAATTATGGAAACATTTAAAAAAAACTTCCTCATTCGATAATGCATCATCAAACGTGATCCCAGATCACATAAACGACCCGGATAAAATAATCACTTTTTAAACTTACCTACAGACGGACAGACAGACGCAGATTTGCTAGCTTACTTTAACACACAAAAACATCAAACAGATGGCAGTTTCGATTTAACCATGGCTTCTGAAGACGAAATAGAAAAAATAATTCTCAGTATTAAAACTAGAGCAAAGGGGCACGATAATATAGACATCGAGATGGTCAAATTAACACTACCAAGAACCCTACCTATTATAACGGTGATAGTAAACAGGTCCATTGAAACAAAAACTTTTCCAGACAACTGGAAAACAGCACTAGTTAGACCGCTACCAAAAACTAGTTCTGTGGATCAGTTAAAAGATCTGCGACCTGTTTCAATTCTACCGGTACTGTCAAAGGTAATAGAAAAAGTCGTCCTTAAACAAATGCGTATGTATTTAGACGGTAAAAATATAATTCCTACTTATCAATCCGGATTCCGCCAGGGACACGGAACAGAGACTGCATTATTGCGCGTAACTGATGATCTTACGGAGGCATCTGATGAAGGAAAAAGTAGTATTATGGTACTTTTAGATTATTCCAGGGCGTTTGATTGTTTGGATTCGGAAATGCTTCTGGCTAAACTTAAATTTTACGGTTTTACAGATGATACTTGCAGATGGTTTTATACATTTGTGAATGGTCGACAACAAATCGTAGTTACTGAAGGTAATGATGGAGAAAAACAATACTCCGCAACAGGTAAACTTATACGAGGCGTCCCCCAGGGGTCAATTTTAAGCCCTATTCTTTTCACGATTTTTACAGCTGATCTTCCGAAGTGTGTTAAATCTTGCAAGTACCATCTTTACGCGGATGACACACAAATCTATCATTCCTTTCACAAAGAAAATATAATTAGAGCAATAGTTGAAATTAATAATGATTTACAAAGCATATTCGATTGGTCTAAAAGAAACTCGTTAGCTTTAAATCCAAATAAGTCAAAAATGATTATTCTAGGCACTACACATCAGATTAAGCAAGCCATCAATAGTAAAGCTACAATAAAAATTAACGACATCTTTATTTCACCAGTATTAGATGCACGAAACCTTGGTTTAATTTTAGACGGTGAGCAAAAATTTTTAACCCATATTAATGAAAAAATTAGAAACGCTTTCTTTAAATTAAAGACACTATATAAAATAAAATCATACCTAACGGAAGAACTGCGAATGATGCTAGTCGATTCTCTGGTACTCTCTCCATTTAATTACTGCAGTTCAGTTTACGGGCCTAGGATAAATGCAGTTACTGAAAGAGCCATACAACGTGTTCAAAATGCTTGTATCCGGTTTAGTTTAAAAATACCCAAACGCGAATATATTACTCCCTACTTAAACAAAAAATCTATCCTAAATATGAAAGCTAGACGAGAACTCCACTATGCGAGTCTTACACATAGTGTGATCTGGAACAAAAAGCCTGAATATTTATTTGAAAAACTAACATGGCTTAAAGAAGTCCAACAATTAAACCTCCGTTCTGTATCACAAAATTTGTTAAAAGTACCTGAACATAGATCTTCACGGTACAGAGGTTGCTTTAAAAGGAATGCCGCTAAGATCTGGAACGATCTGCCTCCTCCCCTTAGGAAGAAGACAGGAATAATATATTTTAAAAATAAATACAAAGCAGCGCTCCTAAAAAGACAAACCGCAACAGAATCCTGGAAGCATTCCTATCAGGTTTCGGAACCTCTAAGATTTACATTCAATGTAACCCAAAATTAAAATTGAAATTGATTAGTTGTAGGCGTATTCAAAACTAGAATTTAAATTTTATTAATAAAAAAAAACAAAAGACACACTAACCTACACATAACATTAATACCACTTATTTCTCTTGTTCTCTCCCATTCTCACACACTTAGCACAAAAATATTCACAATACAAACATACACATTTATCATAAAATCACTAACCACAGATAAAAGAGGCGTCTGAAAAACAGGGCCGCCCCGTGACTTGTTCCGGTGGCAGCATATACTGAGACGTTCCCTATTATCCGCCTTTAGTTTTAATAATTTTAAGTATAAAATTATTTAAATTGGTGGATAATAAATAATATTTTCTTTCTTTTTTTCTTTCTTTCTTTCACATTGTAAATTTCTAAAAGAGTTTGGGTTACTCTCACAACGTAGTATGGATCTGCTACTAGATGATCAACGGCCAATTTTGATTATTATAGAGATCTAATGTTCAGTTACAAGCGATGCCAGAAGTCACCCATGTATTTAAAGGATTGTCACGGCCTGTGAATGCAGTTGAAATTCGTCACATGGACGTTTTAGCAAGATTTATTATTGTAGCATATGACATCGCAAGTGATTTGTCAGACATAGACCAGGAAAGGAAGGCTTTATTTATGAAGGGACGGGCTATGGAGAGGTTGCCACCATCGTTTGATGCTCTTCTGCAGCACACAAAAAGATCCTGTTTACAAGCAGGATATATCTGGGGTCAGAGCTGGATAGCAAATCCTGAATATCCTGACTTCGGTGACTGGGGATGGAAGAGAGAAGAAGATGGTGTTTGGACTCCTTTATGGACTACAAAAAAAGAAACCTCAGCATCCTTAAACCGGTAGTGCTTCCACTGGCGGGGGTAGCTGCACAAAGCCCGTTAATGAGTCGGGAGGCAGGGCCACGGGGCAAGCCGGTGCGCGGAGTCATTCAACTAACATCACCGAACACTTCGCCAACGCCTGGACGATAGTGAGTCGCAAAGGTAAACCACCCAAGCAATCCTTGCAAGGGAAGGGCCCATCGACTCAACGTCCAGATACGGTGCAAACCGGACCCGGGCGTAAGGCGAATCGACGGTGGAAAAAGAAACAGCGTTTGGCTGCCGCAACGGCCGCCGCCGGCACTGATGGTACTCCATCTGCCACGGTGGCGACCGTTAGTGGTCCCGCTGTCAAAACAGCTGGAGCTGCAGGGAAGGTGACCAGCTCCCATAGTGACAAAGGGGCAACCCTTGACTCACACGGGGCTAAACCAACCGCAGTGTTCTCTGGGGATCCGTCTTCTAGCAAGAAGACGCGATCTGCCAAGAGACCCGGCAAAAATCAGCGTGCGGCTGCTAAGAAGGCTCGACTCGAGGATAGCAATTCTCCACGAGTGGAGCCCAAAAAGCAGTGCACGGAAGCGCGCAGAGCTGGGGCCACCTATGCTCAAAAAGTGAGATCGGACCAGTACGTCGCCGTTACCGACGATGCTACTGGTCATATTTCACAGGATCTGTCAACGCGCATCCTCGACGAGATTGATGACAAGCTCTTGAGGGAGGCGTTGGCGGATCCTAGCAAGGAGAACCCTAAATTCGGTGGCAAGCCCCGCTACGAGGACGGCCACCTCAAACTGTTCGTTGAGGACGAGTACTCCCTGACGTGGCTGCGTGAGTGTGTCGCCGGCCTGGCTGCACCATTCAACGTCAAGTTGTTGGTAAAACGCCAGTCGGAGATGGTCCGCAGAGTTCGCTGTGGAGTGCTCATACCCAACGAACGAGGCAAGTGGAAGTCTGCGTCCGACGTTGGTGTAGTCCTCCACTTTATGAACAAGTGGGCACAGGTTGACCGCTGGCTTTTCCAGAAGGTGGATCAGCAGCAGGACAACCTGTTTCTCATTGTCAACGTCCCTGAGGACGTGGTGCCGATCCTGTTGGAAAGGGGCAGTCAGCTCCTTTTTGGAAGTGGGTCGGTCTACCTCAAGTTCCAGGGGCCCGCTGGGAAATATATTAAAGACCCACCGGCGGTGACACAGACCAGATCCAAGCTGGTCATCACTGGGGTATCTATGCCCCAGAGTTCCACTCCAGAGCAGCAGATAACTATTCCCGCTAGCGCCGGGGATAGTTCTGCTGCTCCACCGCAGGAGAAGCTCGCGCACTGGGAGGACATGCTGCTTGGTGAAGGCGATGAGCCAGAACCAGCAGCTATGCCCTCCGAGGGCGAAGAGCTATCCTTGCGATTGGAGGAGGAACTCGTCTTGGAGGGGTCGACCAACAATGGCGTCCCTTTCGACAAACTGTAAGGACCTCCAAGCCAACCTCCAACACAGCCAAACTGCCACGGCACAGTTAAGACGCTGGTTGGGGACAAACAATACTGCCGTGGCTCTGATACAAGAGCCGTTGATCAACCGCGGCAGCATACGAGGGCTTTCCAATATCAGAGGTAAGCTTTTCACTACAACTGATCACGACAGGCCTAGGACGTGTATCATAACTACTAACAACATCCCAGCACAGCCGTTAACAGAGTTCTGTTCCAGGGACCTGTGTGCCATAAGGCTGCAACTGCCCGACACAGCTAGGTGCCGCGAGCTCGTGATGGCCTCCGCCTACATGCCTCAGGACCACTGCGAGAGGTCGGGCCTCCAGCTCATTGTTGGGGCCGACTCAAACGCGCATCATCCACTGTGGGTCATGCCAGTGATGAATAACAGAGGTAAGACGCTTGTTGAATACCTATTTACTACAAACCTTAATGTGCTTAACATAGGTTCTGAACCAACTTTTGTTACCAAGCGAAGTAGAACCATCATTGATCTCACTGATATATCCGACGTCGTTGGAGGATGGCACGTGTCCAACGAGGCGTCATGTTCTGATCATCGTTGGATACGCTTTGAGATAAATGCATCGTTATCTACAACAGTCCCCAAGAGAAACCCACGCAAAACTGACAGAACCAAGTACAGAGCTATCCTAGGTGAAAGACTTGCTTGGGCCGAGAATCTAGCAGATCCGGAGGGACCGGAACAAATTGACCAACAGGTAACAGATCTTACTAACACCTTGATAGACTGCTACCACTTAACTTGCCGTCTTAGCACGCCAGCGCCTACTAACATCAAGGGGCAGCCGTGGTGGGGTTCTGATCTGGAGAGGATGCGTGCAAAGATCAGAAGACTGCTAAACAGGGCGATGAACACCAGTGCTGATGAGGATTGGGACCACTACAAAGTAGCCAAATCCAAGTACAAGAAACGACTTCGGTTCAAAAGTAGCTCCTCATGGAAGAAATTCTGCAGCGACATTGAAACCGTTGATCAAGCAAATCGGGTAAGGCAGCTAAACAAGGTACATCCAAGCTAGGGTCGCTTAAAAAACCAGATGGAACCTATACCTCTTCCACCTCTGAAACATACAGTCTCTTGTTGGAGACTCACTTCCCCGGAAGTAGAATTATCAATGAGGTTGTATGGCCGGAAGAGGTACCCACGGAAGCTGTCGACTACAGAGACATACCTTGTCAGCAGTGATAATATCTTCTGTTAAGATGGGCCTTAAATAGCTTTCAACCTTTTAAATCAGCAGGATCAGACGGAATTTTCCCAGCACTTCTTCAATGGGGAGGGGAAACTGTCATCAACATTATGGTCCGAATCTTGAGGGCATGTCTAAGATTCGGCTACGTTCCTAAAAGGTGGAGAGAAGTAAACGTAGTTTTCATACCGAAGCCTGGCAGGAGCGACTATACCAACGCTAAATCTTTCAGGCCGATCAGCCTCACCTCGTTCATGCTAAAAACGCTGGAACGATTGTGTGAGAGGCATCTGAGAGATGGAGCGTTACAACACATACCCCTACATTAAAAACAACATGCTTATAGTTTGGGTAAATCTACTGAATCGGCTCTTCATGCAGTGGTTTCCTCGATTGAAGAGGCGATTCAAAACAAATGCGTCTGTCTTGGAACTTTTATAGATATAGAAGGTGCCTTCGACAAGACGCAACATAGCAGTATAAGCGCCTCTCTAACAAAGCATGGTGTGTCTACAGTTGTAAAAAACTGGATCACAAACATGCTCAACAAACGTATTGTGCGACTAGCAGGTGAGTCCTTGTCGGCGGAGGTGGTACGTGGATGCCCTCAGGGAGGAGTGCTCTCTCCGCTACTATGGAACTTGGTCATTAACGACCTAATCACCAAGCTTAACGCCAATGGATACTACACCATAGGATACGCCGACGATTTGGTAATCCTCATTACAGGCAAATTTGCCAGCACAGTATGCAGCCTCAAACAAACAGCTCTCCGCATCGTGGAGCGCTGGTGTCAAGAATATGACCTGTCAGTGAACCCCACAAAGACGGAAATGGTCATGTTCACTAACAATAGGGCTCTTGGTATGTATACTTTACCCAAGCTCTTTGGAACGGAACTCCAGCTGGCAACAGAGGTGAAGTACCTGGGCATCATCCTGGATAGCAAGCTCAACTGGAGTAGCCACATTGACAACAAACTAAAGAAGGCGAGTATTGCTTTCTGGCAGTGCCGAAGAATGGTGGGGAAAAAGTGGGGACTTTCTCCCAACATCATTCTTTGGCTGTACGTGACGGTAATCCGCCCTCTTGTCTGTTATGGAGCTGTGGTGTGGTGGACCAGGACTAAACTAACCACAATGGTAAGCAAACTCCATAGCTTCTTAAGATTCTCTTCTTAAGATTGGCCTGCATGGCGATCACAGGGTGTATGAGGACAACGCCAACGGCAGCAATGGAGGCCATGTTATGTCTTCCGCCACTCCAGCTGTACATACAGCAGGAGGCTGCCTCATCAGCGGTAAGACTTAACACCCTAGGACTATGGAGAAACAACAGGACCCCGCACGCCGCCATTCTAGGGGAAGTTCACAAAAATTTCCCCATCTCAATGGCTTGCAGTGACAGGATTCCAAAACAGTTTGTTTTCGATAAGAAGTACAAAATACAATTACACGAGGACCATCGGGTTGATGGGCTCGACATTAAAGAGCTCAGAATCTTCACCGATGGATCCAAAACTAAGGCAGGCACGGGTTCAGGAACTTTCTCGGAGGACCTAAACATCAAGCTAGCCCTCCCACTGGGTGCCCATAATACAGTTTTTCAGGGCTGAATGTATGGGCATCATCACGGCCGCTAATGCTATAGCATCGAGAATGGTAAGAAACTCCTCCATCCGAATCCTTTTGGACAGCATGGCCGTCTTACTAGCCCTAAAAAGCAACACCATCAACTCGGGACTAATCTACGAGTGTCACAAACGACTAATGGAGGTATGTCAACACAACCGCGTAACCCTTCAATGGATAAAAGGACATAGCGGATCTAGAGGTAACGATGCAGCGGATGAGTTGGCTCGTAGAGGTTCTAGCTTAACAGCATACGGACCCGAGCCTATCATCCCTCTTCCCTCCAGGATGGTACGTACATTACTTAGAGAATCAACTAGGAACGAACATGCCATTCTTTGGACGAACCATGAAGAGTGTAGACAGGCGAAGATGGCCTTGCCAACCCCCAGTGCCAGGCTCGCTAAGACCCTGTTTCGGCTAAGTAAACCACGCTTGCGTTTTGTGACTGCAGCAATAACTGGTCATGGTTCTTTTAACAAACATCTATATGTCCTAGGTGTTACTGACAGCCCCCTTTGCAGAGCCTGCTTGGAGGCAGAAGAAACGGCCGCTCACGTCCTCATGGAGTGCACGGGAGTGGCGGACTACAGGGCTAAATACCTCGGTCAAACGAGGGACCTTCCAGGGATAACCGGTAATGTAAAGGGCCTACTGGGTTTCCTGGAAGAGTTGGGTTGGCTCGAATGACACCGCATTCTCACCCACACGCAAAATAGGCGCATTAGACGTCGAGTTGCGGAAACCAGCCTGTAATGACTAATGACTAATGACTAATCCTTAAAGGAGCTGACAAAGTGCTCTTGCCGCAGCTGCAATAAGGGTCGATGTGCCTGCCGGAAGTCAGATCTTCCTTGTACTGGTCTATGTAAGTGTGGAGGAGATTTTTGTGACAGTTAAAAAATAAATACCTCATTTTTTGTATTTGTACCTGGCAGTTTTATTTTCCTTCAATCGTGCACCAATAATTGTGTTTATTTAAAAAACCATAAGTCCTAGCAACGTAATTTCAAAGACAATATTGTAGAGAATATAATGAGGATTATATCTTTCATAGAGAGTTTAATTATAGCTTTATTAGTTTTCAAGAAAAATAAATTTGTGAATTAATAAATAGTTATCGTGTTATAAAAGTGTCTTTTACATTTTAAGTGGCGGCTCTCTGCAGGAGAGTCGTTACAGTACAATTTAAATTAAGGAAGTCTTTAAAATTCTCAGTTTTTAACCTATAGCTAAGTAACTTTTTAGTCTTTAAATTTAAATGTGATAAATGAAAATAATGTTGCTACACCTATTCATCGTATGTACGAAAATTCTCTTTTAAATAAATGATATTTTTTAACAAATAAAGATGAAACAGTGTTAATTACTGTTGACAATAAAATGTTCACTTAATACTAAATTACAATCACTAGCACTTATTATTAGACTGCAAGGTGTGTTACCTTGAAGAAAGTTTAGTTATGCTAGGAATGGCAAAAATATTTTAAAAACATAAAATATTTGCGAATTGGCACTTGGTTTTCTATTCTATGATAACATTATCACACGTCTTCACACACAAACTTCATCTTCTTAGTCTGTTTCAATCATTTTTGTCACTACTGTAAGGCATCTCCAAGAAATCTTTATGATGCCCACTAAGTAAGACTACATAGTACAATCAGCTGACGAATTAGCTGACCCCCCAAAACACTTCATTAAGCGCCATCTATCGCAATACATCAACCAAATGGACTTTATTAAACGCAGTGCGCCATTTATCAAGCAATTAGTGAACAAATAGCTCCTGAGCATTGCATTGTGGCAAGCATGCACATTCGGTAGTCGAAATTAGGCTATCCTAATTTCGACTAATTTCAAAATTTAAATACTGTGATGCGAATTTTATTCTAGCTTGACGATGTGCCTCGGTTAGTTCAATTTTTAGGGCTGGTTTATATTTGTGGATTCCAGCAGCATGCAGATGTTTCCGAACCGTGTCAAGTGATATATTATATGTAAGGGCAGTTGAACGAGTAGTTTTAAATGGGTCTTCCGTGTGAAGCCTGACGATATCACGATGACGGTTAGATTCATCTGTAAATTCAATCGCTCGTCGGCCAGGGCGGTTACGCTTCACTTCACCATTTTCTTGATATCTCCGAATCCACAAACGAACCGTGTTTCTCTGTAACAAATATATCATAATCCAAAAAACAATGTTTCATGAAACAAAAACGGCCTTACCGCAATATTTTTTACTTACTGCAACACCCATTTCTCTGGAAATTCTTATAATGCTGTAGTTGTCTTCCCAACGCTCTATTATTTTAGTCTTTATAAAGTCTGTTAAATGAGACATTATAAAAAAATAGATTTTAAAATAAGAACTATTTAAATATTAACAGAACTGTGATGCGCGCAGAACGAACGATATTCATGCAACAGAATGTTTTTACATTTCTTTGTTACTATTAATATCATAGATCTTATTGTTAAATTGCATGCACTCTGCCGTAATGACGACGTCATGGCTGCGTGTCGTAGCAACATGTGATAACAAATTTCAACACTCAGTGGACTAAGCGATTAGCGCGGTTGGATAAGCGCTTGCTTCTCACGCTGAAGTTCGTTGGTTTCAGACCCAACACAGTAAATCGTTTTTATTGTTGAAAATGACGTTAATACTTCGTGATAAAAACTATTTTTTTTTAAAACGGCATAGTAAATTTAGCAACTTGTTTCCCGAACAAATTGGTTAGTTACGGTGTGCGGCGATAGATGGCAGTTTATATTCCTCTGTGGGTTTGGTTCTAAGTGTGAAAATTTAATTTTAAATCTGATGGGGTCAGCTAATGGCACTGTACAATGACGTTATCATTATCATTTAATTAAAGAAAATTAAAATGCAATGTATGGAAAAATGGCAAAAATAATCTATTGGAATTGGTAGGTGATAGGTCTGACTTTATTTTTAAGTACCCTCCTTCCCCTCCCGGGGTTGGAAACACCCCCCCGCACCCCCGGAAATTGCGGTTTTTTTTCAATATTTAAAGAAAACCGTAAACATTGCATGAAAAATGTGTAGGTACGAAATTCATGATAAATTTGCTATCGACCACTCATACATTTAAAAGCGATACCACTTATAGTTTCCACGCAATCTGCCTCGAAATACGAAAATTTTTTTTCACTTATAAATTCCACTATTCCACCAAAATAATGTATGAATAAAATAAAGAATTGAATGCTCTTTAAAATGAGGTATAATTTATTCCGAAACTCTTTTACTCATACCTTGCTATGCTCTTTTGAAAATTTCATTTCTACGACAATTCAGCGAAATATGGTTGAGTGGTAAATAAAACAATGAAAATGTACTTGAATAAAAAACTAAATACTAGTGGCTCTGTGAGCTGTAGACTTCGTGAGTATATATTTTTTTAATAGCTGATTTATTATTTTTTTACGTTTCCAACCCTCATAAATCCATAGTTTTTTAAATATCCAATAACTGACTCAACAAAAACTATTAATTTATCGAACCTGCTCACAAAATTTTCCGAGAATCGGTTGAGAAACGAGTCCTGTAGATGAGAAAAAACAGATGGACAGATGGACATACAAAAGCAATTTTGGCGAAACTGAAACGGAGACGCTTCGCTTGCGCTTCGCACTCGCTCAATGTATGTACACTACAACTCACCTCGTATCATTGACCGAGAGAGTGCGAAGCGTGAAAAAATTGTAGAGATCAGAGATACAATTTTTTCACATCGTAAATTTTCTTTCACACATCCACATCGCCTACCACAGCCTTTTTTAAAAGCACACCTTATAAGCTTTAATAAAGAAAATAGTACACACAACAAAATAAATAGCCGGGTCACTCACACAAACTTAGTTCTAATTGTGCGTATTGCAAGAACGCGCTACTAAACACACTGATTCAAATATTAACACTAATACAAGTAAGCATAACCGGTTTACTTGACCCACGGAGACAGTCTATATTACCCGACTCCGCATATCGGTGCACACATGTTTGGACAGTTGCCCTTTGTAAAGAATAAATGTTATTTATTAACAACATAGACATAATTCAAACAATCACTAGTTATTATTGAATTCGTGTTACTATACAACACCTATACAGATATTATATACAATTTATTTTACTTACGGCTATCATCAAACGTCTTGCAATTGCACGAATTGGAATGTTTTGTTCATACAAAACAATAATCTCCGCTTTTTTAAGTGATGTGAGGCGAGAACTCATATTGATCACAAATAGACAATAATATCACGAAAAGAAAACGAAAAGAGCGTATACGGTTGACTGCGCAGCAAGAACGTATAATATATCAATAGTAATTTAATGAATAAGGTGTGCGGGTCGCTAGTAAAACACATATTTAAATAATAAGGAAAAGACTGTATTTTCCACTTTACAATGATTTGTATTATAAAAATAGGTAAGTAGCTAAGAACAACCGATCGCGATGGATGGAAACGTGCAACTGTCAAATATTACAAAGACATTCGCTACGTCACAGCGCAGGAAGACAAAATCTTATGTGCGATTCGTACATATTCCGCAATAGGACAAAATAAACAAATTTTATAGCTCATCTCTAAGAATATTGTAAGTTTATCGTTATATTAAAAAAATATTTTATGTTTAAGTTTTTAAACATTAATAGTTTAACATTTTATAAACTCTATCTTTCCTATCAACTTATGAATTTTATAAAAGAGAAAGTTTTATAAACCGAATCTGTGATACAGTATTTCTAGCTATCAAAGTTACAAACTTTATGTATACTTGTTCTTACTATAGTTCCAGTGGAAGTTTTTATGGAAAGTGCTCTCACTTTGCCATCAGGTCCTGGAAAAACACCAACAATCCTAGCCATAGGCCACCTTAAGGGGGTTACATTCTCATCCTTAACTATTACTAAAGAACCAACTCTGATATTCTGGTTAACATTATGCCACTTTGGGCGATTTTGTAAGCTAACTAGATACACTTTACTCCATTGAGAGCTCCACTGTGAGCTTTAAGGGATTTGTTTTTAACCAAGAAAGTACAACCTGCGAATCTACATAAAAATATAAGTTTACATTGAATCTATTTTTTATGATATCATAGACTTTCTTAGCTAAATTAGCCAGTAATAAAGCGCTATTCAACTCTAAACGCGGTGTGCTTAACTGCTGGACAGGATTAACACGCGACTTTGAGCAAAGCAAATCTACAGAAACTTTATCATTTTTATCAACCGTTCTTAAGTATAAACAACAGCCATAGACTTTATTAGAGGCATCTGAAAAACCAATTATGTCAATAGATTTTACATCAAGTGTATTTAAATTTCTTTTAACAGTTATACTAGACATTTTGTTTAAATTGTCAGTAAAAGCTCCGAAATCCTTTTAAAGATCAGCAGGCAGGCTCGAATCCCAATCGCAGCTTGCTAGCCACGTACGTTGCATAAGCAACTTAGCAGTAACAACTATAGGCCCAACTAATCCCAAAGGGTCAAAGATTCTACTGACAAATGATAATACATCACGCTTTGTATAACTTTTAAGTAACTCCTCTTTAGGTGAATTAATAATGAGAGTATCATTATCTAATTTACATTAAATACCTAAAGTTCTAACAATAGGATCATTTTTATCTGAAAAGTGAACATCACCTTTATACTGACAATCAGACGGAATACCTTCTAACAAACTTTCCTGATTAGTGCACCATTTGTGCAGAGTAAAGCCGCCTTTTTTTAACAAATCAATTAATTGGTTTTTTGTTTCTAACAATACATTTTTATTATTACTAGAAATATTAATATCATCAATATAAGTTTTGTGAAGCAATACATCTGCAGCCAAGGGATATTGCTCTTTATATAAATTCACGAGCTCAACTAAACAACGCGTCGTGAGATAAGAGGAGCTTTTTTGACCATACGTGACTGTCAGAAGCAGAATACATTGTATTTCAGAAGTTGGAGAACTTCTCCATAAAATATTTTGCAAGGGACAGTGTGATGGCGCCGCTCTAACCTGACTAGGAACCTTTCCAGCAACTACATATCCAAAGGAAGTGTTTTGTAGGAACAGCTCTCCCGGTATTATTGGAAGCTGATCACGTAGCAAGATCTGGAAAAATATGTCACAACCTAGAAGCATGTTTATTTTATCGTAGACATAAAAACTTTCATCTGCCAGCTTAATATGAGAAGGTAAATGCAGCCTTTCATTCTTTATTAAAAACTGTGGCATATTACAAGTAATAAGAGTTAGTACTCGTAGATGTGACATTGTGTATAAGGCACCGCCGGCGCGGCTTGGTGTTGTGCGGCACGGCACGCGCTATAATGAGGTGCGTCTCTTCAATGCATTACCGGTAGAGTTGAAGGGGGACATTACGTTACCTTCTTTTAAATTAAAACTTAAGCGTTTTTTGTTGAAGGAGTGCTTTTATTCGGTAGTAGATTTTTTGAACTTTAGGTAAATTTTGACATGATTGAATTGAAAACTTATCTTTAATATTATGTTGTGCCTGTTATCTTATTTGATTATTATTAGGTAGTCAGATCTTTTCAAATTGTAGGAGAATTTTATTGTTAATTTTTAGAAACTTTTGACATTTATATTTATTAGTATTATGATTGCACCTTGTTATAATAATTGAACTTATATTGATCTTTTTTTTTGTAACTTTCGAATACAAATTATTTTGTTTGCGAAATAAATAAATAAACTGATATTATTAGTCACATGGCAAGTAACAGGTAAATTAAAGTTATTTATAGCAGAATAAATATTTAGAGTGGTTTGTTGTGTAAATTTATTGGAGCCATCGCACAATTTTTGAGGGTACAGAGATTTTTCTTTAAGTACCCACTACCCTCATACCGTTTTACGGAAATTTAAAAAGTTTGCCATTTCAGTGTAGTGTAGTCTCGAATGTTTATTCTAGAAATATTGTTACGTATTTATTTTGCCGTAACCGGTTTTCAACTTTTTGGATAATCAAATTATTTGGCAATATTTGCTAGTTCAATTGATATTTTTTTATTAATAATTCAGTTAACTTATTATAAATTTAAAATAATCATTGGGTTTATGTACACTAATAATAAAGAGAGATTTGATTTTTTGTTTGTTTGGGACTACTCTACCGATTAAGATTAAATTAGATAATAAAAATAATTTTAACAAAAAAATAGAAACCTCCTTCAAATTGCCTTATATGGTTATCTCCACTAAAAAGTAACAAATAAAATAACATTCCAGATGGAACATGAAAAAAAATATTGCCAATATCCTCAATTAAATAGATAGGTAGTGTATTAAGTAAATATTTAGAATTTTGTACTTCCTTTTGGAGTCGGTGCCAGCCTAAAATTGAAGATGACGAAACAACGAGTATTAATTATTTATCAAATGAAACCTACCCGGACTTTCTTGGTAGTCGCTCCTGTCGTTATCCCTGCGTTTGGTCGGGTGCAGCATTGCATCCCGCGCAGCACAACAAAACATTTATATCATAAGCGCCCACTACACTCTCGTCCAAAGTTCTTCGACGAAGTCTCACGAAGTGTCAAATTGGTGTAAAAGTGAAGCCCGAAGTTGCACGAAGTGCCTCTCTATACTCTCGTCCTCAGCTTACTTCGATCAACTTCGCGAGTAGTGTAGTGGACGCTATAGACTATCAAAGAATTTTATTGATAGTCATATAGAAATATGTACTGACTTAACGACGACGACGACTTAAAACAGTTGCCCACGACTAATCGACGATTTTTTGGCTGGCACCGACTCCAAAAGGAGGTACAAAATTCTAAATATTTACTTAATACACTACCTATCTATTTAATTGAGGATATTGGCAATATTTTTTTTCATGTTCCATCTGGAATGTTATTTTATTTGTTACTTTTTAGTGGAGATAAACATATAAGGCAATTTGAAGAAGGTTTCTATTTTTTTGTTAAAATTATTTTTATTTTATTATTTTCAGTGTTTTATTCAATATATTTTATGTAAGTAATTAATCCTAACCGCGACACATTTTCTATTATTTTTCTTCATTATCCAAAGCTAGGTTTTGTTATTTAACAGTTTCAGTACAAAGATATTATATTTTTGGTATTTGCTTAGTTTAGACTGCGTCTTTCGTGCTTTGCAACCGCGTTTAGTTGTTTATATAATAGTTTCTAAAATAACATAAGTTAAACTGGGTAAGAGGCTACGAAGTAAGAGATCATTTGGTAGTCCAGCTGGCCACTAAACTGACAATGCCAAGAGGAAAGAATAGCTTCGCGATCCTAACGAAATAGGTATTTAGGAAAACATTTGCTATGGCTCGTGCGCTCATACCCCCAGGAGAGAGAGAGCGAGAGCGTTGCAGCTCGCCGACAATAGATACTTTTCTTGATGAAATTCCCACTTCGGGAGAAAACGGTTTCCAATGACTAAATTTCAACAAATCACTTTGACACAGTTTTAATCAAAAAAATTACGTTACTTGAGGTGCCTATATAAGTTTGAATCTATTGCGAATTTTGAAAAAAGCAAAAACTATAAACCTAGTCTTTCATTGTGTCAATAACATACTAAAAAATCATGGAGATTGGAAAATATATATAGAAGTGGAAAAACGTTTTCTCTTTTTGTATGGACGAGCACGATTCTTCCCTCTTAATAAGCTTACAGTTTACCCCGATACCTGGGCTATTCGTAAGGAGTTTCAGGTTTGAGATGGTATCTTGAAAGTCTATCGTTAGCTGATTACAGATAGTGAACGTAAGCTGGCTTCTTCTTTTTACAAGCTTTTATTTAGTTTCACCTGTCCCGTTGTCTGTCTGTCTGTAATCAAATCTTGCAAGTTAAATTTGATCCACTTCCCAGTTTCCGATTGAGCTGAAATTTTGCATTCATGTATAAATCGGATGACAATGCAATATTATGGTACAGTAAAACGGGGGCGGTAGCCAGAAGGGCGCTAGCTAGTTCAAAAGACACCACTGTTTAATTAAATCAATTCGATATATTCACTTTGTTACACTAACACACAGAAAAACGTCTCCTCGGTAGTCCGTTGACGTCCCGAGACAGACTGCCAAAAAAGAACCATTCGTAATTCAAAATCTTTAAACTCTATCGAACTATACGAACAGCCAGTTCGCTCAAAGGAGGTGGCTCCTTACATGCCGCGCCCCTATAAAAAAAAATTACTTGAATGGTAATTTTTTGTATCACACATCAACAAAATTCCTCACTATTACAAACCTACCTAATGCGGATATCATTACAACATGGACACAAAATAGCAGACAGGAGCTACCTGTCAGCTGCGGCAATCATCTTAAACAGAAACTTGCAAGGAGTTGATAAAAGAAAATGTTAAATAAAATATGCTATGATTAAGATGTATTGCTGAAACCCTGCATAATAAAAACCGCAATAAAAAAATTATGCACAACTACTTGTGCCCATCTACATTCAAAGTCCAAAAGACAATTCTTTATAAATTTAGACTAGTAAGAAGCTAAACCTAACTGAAACAACCATAATCCTCATCCAAATTAACTAGGCAAAATCAACCCATAACTGCCCACAGTCAAGACTTGAATTAATTATGTAAATAAAAAAAAACAAATTGTCATGACACTTCGCCTGTTCTTTTTATTACTTGGCACAAATATATATGAATGACTTAAGATAATTATGTGCTATAACCTACTTATTCTCTGTTAAATAAGACTAATTTAAACTAGCCAAGAATACAAAAGAGTTGGAAGTTCAAGTATCTGCTCATCTTAATCTCTACCTATTCCCATCATAAGACATCAAAGCTAGAAGACTGCACCACCACCTAACCTTAACTGAAAACGCGAGGGGGAAAGCTTTTGAGCAACCAAGAGGCAGCAAGGTTGATGTCAAGGACCCAGCAAAGGTCCCCCAATAGCACTATGTGCACACAAGGTTCGACATCAAACAGACTATCCCTTGAATACTCAGATATAAAACTGAAAATTGTTTACAGAATACCATTAGCAGAGAAGCGGATATTGCACGAAGAGGTCATCCCCCACATTCACGACGACATAATTATAAGATATAAAAAGAATCTGGAACTTATTATTGATTAAACAATTCACAAAAACACACAACACATTTTTACCTAAACAAACACTTTCCCTGACATTAGAAATGTCATATTATATTTTTTTAAAAAAAACTGGCACTAGACTATCTTTGTGCCAAGTAATAAAAAGAACAGGCGAAGTGTCATGACACGATTCAGCCTAATTGGCCCCATACGCCAATGTGCCAACTGAGCCACTGCCCAACCATAACGAGTTTAGATAGCACTACCTACGATATTAAACACGTAAGGAGGAGGGTTTAAGCGTATTATGGTGGAAAACCAACGTTCGACCATTTCTATGTCCTAATTTCCTAACCACAACGCGATAAGGCCCCTTATAAAATCGCGACAGTTTCGAACAAACCTTGGAAACTCTCTTAGGGTTGACCACTAGAACTAAACGTACCGGGTCTAAAGTTACGAACTTAAATTTTTTATCAAAATATCGCTTCCGCGTCCGTTGCGATTTACCAACTATCTTACTTCTAACGGCGTTAGAGATACGGCGGCGGCGACGTCGGCGCCAAGAAATATCAGGCTTCTTACCGAGAACCACCGGCGATGCATATTCACTATGCGATTCTCTGATTACACTATTATCTAACATCTCCTCAACTTGCTCCTTAATAATTTGATGCTGTTCATGTGACACTCTGTATGGCGCCTTGTGAACAGGAATCTCGACGGAAGTGTTAATCTCCACATCCAACAATGAACAAGAATCTAACTCTTTGGAATCAAAAGCGGACCGGTCCTCACAACAGGGCAACAGGTCGTTCAGTTTACTTTTCTGATAGTGATTTAAATCTTTATTAACATCCAATGTTTGGACCGAACTATCTTTCAAGTTCTCAGTGTCCAGAGACGCGTGAAGATTCTCCCCAAGGACTTCTGGTGAGTCCACAAAAAACACATAATCAGACTGCGACAGCTTCGGTATCTGAGCAGTAGCATGTATTACATCCAACGACGAGGTGATTTGCGCAGGCTTGCTCATAAAACTAACACAACACCTATCTAAACGTACAACATTCTGGCGGAAATCTATAGCAGCGTTATACTTGCACAAAAAGTCTTGACCTAAAATTACATTGGGCACTAACCCATTCACCACAACAAAGGTATGCACAAATAAATATGAATCAATCCAAAACTTTAATTCAATCAAACCATTAGTAACCAATTGTTGGCCATCTACCGCACGCACATACGGTGCCTCTTTATTCAACCTATCACATTTAATCACGCTACAGAGTTTATCAAAGAACTTATTAGAAATCACGGAGACAGTCGCTCCGGTGTCCAGCAGGGCTTCGGTTTCGTGGTTGGTAAACGACACCTTCACGATTGGCGAAGTTGGTCCAGAGGGAGCTTCAGTTGGACCAGAAGGAATTCCTCCCACCAGCGGCGGTCCATTCACTGGCGGCGCATTTCGTTTGGGTGAATATTCCTCGCATCACCAGTTGGTCGACTTCTTAGATTATACCGCTGTGTCCGCTCTTGCGACGACGGAGGAGTAGGCGAACGGCCTCTCCCAGCACCATACACAGGGTGCGCCTGCTGCTGCAAGGGCGGCGGCCTGACGGGTGTCTGCCACGGCGACTGCATCGACGATGCTGGCAAACTTTCACCACGCACGTCGTAATAACGACCACTACCGCTCGCGCGGCCATTATCGCCCGATGATCTCGCGCACGACGAAGGAGACGCGATGGTTGCCGTGGTCAACTTGACCGGTAAATTTACCTCCGTGCTACTTTTATTAAAAAGGGCAAATAACTGCCTGGCCGATGATTTCAAATCGGTAAGTTTTGTAAAAATTTGTCCCCCTAGAGACCTTTTGTTGTTATACGACATGCTTCTTAGGCATTGTTGAATAATAATCGAATCATCTACTATTTTGGCCGATCTGGCTAAGGCCTCTATTCTATAAATAAAATCAATTAAATTCTCGTTATACTCTTGTTTGGCAGAATAAAACAAGGATGCATAATCGACGAGAGGAGGAAACTCTTTCCTTAGGCTCTCGGCAAATTCCTCGAAGGTCTTCGTACCTTTGATCGAAGATTTGTAGAAAGACAGGGCTGGACCGGAGAGATAATTTTGGACCACTACAAGTTTAACCTGATCGGCCCAACCGTTCACTGCGGCGATTACGTTGAACTGTGACACGAATTCATCGGTCAACGAGTTCATGCCATTGTAGGACGTGGCCATTTTTAACAATAATTTTTGAACTTATCTAGCGATTGGAGCGTCGACTCGTCGTTCTTGCGCGATGCTTTGCGCCTCTGGCGCTCTTCTTGCTCGGTCGGGCTTGAGCTGCGGCACGTGCGGCGCGCCTGCAGTCAGGGCGGGAGGTACAGGCACTGCCGGATTTCGGGATCGAGGCGCTCCAGGCACTCAGGAATAGCGCCTTCTCGTTCAATCGCCCGGCTCCTTCCGTGCGATGACTTTGCCTACGCTGTATTCCTACACGTAAAAAACTACCCGGCGCCTCCACCAAGTAAAACGGGGGCGGTAGCCAGAAGGGCGCTAGCTAGTTCAAAAGACACCACTGTTTAATTAAATCAATTCGATATATTCACTTTGTTACACTAACACACAGAAAAACGTCTCCTCGGTAGTCCGTTGACGTCCCGAGACAGACTGCCAAAAAAGAACCATTCGTAATTCAAAATCTTTAAACTCTATCGAACTATACGAACAGCCAGTTCGCTCAAAGGAGGTCGCTCCTTACAGTACCTTGGAGCTAGTCTGATGATGGAGACGGAAGGTGGCCATAGGAACTCCTCTAATACAGAACACAACCTAGTCGTGTTTGGGCTCGTTAGATTTGTCTTAACAAGATCTTTAGCCATACGTGATATCCAGGGTCTCATGATGGAGCCGGAAGGTGGCCACAGGAACTCCTTAAATACACAACACAACCTAGTCGTGTTTGGGCTTGTTGGTTTTGTCTTAACAAGATCTTTAGTCATACGTGATGTTCAGGGTCTCATGATGGAGCCGGAAGGTGGCCACAGGAACTCCACAAATACACAAAATAACTTAGTCATGTTTGGGCTTGTTGGATTTGTCTTGACTAGATCTTCAGTCCTACGTGATGTCCAGGGTCTCATGATGGAGCCGGAAGGTGGTCACAGGAACACCACAAATAAACAACATAACATAGTCGTGTTTGGGCTTGTTGGATTGGTCTTGACGAATACTTTGATACTAAATGGTAACCAGAGTCTGATGATGGAGCTAGAAGGTGGCCATAAGAACTCCGTAATTAAACGACGCAACCCCACCGAGTTTGGGCCCATTTGATTTGTCTTGACGAGTACTTTGATACTACATGGTAACCAGGGTCTGATGATGGACCTGGAAGGTGGCCATAGGAACTCCGGAACGACGCAACTCCATCGAGTTTAGGCCCATTTGATTCGTCTTGTCGAGTACTTTGATACTATATGGTAACCAGGGTCTGATGATGGAGCTGGAAGGTGGTCATAAGAACTCCGTAATTAAACGACGCAACCCGATCGAGTTTGCGCTCATTTGATTCGTTTTGACGAGCATCTTAGTTGGCGTGAATATGCAACTCCAACAGATTTGGGAAAAAGTTCGTTCCGTTTGTTATGAATGTGGATTATTCTATTTCTGATTGATTAGATGGATGCCCCAATGCCAAGGTGAGCACGTGCCGAGGGCTGAATGGTATGAGAGTGTATAAACATTTCATATCGCTAACGTTGCGCCTCAGGGTACCAGGGCGAACCCTGTTGTACTGAAGCCCTTATCCCTCTACAATGGACCTCGGCAAGGATGGCATTCACATAATACAACCTAAATCAATTCAATTTCCTGCTAAATTTAATTACGGCACAGCTGAAAGAAGAATGCTTCCGATTGTCTTGTCTTGGGCTTCAACTGTGCACAAAATGCAGGGAACTACTGTAGATCATGCTGTTATTTATCTAGGCTCTAAATTATTTGCTGCTGGTTAAACTTATGTGGCTTTAAGCAGAGTTAACTCTTTAGCAGGACTTCGAATCGAAGAACTTGACTGCTCCAAGTTGACTTCGAAGAAACCTTGTAATGTTGATGCATTAAAAGAAATGGATAGAGTGAGAAATGTTACAAATAACTAACTAGTGATTACATAACTAATTTAAACATTATTTTACCCTACTACAAACAAAAAAATGAAATATTTAAATATAAATAAAATACATAAACTTTAAGTGCTCAAAGCAGCACATTATTATGTGAACGTACTACGGACTACATAACGGAAAAACGCTGCTACGCGCTACTAACTACGTCGTAGTAAATCTCGAATTAAACATACTAAAAAGTTAAAAATAAAATTAAAGAAAAAAAACCTTTTTTAAAAACAAGCTTTTATTATTTGGAAAATGAACTAAAAAGTTAAAAATAAATTAACTCTAATTAGAATTATAACACTTTATAAGTTCATTGTAACCTTTAACGATAATTAAGCTTCTTTGTATACGACAAAATAATTCCATATCGTAATCATATATTTTTAACACAAAAACTTTACACCTTAATTATTAAAACTTCCCCTTTTTATTACAGTCTCAGTTTTATAAATAATAAAAGCGTGTTACATTTTGGTGGTATAATTAAGCTATCACAATGTAACACGCTTTTTTATTTATAAAATTGGGACTGTAATAAAAACGGGAAGATTTAATAATTAAGGTGTAAAGTTTTGGTGTTAAAAATATATGATTACGATATGGAATTATTTTGTCGTAGACAAAGAAGCTTAATTATCGTTAAAGGTTACAATGAACTTATAAAGTGTTATACTTCTAATTAGAGTTAATTTATTTTTAACTTTTTAGTTCATTTTCCAAATAATAAAAGCTTGTTTTTAAAAAAGGTTTTTTTTCTTTAATTTTATTCTTCATATTGTGGATTATAAGGTCGACAACCAACCTCACACACCCTGGTCACACAATTAATATAGTACTGGGCCCTTGTCAAAACCCACTGACTTAGCTCGAGTAACGACGCCTTCTGTAGATATTAGAGCCGAGACACACGGCTTAACGTGCCTTCCGAAGCACGGAATAATCTTTCTTCTCAGACAATCGGGTGATTCAGGCAGCAATGTCCACACTAAACTGGAGAAAGTCTCACAAGGATATTTTCGTTTGAGAGTGTCTTCACCGGGATTCGAACCCGAAACCTCCGTAAAAAGATTAAAACACTCGACCACTCGGTCATAGAAGCTAAATTATTTGTGATTTCCAATACAATATCCGAAGATTGCAGGTTCTTGCCCTGCCACGGTCGCCAATAATGTGATAAAATCGAATAAATGGAACAAGGGAAACGTAGATTTTCAGCAAACTGACAAAACAAATTTATTTCGTTGCCTAGCAACATTCCACCACAAACGGTATCGCGCCCGATGCATGTTGCTATCACTGGTTGAGGAGTTTCCGCTTTTATCTCTTATTCCATCAACAGATTTTAACAAAATTAGTATGGATCTATCCCTAAAGCACGTTCTATCGAATTAAAAGAGAATCATCAAAATCGGTTGAAAACTGACTGAGATATGACTAAAAGAATAGACGAATAACGACGCGAATGCTACATTGTTGAGGAATTTCTAAGTTTTACCTCATGTTTCACCATCAGATCTTGACGAAATTAATATGGGACCACCTCGAGAGTAAATCCAATCGAATGAAAAAAGAATTATTAAAATCGGTTAGCAATTGGCGGAGATATCTAATAACATACATAAAAAAAAAAATACAGACGAATTGAGAACCTCCTCCTTTTTTGAAGTCGGTTAAAAAGATAGGTTAACACCCTAGAAAAGAAAACATAAGTAGATGAGATTTCATGAAAGAGACTGATTTGCAAAAGGGACAGAGTATATTGATCAATTTTTCGTTGCAAAATAGAAATAATTATAAGATCCCAGTGCTGTACAGGTACTGACATATTTTTCAACGCTGCAAGGTTCTGTCTAGTTATAGATATTAAGTGACGAATACCTTGAGCAGAAGTTTTTTGCATGATTGGCAAGTCTAAAATAGATAAAATGTGATGATTAACCAACTGTTTTTTATTATCATACCTATCCGCCAAAATTTCCAAAGCAACAGGCTAATTTTCACTACGCATCATCATGCGTTTCATTTGCTTTACGATATCATAGGCTTCACCTTCTAAAAAGGAGTTCAAATAATAAAACTTGCGACAATGAAGTATCCTTTTGTATAACACTGTTACACAATTGTATAAAAGGTTCATATTTACCTACCTCGCCATTAAATTTTTTAATCTCAATGCGCAGAAGTCGCTGAGAACCACCACTACGCGGCTGTCCACTCCCACAGCCCTCATTTTGGTCGCTCAGCAACCTCTTACACTGCGTCAGAAGATCGAAGTACTTCTCTTCGAACTCTTCAATATCGCTGTCTGACGAATCTAAAAGAGATATCTCTATGTTTAGCTCCAAATACTCATACAAATACTCATTATATGTTTTCTTTAGTTGCTCGATCTTATACTGAATCAAAATAGGGTCAGGCGTACCTTTTAAACTTTTTAAGAAGGCGTCCAATCTTGTAACATGGCTTTCACATTGGCCGCGAGCTGCTCGCAAGCGTTTCAAGTCGTCCGCACTCATTATAAATGTTGGCAGCAGATACGGTGCTTACAAATAACTTAAAATTGGCGTCAACTTATAAAATTTTACAAAATTTAGAAGAATAGAACTGAATATAACAAAATTCCACCAACCAAACAAGATGGCAGTCACAAAGGTAAAACGGACAAAGAAAGAAAATGACAGAGTTGCAGTCGCATGCACAGCACACGGCACGACCACGGCTGACACCTATTGCTTAAATAGCGAACTAAAGTATTATTTTTTGCACGGCAACACAACCGAACACGCAAAGAAGATAGCACGAGTGACCACTTTAGCGCACTATGTAGGAAAGAAAAAGACCGCACTATTCACACACTTCACCTTCACGCCAATAACGGGTTGATAACGTTAATCGGTAATTTCCGCAAAAATAAAAGTCTGGATGCACTACGCACGTTGAAAGTTGCCACACGAAGAAAAAAAACGTTCCGATTTACGCAAACGTAATATCTTGCAAACACAGTTTACAAAGTACAGCTTGTAATATGAAACGGAGCAAATGTTTTTTCTGGAACAGAGGCAGGTATTTACGAAAAAAAAAAGAGTACGTGCCCTGGCAAGTTCATCACTTATAGAATGACCTCCAAAAACCACCAAGGACACATTCCTTTCTAAGAAATTGCAATTATGCTTTGAACACTGTTCAAATATGCGAATATAGTCGCATTTAATACCGAACGTCGGCAAAGTTGTGTTCACTGAGCACTCCACAACGGATAAAAATTATAAAAGGATATAACAGGCGGTCTCGAACGTCGAGACGAGGTGGTGCGGGAGCACGGCTCACCGCACAAAAAACTCCTCCAGCCGCACAGCAACTGCAACCCTTCTTGCAACATCCAAGAATCCAATTAAGGGCCGAACGTCGACCAAGCTCGGGTCCACGGAACACCGAAAGCAGCACAGCCACTAGTAAAAATAAAATTCTCGAACGTCGAGGAAATCGCAGGATCACGGATCACTACTTTCATATAAAAAAAAACTGACCAACCGCACTGCAGCTGTCCACTTGCAACGTGCAAGATTTAAAAAAGAAATTGACTTGACACGCACGCGAAAAGTGGAAGTCCTTGTAGGCGTATGTACCCACTCACTGAGCTACAAACTTTAAACTCGAAGGGCCATAAATATGTGCGGGTCGCTAGTAAAACACATATTTAAATAATAAAGAAAAGACTGTATTTTCCACTTTACAATGGTTCGTATTATAAAAATAGGTAAGTAGCTAAGAACAACCGATCGCGATGGATGGAAACGTGCAACTGTCAAATATTACAAAGACATTCGCTACGTCACAGCGCAGGAAGACAAAATCTTATGTGCGATTCGTACAGAGGGTAATTTCATGTTTGATGACATGAATGACGGTGTATTTCCTTTATATTTTTACGAGTAATAGAAAATATTAGGAATCGGAAATAGATATGTTTGTTTTTTATCTTTTGCTTCTAATTAACAGAATTATTAAGTAATAAAAAAAAGCAAAGTAACACAAAAATATTAAGATTTGTTGAAAATAAAATCCTTCGAGATTCGAACTCACGTATTGTGAAGTTTGAGGCTACATGCTTAACCCCTGAGCTACAGAGAACATACTTAATGTAGATGAAATTGTAGATCAGATACAGTAACCGTGTTAAATAATATTGCATGCATGTAGAAGTGTGCGTGCATGCAGCTAACTAATGCCAGCCACGCTTCCAGCCACGTATCGTTGTGTCGTTGAAACACGCACACGGCCCAGGTGGCCTGGACATTTATTTTGCTGTGTGTACTGGTGGATCTGTAAAATGGGAGTAAAGCTGCTAATAATGATTTTCCAATTTAATTCTTCCGGCGGCGGTAGAATGTAGTTGTTCCATAGCTGAACCTGATGAAAGGTTTGCCGAAAATACTTGCGGGCAGCGGATGATGTGGGTGGCAATTTAGCTAGAATAACAGCATTCCTAGCTTGGATAAGCTGTGACACTACGTCGGCTTTAAACGGAAAAGGCAAAATGCGGACAGTACAGATTTTTCAACAATAGACCTAATTTGCTCAACATTTACAACAACCTGTACCCAAAAAAGCGGAATTAAATAAACACAGATTTGTTTGTTTTTACAAATTGATGTAACAAGCTAGAAATGCTGTTATTCTAGCTAAATTGCCGCCTCAATCGTCAGCTGCCCGTCATCATTTTCAGCGAACCTTTCATGAGGTTCAATTATAGAACAACAACATTCTACCGCCGCCGGAAGAATGAAATTGGGAAATACTCCTATTTTAAATACAGATCCACTAGCACCAGTTTCTATATTAAAGCTTACAAGGTGTGCTTTCAAACAAGACTGTGGTAGGCGATGTGGATGTGTGAAAGCAAATTAACGATGTGAAAAAATTGTAGAGATCGGAGTTTCATGAACGTAGTCAAACTAAACATCATCAGATAAATTTTTGAGTAGGTGCAGAATAGTTGGACATAACTAATAATTTGTTTTAATGGTTAAATATCTAAGAATATACAAACGCTAGTTGGAAGAAAGATGAGTTAACTTGTTTCATTTGTAATTTTTCTCAGACATTATGGGACCTGTACCTGTGACGTGCACTAGAAGGAACCTATTTTAAACAAAGAAGAACCTAAAATTTCTGTCTTGACCAAGTTTACATACACTACTCACCTCGTATCATTGACCGAGCGAGTGTGAAGCGCAAGCGGAGCGTCTCCGTTTCAGCTTGGCCAAAATGGCTTTTGTATGTCAATCTGTTTTTTCTCATCTACAGGACTCGTTTCTCAGCTGATTCTCGTGAAATTTTGTGAGCAAGTTCAATAAATTAATATATTTTTTTTGATGAGTCAGTTTTTGGAAATTTAAAAAATTAAGGATTTATGAGTGTTGGAAACGTAAAAAATCAGCCATTAAAAAAATATATACTCACGAAGTCTACAGCTCACAGAGCCACTTGTTTTTTATCCAAGTACATTTTCATTGTTTTATTTACCACTCAACCATATTTCGCTGAATTGTCGTAGAAATGAAATTTTCAAAAGAGCATAGCAAGGTATGAGTAAAAGAGTTTCGGAATAAATTATACCTCATTTGAAAGAGCTTATTCAATTTTTTATTTTATTCGTACATTATTTTGGTAAAAAAGTGGAATTTATTAACGAAAAAAATCGAGTAATGACAAAAAATGTTCGTGTTTTGTAGCAGATTGCGTGGAAACTATAAGTGGTATCGCTTTTAAATGTATGAGTGGTCGATAGAAAATTTATCAAAGATTATTTCGTGCTTGCACATTTTTCATGTAATGTTTACGGTTTTCTTTAAGAATGGAAAAAACCGCGATTCGGGTTATTTTCGGGGGTGCGGGGGGGTGTTGCTAAACTTGGGAGGGGAGGGAGGGTGCTTAAAAATAAACTCCAACCTATCACCTACCAATCCCAATAGATAACAGAACTAGGTGATATTTGCCATTTTTTTTGGTAATTTTCTTGTATTAATTGTCATGAAGCAAACGAATGTATCTTTTCCGAAACTTGCGAAAAACAGTGTTTAGACGGAACGATCCCAAAAAGGTTTCACAAAGATTTCGTGGAGATGCCTCATAATAGTAGCAAAAATTTTATTATTATACTAGGCGAAGAAGATAAAGTTTGTTGTGACTGAAGACTATGATGATGTTATCATAGGTTCGATAGAATAACACCAAGTATCCATTCGCAAATATTTTATGTTAAATTTAAAATTATGTGCCATTCCTAGCATAACTAAACTTTCTTCAAGGTGACACACGAGTCTAGATAGTAAGTGCTGATAATAAGTGCTAGTGATTATTTAAATATTAAATGAACATTTATTCTGTTTTCAACAGTAAATAATTCTATTTTATTTTTTGTAAAAGTTACATTAATAAGTTACTTAGCTATAGGTTAAAGACAGAGCATTTTAAAGACTGTTGGTGTATGATTATTTAAATTGTACCAAATAATACACAAATTCTTTTAATTACTAGATTTTATGCGTATTATAGAGATTCGATTCGATTCGAGATGCGATATCTGCATTTATCTGCGTGTCTTTTTGAGTTTGTGTTGAGTTTAATTCAATTTATAATCTTTTCTGTTCTAAAAATGTAATTATTGTGATTAAATAATTAAAGATTTTTAAATAATTAGTGAACTCCTTATTTTTTTTTCTGTATTTGCTACAATAAATTACACTTTATTAGATTATTTTTGTCTTTTGATACAAAATTTATTTTAATACAACTATAATTGTTGCCTTTTACAACAGAAGACATTACAGAAAAGCCTAAAAAAAATGTAGCATAAGCCACTAACACTATTTATATTTTGTAGTAAAAGCCATACTATATCTGGAACTATTATAACCTCATAATTTTTAATAGGTTATAATTTTACTACTAAAAAATCTAAGAATAATTAGCTTTAGTGGTTGATTATAGCTCTAGTATTTTAAAAGATATTGACAAAACAAAATTTATAATTTTAGTTTTTTGCTCATACTGAAAAGTTGCATTTTGGCTTTTACGACATTTGTTGCCTGAAGGGTCGAATATTAATCATGCCGACAAAGCTGAAGAATTGAATCTTAAAAAATTACTTTGCGTGTGGTATCGTTGGATAGGTTTTTTAAGGGGGTTTGCAAAAACTATTTTTCGATGCTAGCGTAAGTTTTGGAAAAAATTACGGTAGTAGTACGAGTATAGAAGATGAATTTAAAATGAAGTAAGCTTCAGTTTATCGAATAATATACCAACTCTTAAAATGTACTTGTACAAATAAAAAATTTGGTACTACAAATATCATAGAAAAATATTTTGATGAATGTTAACTGTGTAATATTGGACAACTACGGAACCCTACACTTTGCGTGGCCTGACACGTGCTTGGCCTGTTATTTAATTACTATTTTCATGAAGTTCAAATGTAGCTGTAAATCGTGAAATATCTAAAAAGTAGTAAAAATGGAGTAGTAGTTAAAATGTTATTTCTCTTTTTCAGTTCTCCAAATAGCGATTGTAACGTTTTTCGCATCAGTGTTCCCGTTGGCGCCAATCATCGCCAGTGTATGGAACTTGTGGAACATGGGGTATTTGGCGAAGCTGCTGGTAGTGCACGGTCAGAGGCCGCTACTCCTGCAGACTTGGGGCATCGGCCCGTGGCACCAGATTCTTTTTTTTATGCCTTTTATAGCTTGCTTTACAAATGTGAGTCGATGTTTTTATTCATTTTTATTTGTTACAACGAAGTTATCATCCAAAAATTGTACAGTGAACGTAGCCTTAACATTAGCTAAAGTATGGGTGTCTGCGCACTCATCCGTATCCGATTCTTGTTCGTTCCGTGTAGTCCGGGAAATTCACGTCTAGCGTTTGCGCACTGATCCGTTTTTCATCCGTATCGAAGATATCATCTTAGGCAGCGTGAGCTTACGTACGGCAGCGTACGTACAATTTGTATGGCGGCCACTTCGACTCGGTTTTGATCCGTAAAAAAAACGATCCGGAGTGATCTGGTGATCTGGATTTCTGATCTGGTTTGACCGTCCTAGTAATTGTATGGACGCTTACGCACTCATACGTATCCGGTTCGTATTCGATCTGTAAATTCTCACTCCGGATCGTTTTTTTACGGATCAAAACCGAGTCGAAATCGCCATACAAATTGTAGGTACGCTTGCGCACTACACGATTCGTATTCAGTTTTTTACGGATGAAGAGTGAGGTAAGGGTGTAACTGAACATCTGGTCTCTATAATAATTAAAATTGGCCATTGATCGTCTAGCAGCGGAATTGTACTACTTTATGTGAGTAACCCAAACTCTTTTAGAAGATTACAGTGTGTTCGTCTTCTTTTCTAGAATTCTAACTACAGATAAAAACAAAGTGTCTTTTTACAACATCATCTATGTAATTCCTAGCTATCAACCCTCCCTTGCTCGTTCAACAGGGTAGTTAAAAAAAGTAGGAAATATCATTGAGTAAACAATGCATTCCCCCCAGGTTTTGGCCTTCAGTCGACCTGAGCTTCTCCTCAAGCTCTAGCTCTGAAAGAGCTTCTAGTTCTTATAAGAACTCCTTCCTTCAACTTCCTTAACAGAATGGCCGTTCTCCAAGTCTCTCTAATGATACTGCTCGGAGACGGCCACTCTAGCCCTCACCCTGGGCATCCTTTTCCTTATGCTATGCCAACTGTATTGATAAAGCATCCAGAAGTATCGCCAATCAGAGATCCGAGCAAACGTTCATGCCGTGATATATGCAAATCCGAGGAGCACTCCACTGGTTTTGCCAAGTTGCACTTTCGCGTGATGAGTTCCGTTCTTTACAATAAAATAGATAAGTCCTTAACTATACACCCCTTATATCGATTCCAACTCAATAAAAAAAGCAAAACATTAAAAAGTAAAAAATAATACCTATTGTTGAGCCATCAAATTCGATAAAGTAACACTTATATATTTTAATTTTATTAGAGAAATTGATGGATGGCACGATTTGGTTTGCTCGTTGAAATGACGCTATAATGTCGCGTCGGTGTACCGCTTAAGCTTAAGTCAGACGCTTCATTTGATTGACTATCTATTAATTTGTTAGCATATCCGACCAACTTGTTTTCATACGATATTTTTTTTAAAACTTAGCGGTACCCCGACGTGACATTATAGCGTCATTTCAACGAGCAAACCAAATCGTGCCATCCATCAATTTCTCTAATAAAATTAAAATATATAGGTGTTTATCGAAGGTTTATCGAATTTGATGGCTCAACAATAGGTATTATTTTTTACTTTTTAATGTTTTGCTTTTTTGCTTCGGGGGTTTTTAAATTTTAAATTTATTTTTATTTCATAATTTTTAAATTATGATATATGAGTACAGTTATATCTAAAAGAAAATTGGAGAGTATTTTTACTTTGAATCGAAAGGACATATGGAAAGTAGTCAGATCCCCTCATCAACTATTAAAGAGCTGATGATCTTCAAACGGCTGATCAGGTCATGGTTACCTTTCCATATACTTTCAATATTATTGAAGGAATACGGTACCAAATTTCGAATCGATAGGACATATGGAAGTAAGTCAGATCCCCTCATCAACTATTATAGAGCTGATGATCTTCAAACGGCTGATCAGGTCATGGTTACCTTACCATATACTTTTAATATGATTGAAGTAACAAGGTACCAAATTTCGAATCGATCGGAGATAAGGAAGTTCGTCAGATCCCCTCATCAACTAGAAAAGAGCTGATGATCTTCAAACGGCTGAAGAGATTTTCATGAAACATGGCTAAGAACACTCGGGGTAAAATTATCTATGTTACAAAAAAAAGTAAACGAAAATCGGTTCATCCGCTTAGGAGCTACGATACCACAGACAGATACACAGACACCCTTTGACACCGTTTGGCTGTAAAAAAAATTTGTTCTCGTTGGATCCCGCACAACTTAACAGTTGAACAAAAACAGGCTCGTGTTGATTGGTGCTAAAAAATGATAGAAAAATACAAATGTGGTACATCAAAAGCTGTTCATAATATCTACACAGGAGACGAATCTTGGATATATGCGTATGATCCTGAAACTAAACAGCAGTCAACGGTTTGCGTGTTCCAAAATGAGCCAAACCCAACTAAAGTTGTTCGTGCAAAAAGCACTTTGAAGCAAATGGTTGCCTGCTTTTTTGGTATTAGTGGACATGTGGTTACAGTACCACTAGAGAATCGTAAAACGCTTAATTCTGAATGGTACACCACCATTTGCTTGCCAGAAGTCTTTGGAGAAATACGCAAGAACAATCGACAACGAAGAATAATCCTTCACCACGATAACGCCAGCTGTCACACCTCGACCGCAACAACGGAGTATTTAAATAGTCAAATGATCGAATTGATGGGTCATCCGCCGTACAGTCCCGACTTGACACCCAACGACTTTTATTTATTCCCAAGCGTGAAGAACAAATTACGTGGACACCGATTTTTGACCCGGGAAGAAGCCGTTGATGTTTTCAAAATGCACATTTTGGAGATACCCGATACAGAATGGAAAAAATGCTACGAAAGTTGGTTTCAACGTATGAAAAAATGCATCGATCATCACGGGGAATGTTTTGAAAAGCAATAAAAGTATATTTGGTTATAGATGTTTGTTATTTTTTGTTATTCCGGATACATAAATAGCAGCCCCTACACAACCATTTACACTCTTTATACATAATCTACACAAACATACCTTTTCCTCCTTCAGTAACCATAAACTCTTATTTACTAGTGTATCAAACCAAATTGTACTTCTGTGCTTGTACTTACCTGACAACGTTTCGTGCAATATCACTGACATCTAAAATACAGGGCTGTTCCTAGTTTAGGTGTAAGAGAAAATATATTTTGTATACTTTGTGCTAGCTATATTATAAGTAAAATTGTCAAATCATTAGTAAATAAATAATAATAATTATTATTATTAAAAACGGTTACATAACCTCTCTGTGTCTTCCAATATACAGTCCCACTAGGGATCTAGGTAATATCCAGCACTGACGAGGGAACTAGTTTTAGCTCCCCCAGCTGGATGATACAAAATAATTTGTACGGGGATCCGCGATCTTTCTGGAGCTATGTAACCAATCTTCGCACCAAGGGTGGCTTTGAGCCGACAGTTATCCATGACGGGCAGGAGTGTAATGGTCCGGCGGCTGCCGAGGCTTTTGCGAGCTACTTTAGCAGTGTATTCCTGCCTCGTACTCCTGATTTGGATGCGAACTGCGCCGCCTATTTTGGTGGTAATAGCCCCCTGGTAGACATCACGGATATCTCGGAGCGCGATGTTATTTTTGGCATTAATAAGCTAAAACCTAATAGCGCCATCGGTCCAGATAATATACCGCCCTATGTGATCAAAGCTTTTAGGGACGATCTGGTCGCCCCATTAAAGCATATTTTTAACTTAGCTTTAACTTCTGGAATTTATCCAAAACGTTGGAAAACCACTCGAGTGACGCCGATTCCTAAGACTGGTGACAAGTTGTACGTAGAAAATAACAGGCCAATCGCTATACAAGCGCCATTTGCTAAAGTATTTGAAAAAATACTTCACGCCAAAATTTACAAGCAGGTTGAGCCCGTTTTACATGATGCTCACCATGGCTTCAGGCAGGGTCGCTCAGTGGAAACGAACCTTGTGACGCTCACCAATTATCTCTCCACTAGGCTTGATGGAGGCACTCAAGTTGACGTTGCGTACCTGGACTTCCGGAAGGCTTTCGACCAGGTTGATAATGATGTCCTCCTAAACAAATTAAGCATTCTTGGTTTTTCGCCACGCCTTTTGAAGATTTTTGCTGATTACCTTAGGGATAGGCAGCAGTTTATCCGTCTTGGCTGCTACGATTCGCAGCCCTATGTTACTAGGTCTGGGGTCAGTCAGGGGTCTCTCTTGGGTCCCCTCCTATTTAAAATAATGATCAATGACCTTCCTGAGTGCATTGGTTCAGGCTTCTGTCTCCTGTATGCTGATGACCTGAAAGTGATTTCCGATACAGATCTGCCGACGACTGTCTGACTATGCAGGACAGTCTTGACAGGGTTTATCGGTGGAGTGAGGTCAACAGGCTTTTTTTTAATGTCGATAAATGCTTCGTTATGAGTTTTACGCGCTCGCGAACTCCAATCCATGCAAATTACCATCTTAATAACCAAAACATCGTTAGAACAAAGTTGATGAAGGACCTAGGGGTGCTGTTTGTACCTGAGTTGAACTATCGCGATCATATAAAAGCCACCTCAGCCGATGGTTTTAAAAGATTAGGTTTTATATTAAGAAACTGTAAAGATTTTTATCAAATATCTGTTTTTAAGTTATTATATTCGGTTGGAGTCCCTATTGTTCCCTAAACCTATATTGAACTTTTCAGTCAATATCCAAACTTTAACATATTATGATTTTTATCATTAATACTTGTCGCCTCCGACCATCACTGGCCGACGGCTGCCTTCCCCATACATATATTGGAGAGTCGCATCGACGGTACGCGTAAGGTCAACACGGATTTTCCAACAAAGTTTCCCAATTTTGCTGAAACTCACAATATAGATGTAAGTCGGTCTCGGCATTACACATATGCTCTTAGTTTGGCGCTATCTCTTTTAGTTTTTGAGTTATTCGAAAAAGTTCAATACAAGAACGTATAACGGAAGTGAAAAATGTCCAAATACGGTTTTAAACCGCACCTGAAGAGTCGATTCAGGAAAAAGCCAGCGAATAATCTGTACAATGTCTTTATTATTCACACAACCTTTTGTCTTGAAGTTCTAGTCCACACTCCATTGTCTCGTCAGGTCGTCGTTTCGTTTTTCTAAATGTCTTGTCTGTCTGTCATCTCAATGGCCAGCACGAAGCTATGCGAGGAGGCCGCAACATCCCCACCCAGTCCATATCCAAACTTTAACATATTATTAATTTTATCAATAATACTTGTCGCCCGACCATCGCTGGCCGTCGGCTGCCTTCGCCCTATGTATACGGAGTACGGACGATACGCATCGACGGTACGCGTTAATTCAACAAGGATTTTCTAAAAATGTTCGATTTTGATGAAACTCACAATAAGTAAGTCGGTCTGCTTAAGTATGCTTTTAGTTTTGAGCTATCTCTTTTAGTTTTTGAGTTGTTCAATACAAGAACGTATAACCGAAGTGAAAAATCTCCGAATACGTTTAAAACCTTATATTCGGACTTCCCAAGTACCGGAATAGCTATTGATCGATCATTGGCATTGTCTGTTCTTCGCCACATATAAATAACGCCATACACGTTGTTCTACATAGTTTTACGTTGCATTAGGGTTGTGGGGTTACAAGGGGAGGGGAAAGCTCGCGCTGCTAGTGATGTCCCCACGGACCAAGTAGGAACCACCCTCTGCTTAGGCTACAATACAAGACATTTATGTGAAGATAATTTCGATGTAATTACATATTACTAATTTACTTTTTACTAATAATATGCATGTATGTATGGATGTTTAGATGTTTGGATGTGTGGATGTTTGGATGTATGGATATTTGGATGTATGGATGTAATAGACGTTAATAAGCGACTTTTAAAACCTGTACATACCCACCCATAAATAGAACAATTTTTGTTTAACTGCTGTCTTTTCGTTTCTCGAATATTCTCACAAATCGAAAAATATCGTAACCTTGTGTTGACGTACCTTTCTACTATACATTTGCATAGAAGGATGATATGATTATCAAAAGGAGCTTGTTCAAATATATGTTCATGTTCTGCGCAAAAAATGTTTACACCTACAAGTGATTTTAAAGTATGTAAAACTATTTTGTCTTTTCTAAAAATTGGATTGTTTAAGGACTCAGTTTTCAAGCTTCTAATACTACATTCAGCGCGCACACAAATATCTACAACATCTTTAGATGCGTAACAAAGGCCCCCTTGTTTATCTTCGAAATGAAGAGAGCATAATATTTTTGTGCACTTAGTGGGTACCCATTCTGCCTCACGGTTAACAGCTTTAATCCACCTTTGTTTCAAATCATTATTTGATGGAAATCTAAAAAAGAAATACTGTTATATTATATAATATCATTCATAAACTCGTTGACATTTCATTTTGATTGAAAATAATTATTATTTATTTTACTTCTAAATGCGGCCCGTTGTCGCAAGTGTTGCCTGTTTAGGGAAGGTTGGGAGATTTGGCACAGATTATAATTATAAATTAATACCTCAATGAAAATGGATATTTCACTTTGAAATAATAATATTGTCTTTTTTACACTTAAAAACAAAAGATATGTAACAATTAAGACGAAAAACTAAGAAGATGAAAGTAAACAATTCCAAATAGGTATGACTGCACGGGTTATTACATAATTAACATGTTTACTTATTAAAAGCGTGCGTCACACTAATATTACAAAATTTATAATACATTTGGATGTTTAGATGTTTGTTCCGCTTTCATGCGTTAACCACTGAACGGATTTGAATGAAATTTGGAATGGAGATAGTTGGTACCCTGGATTAACACATAGGATATGGAAAAAAGTCTTATTCCCATGGGAAAATCTTACATAACGCGAGCGTAGCCGCGGGCGGTAAGCTAGTGTAGAATCAAAATGAGATTATTTTGAGAACCTCTTTTATCTTAGCATATCGACATTATAGGATATTTACTTAGTCCGTGCATAAAATCCTCCCGACAAATCGGGAGAATTTATAACACTACCACATATTTTCCTTACTAGTACATTTTGTGCACGCTAGATGGCGATCTCGCGTCATCTGCCCGCGGGGATTTTTTCGACGAATATAATAGTTTAACAGAAAATCTAGTTTATAAATTAATAAGTTTTCTAAATTTCATGATAGAATCTAATGAAATATAAACATTAAAGCTCACATAGTCGCAATTACACTTACTTATTAACCAATCTTTATTAGCCATCTAGTAGCGCAAAGCGTAATTTACTCCTCGTATCAATTATTACAGAAAAGTTGGGATGAAAATACTGAAATAAGTTACTTACACGTGAAATGATAACTTTTCAGCTGTTTCTCCTTGCCTCTCAGAACAATTTCGACACATAGGTACACAACACTTCATATTTTTAGCATTATTTACTCAAATTTCAATAATTTTTGACCGCACGACGACAAGTGTTTTAGTCGCAAGTAATGGCCGCTAAGCCCCGCCCCCTCCATGACGTCATGGCCGACTAAAATATCACGCGGCCTAGTTCATAGCGCCTAGTCCTCTTCCTACTTGGTCCGTGGATGTCCCAAATTGGCATTTTTTTTATATTCAAGTATTTTAGTACTCGTTTCAAAAATAATCGAATGCACACTCGAGACAGGAGACTCCAGGTTTCTATTTACGTGAAACGAACTATACGAGTAACGTGAGCGACTTTATTGCGGGATCTACATAAGTTTAAGATACAATTAAATAAGATTGCGACAACTCACAACTAGTATTCGAATTTTATAAGTACTCGAAATCTATACTCGAGTACAGTCAACTGCTCATCAGTCAGTGGTAACACTTTGACCTTGAACGCTACTTATTTGTATAGCATTGTGGTTGAAACTTGTAACTGACGTTTCCACTGACTTGCGGTTGACGGTACCTGGATATTCAACTGCTATATTCGAACTCTCGAATATGTGAGTACTTACAAGGTTTTAAGTCAGTACTCGAGTCATTCGACTCGGCACATCACTACGGCAATATCGTGCAATACCGTCTCGAATACGAATGAAAAACGGATCGGATACGGATGAGTGCGCAAACGCTAGACGTGAATTTACCATCCGTTTTTTCATGGATCGTACATGGACCGGATAAGAATCGGATACGGATAAGTGCGCAAACGCCCTAAGCATCGGCCAAACCGAATCAGAAACGAATAAGAACCGGACACGTGTGGTGCGCAAACACCCTATGTCTGGTTACCGGTGTCCGGCCCGTTAAGTCTAAGCAATATAATAAATAAACTAGAGACCCGTTGTGGCGTCGAAACGCCGCTAGAATATGAAAATTCCGATAAAGTAACAAAAAAGAAACCACTTAAGGTCTATGCATAAAGCTCAGTGCCGTGTCAGGGACGGGACCGGAACGTGGCAAATTTCATAGAAAATTGTCATCGTCACGAGTCTAAAAAAATATCGGTACATACATTTTCTATGACATTTGCCACGTTCCGGCCCCGTCCCTGACACGGCACTGAGATGGGTGGATAGACCTTTATAGTCGTCGCACTGTGAGGATGCCGTCCTGAAGTTTATCACGTGACCATTTTTATGTGATGTACACTAACCTTCTCCATGGAGCCTGGTCACATAAAATAGCATTTTGCGTACAATTTATATTTTTATATAACGAAACACTTTATTTTATTTGAAAATCAAATACAAAATAATAAATTTATCAATTCTTCAACGTGTTTCCTGATGAATGAACGTCGATGCAAGGTTAGCCCGTTGGGTCCGCTTACGGTCCGCTGTTCCACTTCGAATCCGAAGTATCCGAAAAATATTCGAATAGGTAATCGTATTATAATTGGTGTGGTAATATATATTTAGATGTTTAATATCAAATTGTCAATGAGTTAAAGCGAATCGAATAGGGTAAAGAATAAAGAATTTTAAGTTAAAAAACTTGAAAATATTGGTGTACGAGATACTCAATTCTCCATCTTCCGTGATTACTTATCTAACAGAACACAAAAAACCAAGCTCGAGCTGTGTACCAGTGAGGATGCTGGTATATCATACGGCGTACCTCAAGGAAGTGTGCTGGGACCAACACTTTTTCTCATTTATATAAATGATCTCTGCAACATGCGTCTCAAAAATGCTACATTATTTTCTTACGCCGATGATACTGCCATCGTCTTCACTGGGAAGTCGTGGGAGGAGGTCAGGAGTGTTGCGGAGTGTGGACTGGCCCAGATTTCCATTTGGCTGAAATACAATATCCTCACCCTAAATGCAAAGAAAACTAATTATATGTGCTTCAGCATCTATAACAATACGCAGCCAAGCAGTGATTTTCATCTCAAAATACACGAATGTAATGATATGTCAAACAAGAGATGCAAATGCCAAGTCATAAATAAGGTTAGTCATACCAGGTACCTCGGTATTCAAATTGACCATAGGATGTCGTGGTATCCTCAAATAGAACATCTAAATGGGAGAGTTAGAAAGTTCATATTATGGATGTTCAAGTCACTTAGACATGTATTCCCAAAACCACACACTCCAGATACCCCCAACACCCTGCTTAACAAAATATATATAGCACTAGTACAATCTGTAATTACCTACTGTATTCCCATATGGGGAGGTACCTATAAAACCCACTTCATACAGAGAACGCGGATAAGAATATTTATTTCAAAAAAATGTACTATCCTACTGAAAACTTATACAACATCTGTCAGCTGTTATCAGTCCGGAAGCTATACATTCTACACGTAAGACTTTAAGCTTTGACCCCAGAAGGGCAAGCAAAAGAAGGAAGGATTTTGTGATAGACACTTGTAAAACTAGAACAGCATTTGCAAGCTCACAGTACATAAAAAGATCGAGTTACCTGTATAACAAATTAAACAGAGAACTAAATATCTATGAGAAGACCTACTTTGAATGCAAATCAACGGTGATTACATGGCTAAGACAACTAAATTACGACGAATGTGAGAACCTGTTACAGCCTCTAACGTAAACTGTTTGTTGGTGGAAGTTGTAGTCACTGTTACTGCTGCTACTACTACTTTCATCTCAAAGGAAGGGGGCGCCACCTCATTGAGTAACATCGAGTCCGTATTTAAAAATTGTAAAAAAATAGAACAAGTTAATTAATAATAGTTGTAGCTGTTTATTAAGTGAGGCAGTGTTACAACTGTGCAGCAGAAGCGTTGGTAGCGATTTATAATCAGTGATAACGCAGAAAATTATAAAAATATCCTGACAAAGTGACAAGTGAATTTTAACACTAAACAATATCACGGACTGAGGATAGCCGCATAGATTGCTTGTGAGTACCAGCCTATACAAAAATATTGAATATCCTTCAAGATTCAGATGAAACTGCCTTAGATTTACATATTTTTTACCAATTTCAACCAGTTATAAGTTTGAAAAAATTAGAAGCCTTATAATCTCACGCCATCTATCGATAAGATTAGATAACTTATGCTTCCGAAGATCAGTGCTGCCCTCTAGCTAATTAGCCACCTAGCGAAATAGCGCGGTATCATATCAAGATCAGGATTGGTAGGGTGTTGAAGTAAAACAAGGCTTGAATAGTTAGGACATGTCTATATTGTCCAATGTCCGAATATAGAGTGACACAAAATTGATATAAAATAATTAAAATAACTTACTTGCTAACTCAAGCAATACGTAACACATGTCGCAGTTATTGTAAAATGTTGCTGCAATAATCTATATAAGGCATTACTGCACTTCATCTCCCCCGAAAAGTACCCTTCACCCCCGGGGTGCTAGAAAAAAAAATGTGTTACATATTACTTGATCACATTTTTTTTAACATTTACACTTAGTCTTATGTAAAATAATAATAATATAAATAATACATTTTTATTACGATCAATACTATGTATCTACTAGGTATTCTTAATTTTATTTTACAAACAACTTAGTATTATTCTTATGGGTAATATACTCCTTGCCATCTTTTAATATTTTTACATTTGGAGTAATTTCCTCAATTACCTTGTATGGACCTAAATAAATAACGTCTAATTTATTTCCTGTTTGGTTTTTTAACAATACAAGATCATTTTCTTTGTATTTAACTGAATACGCGTTCTTGTCATAACCTATCTTTCTTAACATCTTTCCTTTTAACAAATTATTTTTAGCATCTTGTAGTGCTCTTTGTAACCTATACTTAAGCTCTAAGGGATAAGAATCCGAATTATAAAATGGTTCTACAATTGAACTTTGTAAATTACTCGGTAAGTTACTAAGTCTACCAAATACTAGTTCAAATGGTGAATATTGTGTCTCGGTGTGTACTGTGGTATTATAGGAGTAACACCAAAAAGGTAGCCAACTACTCCAATCAGTATTGTTGTTACTACACTGTATCCGAAGATAAGCTCCTAAACTTTTGTGCGTGTTTTCTAAGGCTCCGAGAGTCTCGTGATGGTACGCAGTTGAATGGAGTTTAGTGATGTTTAGTAACGAACACACTTCTGTCATCACCGAGGACATGAATTCCGTTCCCTGGTCAGTTATGATTTCGTTTGGAACGCCGTATCGCAAAATAAAATTATTTACAAATAACCTTGCAACAGAAACTGTATCCTTGCGTACAAGTGGATACGCTTCAACGTATTTTGTTAAATTACATTGCAGGGTAACATACATACTTATAATTATAATTATCTATATCTAATGGACCCATTAAATCTAAACTAACTCTCTCAAAAGCAGCACTAGGAGTGGAAGTTATCACCATTTTCTCCTTAGTGTGCCTGTTTAAATGTTTTTGTATTTGGCAACTTTTACATTTTTTCACAAATTCTGTGACGTCATTACACATTCCTGGCCAATAATAGTGTCTCTTTATATTATTTATCATCCTATTTACCCCTGCATGTCCGCTAGTAGGTAAAAGATGAAAGTCGTTTAAAATTACAACTTTTGTATCTCTGTCTGTAATCCTTTGCACGTCATTGACTACTAGTAGCTTTGGAAAATCTCTCAACTTATGTATTTCTCTTAAAATGTCATTAATTTTATTTTCGTCACGTTTTCTTTTAATAATTACGAGCACATTCAATTTAATTTTACTACATAAATCTTGTAATTCTCTCGCTAACACACTGACGGTAGATAACGATCGAGACATTACATATATTGCCGACTTCGCGGGCACATAAATACAATTGTAATTGCGACTTTTTATATTTTCTAACTTGTCAATCTCTTTTAACGTACGTCCTGTGCACAAAACTATTTCTACGCTGTCATTTGGTCGTTTGAGAATTTCCCCCACCTTAGGTTGATCAGGCCTGGTAGTAGTGGAACTCTCAATAGTCGAGTCAGTGTTGTCTGCTAACTTACGAGCTTGCGCCCGTGTGATGACCGATACAACTTGCTCGTGCATTTGCTTTAAATCTTTAGAACTTAACGGTATACGGCTCAATGCGTCTGCAGCTGCATTGTGCCGTCCCGGTACGTAACTAATTTCAAAATCGTACTCTTCTAGGTACAATCTAAATTTTGTCAAACGGCTTGAAGGATCGGTCATATTAAATCAGTAAATTAAGGGTTTATGGTCTGTTCTGATATGGAACTTTTTACCATATAAATACGGTCTATAGTGTCGAACAGCCCATACTATCGCCAATAGTTCAAGTTCAATAACTGGGTATCGTGTTTCAGCCGGCTTCAGGCTGCGACTTGCGTAAGCCACTGCCTTGCCATTACTGTTTGATAACACGGCTCCCAATCCTAACTTTGATGCATCGGTTTGTAAGATAAATGTATTGTTCTCTGATAAATCAGGATAATCTAAAACTGTTGGACTAATAAGAATATTTTTTAACTTTTGAAATGCATCTTCACAATTGGTTGTCCACGTAAATGATACATTTTTCTTACTTAACGCGTTCAATGGGTGTGCTATTTCTGCAAATTTTGGTATGAAACGTCTGTAGTAGTTAGCAAAAGCGACGAATCGCTTGACGTCATCACAGTTCGTCGGCCTTGGGTATTTTTGCATTATATCGACCTTTGAGGGATCGGGATAAATCCCTTCTGAGGTGATTTTATGTCCTAGATATACTATCTCCTTACGCAAAAATTCACATTTGTGTGGATTTAACTTTAAGTTAACTTGACGTAATCGTTCTAAGACTTTGATTAGATTTTTATTATGTGTCTCTAAACAATTTCCCATTATAATGCAGTCGTCCAAGTAAATTAAACATGACGTATAGTTCAAACCGGTCATTGCTATCGTCATCAAACGTGAAAAGGCACTTGGTGATGTTTTTAAGCCCATAGGACACCTTTTCATTTGGTACTGCTTGTCAGTTGTAAAAGCTGTATATTTTCGTGACTCTTCCTGTAGTGATAACTGATAATAACTTTGAGATAAATCTAATTTTGAGAAATAGATGTTATTCGACAACGAATCTAATATCTCAGTAATATTGGGCAATGGGAACTTATCGTCTTGAATTTTCTTGTTAAGAAGACGATAGTCTACTACCAACCTCCATTGTTTTTCTCCTGATCTATCCGTCTTTTTTGGGACTAATAAGACTGGACTAGACCACTCTGATGTGGTTTCCTCGATAATACCATTTGAAAGCATATTATTAATTTGCTTTTGTACTTCGCCTTTTAATGCATTCGGCAATCTATTAGGCTTGGAGTACACCGGGGTAGTATTTTCCTTTAATTTAATAGAATGTTCCATTAAATTAGTAGTGGAATGTGTATCTCCGGGTAAATGGAAAACATCGGCATATTTTGCACATACGTTTTCTATGCTTATCTGCTCTTCTTCGTTTAAATATGAAGATAAGTCAAGTATTCCGAACAGATTTTTTACTCTTTGTGTAGTAATATTTTCCTCGTCAAACTTATAAACATCAAAATGATTCAAGTTAAATATTTCAAACAAAGAAATATCTACATTTACTGAATTGTTAGTTGTGTTTAACATTCTAACAGGAATGATGCCATTTTCAGGTTTCACTATCGCTCCCGCTGTGTACACACCTTTAGCAACTTCCTTCGCTTTAATTACGCAATCATCATTGTATGCTGTAGGTATACGTTTTATAATTTCGCATCGTGGCGGAATTGTAAACAAAGTGTCATTGACTTGTACACTTATTGATTTGTTATTATTTTCCAATCGTAAAGTACAATCCTTATAATTTAAAACTGCGTTATATTTTTGGAAAAAATCTTGGCCGAGGATCCCGTCTGCGGCACAAGCAATATTCTTAAAAACATGAAACTTTTGATTAAAAACTACTCCATTAATAATTATATCTAAGTAAATATACCCTTCCGATTCTAAATTACCACTAATTCCTTTTATTATAATATTATTTTTCTGGATTAATCTAAGTAATTTGTCATTGTGCTTTAACCATTCATGTTTAATGACACATAAGCTCGCTCCACTGTCTACCAATAAGTTTGATTCATCATTTTTGTTCGTCGAGCATCGAACCTTAAAATAATTATTATAGCTAAAGACTGAATGATTTTCATCTTTAGGCACGAAAAAACTTATTGTCGTGGCGGCTATTTTCCATGACGTGTCCTTGTGCATCCGACTCATGCGCAGAATGCTGAACTCGCGCGAAATTCGTGCGGCTGCCGCGCTTGTGCTGATGATGTGCATTCGGGGCTCTGCCGCGATGACCTGTATTTACATACGAAGTTCTCTGACCCCTGCTATTTGCGTAATAATTACTTTGCACATCTTTTGTACTTTTGTAATTGAATTTATTTGTGTGGCCACGAAAACGTCGTTTGTAATTCCACGGGCGATTATAGCCATTGGACCTAAATTGCATAACTTGGTCATGCTGCTGATGTTGGGGAGACATGATCTCCTCATCTTGTGCTGCTCTAATAGCATCAGATAGGGTAGTAAATTGACGCGAGGCTATAATAGTGCTTAGCCTCGGGTTGGAAAGTCCATCTGCGAAGCGTTTGATCGCTGATTTCTCATTGAGCGGACGCAAAATCTCAAATTTTGTTGAGTCATCATCTGCTTGTGCAATGGTCAAATTAACAAATAATTCTTCAAGTTCTGTACCAAACGCCTCTATCGACCTACGTCCCTGCCTGGCTCTAAATAGCTGTGACTGTATGGCTTCGGTCGATTTTTTAGGCAGTAAAAACTTCCTTATGTCATCCACTAAATCATCTACGGTATTGTATTTGCTTTTTAATCTTAACTTTGCACTGGCTGAAAGTCGAGTTTTTAAAACAAACTCTATTAATTGTCTTTGAGTCTCAGTACTGATCATAGAATTATAAAGCAAAATGGCATCAATTAACTGCTTTGTGATCTTTTCTTCGCCATTCATAATTGGCAATAGAGAGATAGCAGTTTTAATATCAAATGAGTTAGCCATTTTTAATTCTTTCTCAGGAACCGTTTGGGAACTTGAGTCTACAATAGACGTTAAAAGTGTAATGTTATTGTAAGTTTTATGAATTTCGTCTATTAATTGTTTTATCTGTCTAATGGACTCGGAGTCTAGCTTAAACTCGTCAATTTCACGGTTCACCTGATGCACAATATTCTCCAGTCGACTGTATTCGCTAGTGGCTTCTTCTAACTTTTTATAGGCTAAATCTTTTTTTCGTCTTTCGGGACCTAGTTTAACTAAATACTCTTTTAAATATTTTAGCTTAGCATGAACTTCTTTCAATTGTTCAGTCATTTCATTTTAATAACAAATTATTCGTTACCTATACAAATATCGAGTACTTAAATATTTCATGAACTTATCAGAAAATCTTTAATAATTATGTATAATTTTTTTAGACTTACATAATAATTGCGGCTATAGGTACCGATCGTAAGTAGGTCACGGCATGTGCGTCATATCGCCGTGTTGGATGCGGCCGGGGCGTGCGCGGCGGACGTGGTGCTCGTGGACCGCGTGCTGCTGCGCTGGGTGGGCCGGGCTATACCCTGGACTCCGTGGGCCGGGATTACCCTGGACACCGCTCCAACCGTTGGGGGCCGGGCTATACCCTGGACTCCGTGGGCCGGGATTACCCTGGACACCGCTCCAACCGTTGGGGGCCGGGCTATACCCTGGACTCCGTGGGCCGGGATTACCCTGGACACCGCTCCAACCGTTGGGGGCCGGGCTATACCCTGGACACCTGTGGGCCGGGAAAACCCTGGACACCGCTCGAGCGCTTCACTGTTGTCTCTTCTTTCTTGAGTCTTCTGTAAGGTTTTTCTTGCATGTCTTCTGTAATGTTTCTTCTTAATCTTCTGTAATGTTTTGCTTGCGTATCTTCTATAATGTTTCTTCTTAATCTTCTATAAGGTTTTTCTTGCGTTTCTTCTATAATGCTTCTTCTTAATCTTCTATAATGTTTCTTCTTAATCTTCTATAATGTTTCTTCTTAATCTTCTATAATGATTCTTCTTAATCTTCTATAAGTACAATATCTTCTTTCTTCAATAGTATTTCTTCTTTCTTCTTCAAATATATAATTAATCTTGTTTCTTCACAATCTTCATCTTCACAGAAGTTTCTCCAGGGCTGGTATGGGTCGCCATATCATATCAGGATCAGGATTGGTAGGGTATATAGGGTATTCATATTTATGTATATTATATTTATTTGACGATGACGATATTATATTTATTTCACACAAACTTCATGAGCGAGCTTATCTTTACAAAAAGATCATTTCTAGCCAACCTATATACAGTAATAAGGGGATACATTGCCGTGCCCAGCTTACGAGTATAGGTGATGTAGTGTTGCTTTCCGTCCGAGAGGCGCCGGCGCCGCCGCTTTGAAACCCACATATCAATAAGCTGACCAATTTTGAATCTATCTAGTCGAATGCACGTTTACGAATTCAAAGGTTGTGTATGAAGTCGACCAACCCGCACTGGGTCAGGCGTGGCCAAATAAGGCCTGATTAATCTAATTCAGGATAGGCTGGAGCCCCACAGTAATCATAATCATATCATTGCTTCATGTGGTATACATAGGTGTAACTTATAAATAATAGTGCACACATGAAGTAAGGGCACTGCAAAATCAAAAATAACAAAATATAACTTATTATACTCGTGCTTAAAAATAAACTATAAAGTTATTTAAAAAATTATACACTCTAAAAATTATTTATCTATTTATAGTAGGGACGTATAAGCTAACTTTCACTTGATCATTACAAATTAAAGCGATCTAAACTAAGGTACAATTGAAATACTAATATGGCTAAGTTATTTCTTTTATATTCATAAGTTAGTACATATATCTATTTATCTATGATATAATAAATTTATTTAAAACAGTTCAATACAAAATAATAAAGATGACAAATTAAATTAAGTATTTACAAAACTAAAACGAACTTAAATTCCAATTCGAACAACCGGAAGCCCGCCACTATTTATTATAGTCAATAATTATGATGATGTAAATACATTGTAATAAGTACATATGCAGTTAGGTGTTAGTTATTTATTAACTTAAACAATTCGTGCCAGTTTTAACTACCGTACCGTTTTCCATTATCAAACATGAACAGCAAATGAAAATTCATGAAATCAGTCAATTTACCTTTCCACTGATTGCACAAGATAATTCAAATTGACTTGCATGACGGAAATAATTATATTTACACCCTCGTAACCTTTTGCTACGGCGCCGTAGCCAGCGTAGTAAATGGCTACGGTTTTTTTGCTACGTAATGTAACGATAGAGTAAATTTTCGTTGTCTCGTCAGGTACTCATACACACTTTATGAAGTATTGCATGGTTCTGCATAATTTTAATAACGAATACATCTTTCGATAAAAATCCATTACTTGGTTAGACTTCTAAGTTTAAATATAGGTATACTTAAACAAAAGTGAAAATATATTTGGATGTTTAGATGTTTGGATGTTTGTTCCGCTTTCGCGCCTTAACTACTGAACGGATTTGGATGAAATTTTGAATAGAGATAGTGTACTCTGAATCAACACATAAGATACTTTTTACAGGAAAAAGTCTTATTCCCACGGGAAAATCTTATACAACGCGAGCGTAGCCGCGGGCACACAGCTAGTTTAATAATATTTTTTTTTGCTTATCGGGTTTTGTTTTCAAATATTACACAACACATGACAAACATTTTCCTTATCTCTTTATGAAATATACATAAAACTTTCAATGAAATATTTCTTTACCAAAGAGTGATCGGATATCGACATGTCTCTGACCCTCGCCGAAGTTAGGAAACAAATACCTTTTAGAGATCTATGTTAATAATTCAATAAGACATTTTAATATTTTTATAACGGTTAATATATAACAGCTAATGCCAAAGCGCTAATAAACTTAAGAGTAAAATAACGTTAATAAAAATATAAAACATTCCATATTGGCTCTCACATTAACTTAAGAATAAGTTACGCAACTTAAACATTTTGTCAGCAAATAAGTCACTAGTACTTCGGTAAGGAAAGTGTTCAAGAGCAACTGTGCGTAGACAAGTGGGGAGTGACCGTGCACTACTTATTGGTAGATGATGAGAAAGTTTCATCTATTTAAAGGTAGACTTCCGCGGATGATGGCCGACTGCTGACGATGGCTAAAGACTCAGAGGAACAAAAGATGATCGCTTAGCTCCCTTGGCGCGTCAGAAATCTTTGGCTAAATGTACATCATGTCGTCTTTGTCTATATCGTCCGAGTCAAGCTTTACATCCCACTCGATCAGAAGATGACCTCGATGACCTAAACAAAAGTTAAAATGACACAAATTGTAAAGTCAAAGTCAAAGTCAAAATTATTTATTTCCATAGGATTACATCACTTAGATCCGTCATTACATTTTTTTTGGGTGAGTGAGTGTACTGATGCGTGCCAATATTAGTCCATTTGTGTCATTAAAGAAAACCTCGTGTATTTTTTGTTCATTTACATATTTTTTACGTTTTCAACCCCCATATCCCTGCCATTGTGAACATTTTGAAACACTGAATTCACAAAAATCTATATAAATATTTATCGAACCTGCTCACAAAATTTTATAAGAATCTGTTGAGAAATGCGACCTGTGTTTTTGCTCAAGCTGAAACGGAAACGCTACTCTCGCTCTTCGTGCTCGCTCGGTCAATCAGCGGAAATACTGGTACTGGTCATCATCATCAACGGCCCGTTACAGTCCACTGCTGGACTATGAGCCTCCTCCACTTAAGTGGAGGGGTTTGCCATAATCTCCACGCTTGGCAGGCGGGTTGGAGATCGCAAATTAAAAAGTTACTGTATCAGAGAGCGCTGCTGCCCGTTCCCTGTTCAATGTGTAGTCCCTAAGTCGCCTCTTACGACACCCACGGGAAGAGTAGGGGTTGGTGACAAATGTGTTCTACTCTGCCGTCACCACGCGGCTCAGCTAGTAAATGTAGTGGATGATATTCTCGCTGCAAGTGACATTGGAGAGGGTACAATTTTAGCGCTGTTGGACTTCTCTAAGGCATTCGACTGTATTGATAGAAAATTGCTTCTGAAAAAGCTTAGATTTTATGGATTGAGTAACGAAACAGTCGAATGGTTTCAGAGCTATTTTCAACATCGATCACAATACTTTGAAATTATAATGGAAAATGGAACTGTGAAATTATCTCAATCCAAAAGCGTGAAACGTGGTGTCCCTCAGGGATCTATACTAGGGCCCTTATTATTTATCATATATACAGCAGACGTTATCAAGCACATACACCATTGTTAATTTCACATATATGCCGATGACCTACAAATATATATATCAAGTAAACCTGGCGAAATAGATTTAGCTACCAATAAGCTTAATGAGGATCTCGATCGTATTGCCGAATGGTCCAAATTTAATGCGTTAGAACTGAACGGCTGTAAATCTAAATTTATGCTTCTTGGTACACCTCAACAAATAAATGTCATGGCGAGTCGCAGGGTTCGAGTAGTGGTTGCGGATGAGGAAGTTGAGCGAGTGACAGAAGCAAAAAATTTAGGTTTGATACTGGATGAAGAATTGAGATTTGAATCACACATTGCCAAAATATCTAGTTACTGTTTCTACCGACTAAAATTGCTGTATCAAGTGCGGAATTCGCTAAGCACAAATACTAGAGTTAAGCTTTGCGACTTGTTAGTATTGTCAAAGTTCAATTACTTAGACGTGGTATATGGTCCTCGCCTCTTGGTGCGCACGCAGAAGGCTGTACAACGAGTTCAAAATGCTTGCGCCCGCTTTTGCTTCAACATACCGCCTAGCCCCGTATCTTAATAATAATAACATATTGAAAATGAGCTCTAGACGTTATTTACATTTAGCTTGTTTATTGTTTTCTTTGGTTAAATATAAAACGCCGCCTTATCTAGAGGAAAAGCTCGTCTGGTGTAGTGACATCCATACCCGTACACGCTCATTGACTTGGGCGATGTCTTTGCACCACCACCGTACTGTCGGCTTTCGGGGCTCTTTCCGCTTTTCGCTGGTAGCGACCCGGTGCTGGAATGACCTCCCGCCGCCTCTTCGCCGTCGGAATTTTCGTTTAAAATTAAATATAAACTACATCTACTGGCAGCCCAAACTAAGGTAAGTTAAAATAAAAATAAAATTGTATATATAAATTAAATTGAATTGAAATTGATCGAATAAATTAAGTACACTGTTATGTACGTTTATGTTTATTTATGGTATCTATTATTTATTACATTATTTGTATGAATTATAATTTAAAAAATATATTGTATTGTATTGTATTGTATTGTATGTATCTGTTATGTAAATATATATGTATATATATATATATAAATATACATGTGTGTATTTTATTATTGACTTTATCGCCCTCTACATCCACCACAAGGGGCCCACAGAATACCAGCGTCGCGGTCTTCACGATCGCGGCATAAGCTTAGTGCGGTCCTTTTATTTTGACGTCGCGGCACATTCCAGTAGCACTAATGATTAACATTATATCCATTCTATGTTTGTGTTGTGGCGTAAAAATAATAAATGTTTCTTTCTTTCTTTACTTCCGATCCCAAGTCGTAGGGCCAACACATACACACACATAAACGCACATATGCAAAATTGCATAAACTTTATACTACGCGGCTACACTCGTGATGTGTGGGATTCTCCCGTGGGCATGGGATGTTTTCCCGTTAAAAGTATCCTATGTATTATTCCAGGGCATTAATTTTAATTTTATTAATTTTATCCCAATTCGTTCGGCGGTTTTTACGTGAAAAAGTGGCAAATATTCATTCAACCATCCATACAGCCTTACATACAAACTTTCGCACTTATAATATTACTAAGGATAATAACATCACGTAAATGTATAAAATTAAGCTAATGAAATATTATATTTACATAAATACAATAAGCATATCAGAAAAACAAACACGCATATGCAAGCGCGCACTTAACATGTAAAGTAAAGTAATACATACAAACAAACACATACATATAAATACATACATACACACACACATACACACACACATACACACACACATACACACACACACACACACACTTTTGTAATTTCCTATGTCTAAGTTGTTAATTTCTTACCTTGTTTAGAAGAGCGGGGTTTCCTGGTACATGCAAAATTTTGCTTAAAAGGAAACTCCAATCGTCTTCAGTTGACAAAGGAGAGTGGGCAGAAATCAAAGGGCTTCGGTCCAAAATTAATTCTACCGCCAAATGACTTAATGCATCCTAATTATAATGTGTGTTAACTGTATTTGAAATCTAATCTGTTGTTAGTGTGGTTAGCACATTTGAAAGAATGTAATATGCGTAACATTTCAATGGCTATGTGGCTATTGTAGGGGCGGCCTTATTTAGGCGGAATTTGACTAAAAGTTAAACAAAGCTGAATAGCTCATTTTCATAGGGTGCGATTTTTTCGGTCCGATATAATGAAATGTTACGCATATTACATTCTTTCAAATGTGCTATGTGGCTATTGTGGGGGCGGCCTTATTTACGCGGAAATTGTCAAAAAGTTTTATAAACCTGAATATCTCTCATTTTTATAGGGTGCGATATTTTCGGTCGAATATAATGAAATGTTACGCATATTACATTCTTTCAAATGTGCTATGTGGCTATTGTGGGGGCGGCCTTATTTAAGCGGAATTTGATTAAAAGTTATACAAAGCTGAATATCTCATTTTTATAGGGTGCGATTTTTTCGGTCCCATATAATGAAATGTTATGCATGTTACACTGTACCAAATGTGCTATGTGACTTTTGTGAGGGCGGCCTTATTTACGCGGAAATTGACAAAAAGTTTTATAAACCTGAATATATCTCATTTTTATAGGGTGCGATTTTTTCGGTTTCATATAATGAAATGTTCCATTTTTGACACTCTTTCAACTGTACTATGTGTCTACTCTGGGGGTGGACGTTTTTCATTTTTGGGCCAATTTGCCCACTCTCCTTTGTTTAAAGAAAATAAATAATTAATTTAATAATTTGTTTGAAATTGCGCAAAGTGAAATAATAAGAAATGGCAACTGCGGTTTTTCAATTAGCATGCTAGGATTCCATTTGAGACTTAACGTTAAGAGCTATTAATCTATTGTTGTCGCTAAAAATAGTCACGTGATAAACTTCAGGATCGCATTTTCACAGTGCTATGACTATAATCGATAAGAAGTTTTTGGCAATCGAAGTCAATTAGTCGGCTTAATTCTAATAGAGCGTAAGTTATTTTTTCACAATCATATTTTTTGTGTTTCTGGAAGAATGCATTAAACTACACCTATCCCTTTTTTTACATTATGCATTATGTAGGTGAAAAAGAGAGAAAAAGCGTTTGAAACAATAAGCCGTAAATCAAGTAGTAAAATTTTGATTCGAATTAGGAGTATCTCACCCAATCGCCCTAGTACAACGACCACGCGCCGATTGCCGCGTGTTTCACTTGAAGTTTAAGGTGTTTAAAATTACTTTTACTGGCAAGTTTTTTGTTTATTTTATTTAGTGATTGTAAATAAGCGAATTTAATAGTAATTTCATTAAATAAATAATTTCTTTCTGCCGGAAATTAAATAATTGAAGACCTTTACTTACGCCTAATTCGAAGTATCAATTGTAAAGTCCCCGTCTAAACAATTAGCTATTACTAGTTTTTAAGGTCTATTTTCTTATAGCAATATTAGCGACAGTTAATGTAGGTAATTTAAAATACTTTTATATTTTTCGATAAGTATTTGTTTTTATACCAGTGAAGGTAGTGTGGTTTTTTGGCCTCTCGCTAAGTGTCAATTCAGCTCTCGTCGACTGCGCATGTAATGAAAGCGCAAATCGTAATTTCTTCGTTAAATATTACAAAAACCATTGCCAGAAGCATTGTTATCGCTATTGATGATGTGCCGCCGCGGATCCGCATAAGGCTGAGCTGCAGACCCTGGACGCTATCGGTGAGTTGGCTTTTGACTTCCTATTTTTCACTGGTATCGTGTTAATTGTAGATTATCATCATAGCTTTCGTTTCGCGTCACAATTCCTTGATTCGCGAGGGATTGTTCATTATTTGGTCCATTCGGAGCCGGATCCTTCCGCTGGTGGGAACAGCTACCCTGCCCCATCATCTGAAGCGATTGTCATCGTATCAAACTGTCGCTAATTTATAAATATTTCGTCATTTTCGTATCAATAACACCAAAATACTACAGTATTATCGCATATTTTCGGTTTGTAACGCTTTGTTTTCATTTCGTTGACACAAAGTCTATCTCGTATCGTGGCGATTATTGTTATATTTTTTCATATCATGTCGTAGCCAACACACACGTTCAGATTTTAAGCTTCGTATTTTGTATCGATTATATTATATTTCGTGATATTTCCTGAAAATTAATTGTATTTTATCATTTAGTATGCATGCGGTCGGATGATGCAATCTATTATACGACCAAGTTGAATTAGCTAGTTTTCTCATTATCGTATGGTGTAACTTCGTATTACAGCATTTAGTCGGGTTATATCGACCGCGCGCTTGTTTTGACCATAGATCATCTTGTAACCGACTTCGCGAAATATAAAGGAGAATCGTGGAATTTTCATATACCTATTTTGTATTGTACAGGATATTATATCGATTTCGTGTATTTGCTTGCTTAACTTATTTTCACAAGAAATTTCAGATTGTAGTTCGGTTGAGTAGTGCTTACCTATATTATAATTAAATATTTTTTTTTGGATTCATATTTTAAATATAAGCATTGTATGTATGTTTGTATGTCTACATACATACAATGTTATACAAATACCTTCCACTGTTCACTATTTCATTCGAGTAGCGTTCACTTAACCTAATTAATAAAATTGATACCTTGGTTATTCCTTCTATAAAATAAACAATAAATATAATTGTATTTTTTTTTTTTTTTTTAAGAAATTTTGTTTTGTTTTGTGGTAGGCAACTTTCTTAACTTTAAATAGAAAGCGGGATTTACTTACTGATTGCAGCACATAGACAAAGTACATATTATAAGGTTGTGCCATTGAGGCCCCACCAAGGGGCTTACTTGTTCGTATCTTATTTGTTGTTACCATCGTTTTGATATTTAAGTGCCTACTTATATTTGTTATTTTCGAGTTGAATATTTACCCTATCTCGTGATAGGTGTTTTGTAGTAACGATGACGACGCGCGGCGCATCGGCGTCTGCTCGTCGCAGTATTGAAATCAAACGTGATATTGCTATAAAACGTGTTGATGAGTGTTTGTTAGCCGCGAAGCAAGCTTTGGAAACTTCGGATAGATTACCCATTTTTGTCTCGCGTTATAGTAGACTAGAAAGCTATTGTGCTAGCTTCGAAGCACATCATTTTAAACTTTGTTCAGAAATTACTGACCCTAAGGAACTTGATGAACAAGATATAATTCGTCAGGATTTTGATGAAAAATATTTTAAAATTTTGGAATTACATTCTCTGCTTACGGATGATACTTTATCCAATAAGGGTGAAAACACACGGACCGATCTTTCAGTAAAATTACCTAAACTTAATTTGTTACACTTTAATGGTGAAATCACTACATGGGGGTCCTTTTATGATATGTACAACACAATGGTACATCAAAACCGAAAATTGTCGAACATTGAAAGATTTTCCATCCTAATTTCTTTACTCGAGGGTGAACCATTGCAACTATTAAAGGGTTTTCCACTGACGGAAAACAATTATTTAGATGCATATGCTGCTTTAATTGATCGTTATCAATGTAAACGCAAAATTGCATTTCGTCATTGGGACGAAATACAAAACGCGAAAATTATTTCCAACTCACCACGTGAATTACGACGGTTAGTCGATATTTTTAAAGAAAATATTGCGGTTTTAAAAAACTTGCGTCTTCCCGTTAAGGAATGGGATTTTCCATTATTCTATTTACTGATTAATAAACTTGATCAAGACACTCGTCGCCGTTTTGAGTTGCAAAACGAGTCAAAGGAGATACCTTCGTTCAATTCGCTGCTGGAATATTTGGAAAAGGCTGGTCAAGCTTTGGAACTTGCCGAGGTGCCTCAAGTCGCTAAGCAATCATCGGCAACGCCGTCGCCTGCTTCCCGCGCGCCCTCTCGCCGCGCCCCGCAGTCCACGACCTCTGCGCCTCGACGCGCGCAATTTGAATCAGCACACGCCGCGCGCTCTTACTTAGCTAATGATAACTTGCAAGTAAACGAGGTCTCGTGTATTCTTTGCAAAACAAAACATGGACTGTCACAATGTCCCATGTATCGTGATCGCACTCCTCGCGATAGATTCACCATCGTGAAAGATAATAATTTATGCGTTAACTGTCTACGTGCGGGTCATTTGGTTAAATCGTGTCCGTCCAAATCACGCTGTTTTAAGTGCAACGTGCCTCATCACACTACTATTCATTTCGACAATAATTCGAGCCCTAATATAGGCTCTGGTTCAAGTGGCAATGTGGTCACTCCCCACAATAAATCGCTTGTCGCTTCAATCTCTTTGACACGACCTCTCGCTTCGACATCGACCCAACTTTTCGCTTCAACATCGACGGAACCTCTCGATTCGACATCGATCCAACATCTCGCTTCGACATCGCCTCAACCTCTCGTTTCGTCATCGTCTCAACCTCTAGTTTCGTCATCGCCTCAACCTCTCGTTTCGTCATCGCCTCAACCTCTTGTTTCGCCATCGACAGAACCTATCGTTGCATCATCAATTCTCTCAAACACGGATGCTCCAGCTGTAACTCTCGTTGCTGGTGCTGCGCCCACACCACACACTTTGCTTCTCGCTACGGCCTTCGTGGAAGTTCTGGATGAATTCGGAAATTCTCGCAATATTCGAATCGTTATTGACACTGGTAGTCAATTAAATTTCGTTACAAATAAATGTGCTCGTCGTCTCGGCCTTCGTTTACAAAAAATATCTACTTCGATTGAAGGAATCGGACAAACATCATCTGTTGCAACAAATTGTACTGTGCTGCATATGCACGGTGCCGACCTCGATCTTAAAGTTGAAGCTCTTACTATACCTAAAGTTTGCAGTGAGTTGCCCAGCGGTAAAGTTGACTCATCCCAATGGCCAACTTTGCACCAAATAAAGTTAGCGGATCCTCGCTTCGATACTCCTGGCCCTATCGATGCGTTAATTGGCGTTGATGCATTTTGTAAAATCTTCATTGGGGATCGCATCGATTGTGGACCTGATGGGCCTACCGCTTTTAGTACAAAACTTGGTTGGATAGTTATGGGCAAAGTATTAAGTTCACCTTCATTTTCAAACGTTTCGTTGCTCTGTTCACTGGACTCTTTGGATATCCAAATAAGAAAATTTTGGGAAGTAGATGATCTGCCCAAGTCATCTATTTTGAGTGATGAAGAAGCTTTGTGCGAAAGCATCTTTACCACAACGTGCACCCGAGATGAGGACGGTAGATATGTTGTACGTTTACCGTTCAAAACTTCAAACCCTACTTTCGGAGACTCGTACTCTCAAGCACATCGTCGCTTATTGTCCATCGAAAAGCGACTCGCCCGTGATCATCAGCTTCGCACCAACTATAATGCTTTCATGCAAGATTATATTGATGCTAAGCATATGGAATTGATTGAGAACCCTCGCATCGATAACAGTTACTACATTCCGCATCACTGTGTGATTAAGCTTAGTAGTACCACCACGCCTTTACGAACTGTTTTCGATGCAACGGCTAAGCCGCCTGGTGGTCCTTCGCTTAACGAACAACTTCTCGTCGGACCTAAATTGCAATCTGATATCGGATCTATTCTTCTTCGTTTTCGTTTGCACGCTGTTGTTTTCACAGCTGATATCCGACAAATGTATCGACAAATTCTCATCTCACCTTTGGATCGTGACTTTCAAAGAATTCTATTTCGTTTTTCTCCCGATGACTCCATTCAACACTATCGTTTGAACACCGTTACATACGGTATGGCATCATCAAGTTACCTAGCACTTCGTACAATTCGTCAAGTGGCCGAAGATGAGGGCAAAGACCGACCTATTGCTGCTTCTGCTCTCAGTAAAGACGTGTACGTTGATGACGTTGTTACCGGTTCGCACACGCTCGCATCGACTCGCAAACTGAAGGCTCAGGTCACTGAAATACTCAAAGCTGGTTGTTTCGAACTCAGAAAATGGGCTTCTAATTGTCCAGAGCTTTTGACAGACATTCCCTCTGAACATCGTCAGGATCAAGCTATGTCGTTCGACTCGGACATTTGTTCACCTGTAAAGGTTCTCGGTCTCGAATGGAAACCTGCTCAAGACACATTCTCGTTCACAGCAAATCCTCGTCATGACCTATGCACGAAACGCAACGTTTTATCAGAGCTTGCTCGTATTTTCGATCCACTTGGGTTCTTGACGCCTCTCACTTTCGCTTTTAAACGTATCGTTCAGCAACTTTGGCTTTTAAGTTTGGGTTGGGACGAAGTTGCTCCTCCTATGGTATCAGATGCTTGGTTTCGTTACCGTTTAGATCTATCGTCATTGTCTACTCTCGAAATTCCTCGTTTTGTACCAGCACTAGATTCTCGAAGAGTAGATGTTCACGGTTTCTGTGATGCTTCCGAGTCTGGTTATGCTGCATGTGTTTATTTTCGCATCGAACATATAGATGGTCGTATCACCACAAACTTAATCAAGGCGCGCTCTAAAGTATCTTCGCTAAAGAAAACCTCAATCCCTCGTTTGGAACTCTGCGCCGCAGTTCTGCTAACAGACCTCGTTGATTATATAAAGAAAACTTTCGCTGATGTTGTTCATTTCGATAATGTATTTTGTTGGTCCGACTCTACTGTTATTCTCGCATGGTTGAAATCACCATCGTCACGTTGGAAAACTTACGTGAGTAATCGCGTTGGTCACATTCAAGAAAAAATCCCTTCTAGCCGCTGGAACCATGTTCGCTCGGAACATAATCCAGCGGATTGCGCCTCTCGTGGCCTTCCTGTCCGAGAGTTGGTTAATCATCCACTGTGGTGGAGTGGCCCATCATGGTTGCGCCTTAAGCAAACTGAATGGCCATCATCGCAGCCTGTCGTTAATGATTCTTCTTCATTGCTCTCAGAGCAACGCAAGAGCGTGGCCTTATTTGTCTCAGTTGATGAGTTTGACAATTTTTTGTCGAAGCATTCGAGCCTCAATAAGGTTCAGCGCATAGTCGCGTACATTCGTCGTTTTGCTCATAACTGTCGCAACCCAATAGCTAAAAGGACTGGTCATCTTATCGAATCAGAGTTAAATGATTCTCTCGTAACTCTCGTAAAAAAAATGTCAAACCCAACAATTTTCAACGGAAATCGACAAAATACTCCGGAAACTACCACTTCCCAAACCCATTCGAAAGTTGCATCCTTTCATCGATTCTAACGGTCTTATTAGGGTGGGCGGTAGACTGATTCATTCAGATCTTGATTATGACTGCAAGCATCCAATTTTATTGCCTCGACAACATCGTCTCACAGATCTGATAATAGACCAGACGCATAATAATTATCATCATCCTGGGCTTCGTACTCTAGGTTTTTTGCTTTCGCAGAATTTTTGGATTTTGTCGTCACGTCGTGCAATTAATAGCCGACTTTCCAAATGCGTTAAGTGCTTTCGTATTAACCCCAAGTCGATTACGCCACGAATGGGTGATCTTCCTCGGCTGAGAGTTTCGCAAGTCAAGCCATTTTCATGCGTAGGTGTGGATTTCGCTGGTCCCTTCGCTACTCACATACACAGATATCGTGGATCTCGCACATTTAAAACGTATGTGTGTATCTTCGTGTGCTTCGCTACAAAGGCGGTGCACATCGAATTAGTCACCGGACTGACTACCGAAGCATTCATTGGAGCTCTTAGGAGATTTATCGCGCGTCGTGGGCGATGTCAAAAAATTCATTGCGATCGAGGTACTAACTTTGTTGGTGCACATAACATACTATCGCCTCTTATGGTCATGCGTGATGCTGCCGCATCGCAGGCTATAGAGTTTTCGTTCAACCCTCCTGCTGCATCACACTTCGGTGGTCTGTGGGAAATAAACGTAAAATCTTTTAAGACACATCTTTTTCGTACTGTCGGAAATCAAATCCTTACATATGAGGAATTTTTAACATTGATCGCACAAATTGAAGCGTTGCTAAATTCGCGTCCACTTTGTGAAATGGGATCAGATCCAAACGACATGTCCGTGTTAACGCCCGGTCACTTTTTAACACTTGAACCTTTGACAGCGCTTCCCGATCCTGAAGTGGTGGATAGAAATTCTTTGACGTGCTTAAATCGTTGGCTTTTAGTTCAAAAACTGCATCGTGATTTCTGGAAGCGTTGGCATGTGGAGTACTTACACACTTTAAATCAGAGAGCCAAATGGCATACTGACGCCGCTGAGCCGAAAATCGGATCATTAGTTCTGATAAAGGATGAACAAATTAAACCAATGTACTGGTCGTTAGGTCGCATCATGCGATTGCATCCAGGTAGAGACGGAATAGCTCGCGTGGCAACGATTCAAACTCGATCTGGCCAACTTCAAAGACCCTTGGTCAAGTTGTGCCCTTTACCATTAGATTAAGTTCGTAAAATACTTCGTATTTTGGTGGGCGGTAATGTAAAGTCCCCGTCTAAACAATTAGCTATTACTAGTTTTTAAGGTCTATTTTCTTATAGCAATATTAGCGACAGTTAATGTAGGTAATTTAAAATACTTTTATATTTTTCGATAAGTATTTGTTTTTATACCAGTGAAGGTAGTGTGGTTTTTTGGCCTCTCGCTAAGTGTCAATTCAGCTCTCGTCGACTGCGCATGTAATGAAAGCGCAAATCGTAATTTCTTCGTTAAATATTACAAAAACCATTGCCAGAAGCATTGTTATCGCTATTGATGATGTGCCGCCGCGGATCCGCATAAGGCTGAGCTGCAGACCCTGGACGCTATCGGTGAGTTGGCTTTTGACTTCCTATTTTTCACTGGTATCGTGTTAATTGTAGATTATCATCATAGCTTTCGTTTCGCGTCACAATTCCTTGATTCGCGAGGGATTGTTCATCAATTTCTTGCAATTTAATTTGAGATACGCTTTATTAGATTTTGAATTTCTGATGTTTTTCAAACTACCCTCCTATCTTGAACAGCCTCCGTGGCCGAGTGGTCGAGATTTCACAGCTTATTACTGAGGTTCCGGGTTTGATTCCCGGTGAGGACACTGACAAGCAAAAATCTCTTTGTGAGACTTTCCCCAGTTTAGTTAGGACATTGCAAGTTTGCAAGCTGAATCACCTGATTGTCCGAAAAGAAAGATCATAATCATCATAGTGTGGGTTGTAAGGTCGACAACCGACCTCACAAACCCTGGTGTCGTTTGTGATGATTTCGTGCTTCGGAAAGGACGTAAGGGCGATAGTCCCTGCTACTATATAGTCGTTACACGAGCCATGTCAGTGGCCTTTGGCGGCTCTATAACACTGACACTAGGGTATGTGAGGTCGGGTGTCGATCTTACAACCCACACGATGAAGACGAAGAATATCTATCTTAGATCATGGGATCCGATTCAGATAGTTTTTCTTTCAACGATATAAGTGGTCGCCATGGCCGAGAACGGTCGGAAAGATCATAATCGTCATCACAGAATTAATAAAATCCATCAGCTTATTGCAATCCATTGCTGAACGTAGGTCTCCTCAAGGGCACACTAAAGCACCATCACCCGCTTTCATCGTGCAGCCCCCTTCTTCAGGTCATCAGTCCACATGAAAGGAGGTCCTTAACTACGTTTTCTGAGACGTGGTGTCCATTCGAGACTCCTTCTACTCCATTAAATTTAAATAATCTAAATTTCTTAGATGATAAGTCACTTAGTATTTAAGTAATCTCTTTGTACTAGAGTCTAAGTTTTCAGATAAATAAACTGCTTTTTTCATTTTTTTTTATTTTTTTTCATCACTAATCGGTTCTACGACAGACGTGGCCAGACCACTGCTACTTCAGCTTATTACAGAAGTGTAAAATCTTTACTACTTTAGTCCACCGCCGGATGATTTCATTTCGGATATTATTATCCCATAGTGAAATATCAATCATCGATCTTCCCATAGCTTGCTGAGTGATATGTGCCGGTGGGTCAGCTTCACCGTCATGTCCCACGTTTCGGCTCCGTATTTCAAAACAGGTAGGATGCAATGATTATACACCCTGCTTTTCAGGCTCTGCGGTAGTAGCGACGAAAAGATATGACGCAGATTACAAAATGATACCTTGCCCACCTGCACTCTGTTCCGATTTCACGCTCAAAGTTATCATTATCACTACCCTACTGCAATGTCAACACTTGGACAACTTCGAGCACTTCGCCATTGATCAAATTCTATTTCGGAATAATAAGTTCATTGAATTTATCTTTATTTATAGGTACTGTCCAAGTACTTACATCCGGAGACCGATTGACAAAGAGGCAGCGTTTTAACTATGCAGCATTTTTCTGCCAATTCGATTCTGCCATTAGTACTATGATGTCGGTGAAACGGAGGTGACTGAGATATTTGCTATTGATGTTGATGCCCAATCCGTTCCAGTCCAGAGTTTTAAAGACATCCTCCAGTGCGTTGGAGAATAGTTTCAAAGAGTTGACATCTCCCTGTCTTGTGCAACTGGATGGGTTTTGTCTTAAGGTTCTGTACTTGGACGGACATCGACGCCATACTGTACAGGCTTCTCAGTACCTCCAAGTACCGCCAATCGACTTGGCATCGCTGCAAGAATTCCGAAACAGCCTAGATTTTGATGGAGTCGAAAGCTTTATTTTTTTATTTTGGGATACAGACAGCATTAAATTATAACATTGTATAATACAAAAGCCAATAAAGTATCCACTATTTGCTAAACATCTGCGTACCACTAAGCGAACACTATCAGTTTATGTAAAGTACTACAATTGGTAAACAAAACAATAATGTTACAGTCGTGAGGTATTGAACTTTATGACAAAAATATAATAAGATAAAGATTAAATTTATACTTCATTTCAAATAACAAAGGAAAAAAGACACAAAAACAAAAACGCATAAAACGGTTATTCACGATTCACACTTGCCAGCTAATCGAGATTGAGATAGACAAATGTCTGGAAATTTATCCTATGAGAGATTTTTTCAATGTTATCCGAAACAAGGTATAAGTAGACGGAAACTTTTGAAAAACAGAATAAAATTAGAATTAATTTAAATTACAATTTTTTTTTTTATTAGTTTTGTAAACTTTGAAATTCTGTGCTGGAAAATATCAATATCATTATATTTTCCATTGTAAGAGGATAAGGCCCTTGCAACAAATATGTTTCTGGAATAATTAGTTCGATGAAAAGAAGTGTAAAAGGTACAATTTCTGTTTCTTAGATTTGGTCGTGGACAGTTTAGATTAATTTTCGGAACAAGGTAAACAGAGTTTATAAGGTTGTGATAATTTTGTACAGAAAAATTAAATCCCTATGTTCTCTTTTAGTTTCTAATAACATTAATTGAAAAAGTAAGTCTTTAAAATTGTGTAAAAGAATTATACTTATTATAAAAGTTTTAGTCAGTTTCTTTCAGCGAAATGATTAATGAACTAGTGTCATAATTTATAAATCTTTATTTCAAAATAAATGTTTGAGAAATTTATTTTGTATATGCTCGATAATGTATTTCTTATACTGGGGGTTCCACACTATAGATGCATACTGAAGTTGTGATGCCACAAGAGTGTGATGATACAACACAAGTAAGGTATTAACTTTTTTAAAGGCTTTGCCCTGTCGGAAAAGAAATCCTAGCATACTGTAGGCTTTCTTGGTTATTTTATTAATATGCTTATCGAAAATCTGTTTGCTATCCAATTGTACTCCAAGATCTCTAATATCAGTAACCCTATTCAAAACCAGATTTTGAAGCTTATTGGATTTCATGTTTTTTTCCTAGAAAAAGTAATGCAGCAACATTTATTAATATTAAGATGAATTTTATTATCTACACAGTACTGAGCTAACCTGTCTAGATCTTGCTGTAACTTAGAACAATCTTCGTTTGATCTCACCAATGTGTAGATTTTAGTGTCATCAGCGTACAATAGAATTTGAGAATTTTGAAAACAACTTATTACGTTATTTATAAAAATATTAAAAAGAAGGGAACCAAGGTGGGAACCCTGAGGGACCCAAGAGGTCATAGGGGTAAAGTTTGAAGTAAAACCCTTGACAGCAACTGCCTGGCTTCGATCACGTAGTAGATCGCCGTTAATCCCGATATACTCCAGCTTAAGTTCAAGTAAATTATGAGAAATTTTATCAAATGCTTTAGAGTAATCGGTATACACGGCGTCTACCTGATAACCTTTATCCATGGCTTCCAAAACTTAATCCAAGAATTCACATAAGTTTGACTCGGTGGATCTTTTCGACACAAATCCATATTGTTGTGTGATCAAGAGCGGTCTAATAACACAAGATAATGTATCGCAAATAATCAATTCTAAAACCTTGGGTATAACAGACAGTTTGGAAATACCTCTATAATTTCCTACGTTGTGCCTATCCCCACTTTTATGTATGGGGGTTATAAAGGATAACTCCCTGTTTGAGAGAAAGTTGAAACAAGATACAAATCGGTTGGGCAAGCTGATCGCAACATTGTTTAAGAAAAATTGGGTGGATGCCGTCGGTTCCACTACCTTTATTTATGTTTATCCAAGAAAGATATTTTTTAACTATTGCCTCATTAAACTTTATAGAATTTATTAGGCATTGATTTGACGATGCTGATAAATTAATATTATTATTAGAAGAAGAATCTGTTTCAAAAACGGAATTAAAGAAATTACTAAACATATTTGACTGACCCTCAGAAGCAGTAATGCCATTAAAAAACATTGTATCTGGTAAAGAGTTGTTGTTTTTCTTTGATTTCATAAAAGACCAAAAATATTTAGGTTTATTTTTAATTATAGCTTCCCCTCTAACATTATTATTCTCTAATTCTTTAGCTTGCTTTCTGAATATGGCTTCGTCTGAAATTCTTCCATAAATTTTCCATTTTTCATGAGCTTTGAGTTTTACGCTTTGAGTTCAAAGAGTGTGAAAATCAAACGGGATATTTAAATTCATGACTTACGGCTTTGGAGTGGACGTTATCATCAATTATTTTATTAACTATAGAATAAAAAGTTGAGACAGCCAACTCGATATCACCTACGTCAAGATGTTCTTGCCAATTAACTAAGAATAGTTCATGATTTATTAATTCGTAATCCGCATTGTGAAAGCGTCGAACAATCCTTGGGGCCGGTGTAAGGCACATCGCTGCACTACTATCTTTACACTAAATTAATAGTTCTTTACACTCAATTGATACTTTCTCGCAGTTCACAAAATATGCTAGTCACAGTGGCTGATTATACTCTTGCGACTTCTGAATAATCTGTCTCAATGTGTGGAAGTGGTCCACGATACTAAAATATTTTCAAAACCCAGCTTGTTTCAAAGGCTGGAAGGCGTCAAATCTTTGTGGTGAGATGGTTCCTGTGGCCTCTCGAAAACAGCAAGAATTTCTTTATAATTAAGTATTTTTGAGACTTTTATAAAATGTAAAAGCAAAAGATACTTTAAAGGACTAACTGATTTAAAAAAATATATATTTTGGTAATTTTGCTACCTACCTAACAAAGAATTAGAATAGAAAAATATACTTAGTATTTAATTTTAGTACTAATTTTTAGTACTAATAAGACGTATGTCAAGAAAATTTGGAAATTTGGAATTTGAGGTAAAAATGGAAATATTCGTTTAAAAACTGCAAAAATTATATTTCTTATTTAATTTAATCAATATCTTCCATAAATACTAAACAGGCTTTTCTTAGTAAAATTATGACATTTTTTTCCTCTCCTGAAAAGTTGGCAATTTTGACTTATGCACTATTAGAATTAAGCCGACACAGTATCTATACTAAAAAAAACGTTAAAAACGATGTTTAAAAAAGCCTGCCTGCCTGGCCTGAGATAGCCAACTGCTAGCTTCATCGTGGCAACGAATTACACAATCAGTCGCTACAAAATTCGATTAATTTATCGAACCTGCTCACAAAATTTTACGAGAATCGGTTGAGAAACGCGACCTGTACAGTGAAACAAACAGACAGATGGACATACAAAAGCAAATTTGGCCAAGCTGAAACACTTCGCTCGTGTGTGTAGCTCCTTAATCTGACGATTAAGAGATTTTTAAGTCGGATGTTTTACATGCTCTCTAAAATTGTGCAATCCACGCGTCCATAAGCTTCAAAATTCGATGTTTGAAAGCTCTTATATTAGGATGCCCATCTCCTGTCCCTTTTTTAATCTTTACCAGGCAAAGTGCCAAACTTCAATTAAGGACTATACAGCGTGACTATGTGAATCGCTACCACTGTATCTGTATTAATATTAATCCTAGATTTTGTTGCCTATTGAATATTTATATGAGTGGACGATTAATTTATTCTTTCTTTTTTTTATTACAGGCAATTTATGTTGTGCGAAACATTTTCTTTCTAGACTGGAAATTGTACAATAAGTACTGGGGTTACATGAGGGAAAAAGGTCAACAAGGACGTTTTCATTTTATTTCGATGTTTATGAATACGGCCATATGCGTAAGTACGCGACGTTTTTTTTAATTTATAACGTCACCACCTAATAGATATGATGGTAAAAAAAAATATTTTGTCCGTAAGTTAGGTAATTCAAAAGTTTTTACTTTGTCAAATAGTTATACCGCATTAAAGTTGCAGGGGTTCCCTACTTAAGTGCGAAAGTTCTTGGTTCGATTTTTTTATATCGAACACGGAATGTCGATAGTTCTATAGAACGATGTTTTTTTTTACAGATCGCGCCAAAGTTCTAGACCACTCTGAAGTTGCTTCGCGCATTGCGCGTTGTCGCTTTTACCTATATTTCGCAGTAGCAAATCGAATCGTGCCGTGTTCAGAGCGGTCTAGAAATTTGGCGCGATCTGTACCCATGTTTTATTGGTGCGATGTAACGTTAGTGCGAAAAACTCTGTTTCGACGAACCTTACAGCGATTACTCGTTAGTTCGGTAGTATAATGTTAGTTCGAAACACCTACTGTACTACACTACTTCTCAATTATATTTTTTTTTTCTTAATAATAATGATTTTTCTTCGGAATGAGCATTCAATCAATAAATTCAATATCAATAAATCAATAATCAAAATATATTAAAAGAATGTTTAAAATAACAACTCAATTTATCCAAAAGTTGTTTAATTCAAATGAAAAATAAAATAATAGAAGAACTACAAAATAACAAAATAATTAATAATAACAATTTTTTATATAACAAATAACAAATTTGTTATTGTAAATATTTTTTGTTCTTATAAAATAAATGTAATGTAAATATTACTTTTTCCCATAAATCAATGCAAAAACATTCTTAACTGAATTTTTATACATTAATATGTATAAAAATTCAAAATTATTTCTTTATTGAGGTAAATGTACTCCCGGACATATGCTATTCTTTCCCCATCTACATCCACGATTTTCTCGGCGCAATTTGTCATGAGCTTGGTCTTGGCGAGGTCTTATTTTTGACAAAAAATTACGTTTTGGTGGTATCACCTGGGTGATATTTTTGTCGCCTTAAAACTCCAAGCCTCAAAATCAACATGAATACCTAGATATTCATATTTTTCATGGTTCTATTTTTTTCCTGAAATCACTTGTACTCTTTTAAGGACTTAGGTGGCATCTCGCAGGCATTGCAACCAGCACACGTGCGTCCCAGATAACACTTATACAGGAGTTAGGTGCTCGCTCAACTTGCACGCATTGAAACCGGCGCACATGCGTGCCAGATGACACTTATGCAGGAGTTAGGTGCTCAACTCGCACGCATTGAAACCGGCGCACAGGCGTGCCAGATGACACTTATGCAGGAGTTAGGTGCTCAACTCGCACGCATTGAAACCGGCGCACATGCGTGCCAGATGACATTTATGCAGGAGTTAGGTGCTCAACTCGCACGCATTGAAACCGGCGCACGTGCGGTCCAGAAGACACTTATGCAGGAGTTAGGTGCTCTACTCGCACGCATTGAAACTGGCGCACGTGCGGTCCAGATGACACTTATGCAGGAGTTAGGTGCTCTACTCGCACGCATTGAAACCGGCGCACGTGCGGTCCAGAAGACACTTATGCAGGAGTTAGGTGCTCTACTCGCACGCATTGAAACCGGCGCACATGCGTGCCAGATGACATTTATGCAGGAGTTAGGTGCTCAACTCGCACGCATTGAAACCGGCGCACGTGCGGTCCAGAAGACACTTATGCAGGAGTTAGGTGCTCTACTCGCACGCATTGAAACTGGCGCACGTGCGTTCCAGATGACACTTATGCAGGAGTTAGGTGCTCTACTCGCACGCATTGAAACCGGCGCACGTGCGGTCCAGATGACACTTATGCAGGAGTTAGGTGCTCTACTCGCACGCATTGAAACCGGCGCACGTGCGGTCCAGAAGACACTTATGCAGGAGTTAGGTGCTCTACTCGCACGCATTGAAACCGGCGCACATGCGGTCCAGATGACACTTATGCAGGAGTTAGGTGCTCTACTCGCACGCATTGAAACCGGCGCACGTGCGGTCCAGAAGACACTTATGCAGGAGTTAGGTGCTCTACTCGCACGCATTGAAACTGGCGCACGTGCGTTCCAGATGACACTTATGCAGGAGTTAGGTGCTCTACTCGCACGCATTGAAACCGGCGCACGTGCGGTCCAGATGACACTTATGCAGGAGTTAGGTGCTCTACTCGCACGCATTGAAACCGGCGCACGTGCGGTCCAGAAGACACTTATGCAGGAGTTAGGTGCTCTACTCGCACGCATTGAAACCGGCGCACGTGCGGTCCAGATGACACTTATGCAGGAGTTAGGTGCTCTACTCGCACGCATTGAAACCGGCGCACGTGCGGTCCAGATGACACTTATGCAGGAGTTAGGTGCTCTACTCGCACGCATTGAAACCGGCGCACGTGCGGTCCAGAAGACACTTATGCAGGAGTTAGGTGCTCTACTCGCACGCATTGAAACCGGCGCACGTGCGGTCCAGATGACACTTATGCAGGAGTTAGGTGCTCTACTCGCACGCATTGAAACCGGCGCACGTGCGGTCCAGATGACACTTATGCAGGAGCTAGGTGCTCTACTCGCACGCATTGAAACTGGCGCACGTGCGGTCCAGATGACACTTATGCAGGAGTTAGGTGCTCTACTCGCACGCATTGAAACCGGCGCACGTGCGGTCCAGAAGACACTTATGCAGGAGTTAGGTGCTCTACTCGCACGCATTGAAACCGGCGCACATGCGTGCCAGATGACATTTATGCAGGAGTTAGGTGCTCAACTCGCACGCATTGAAACCGGCGCACGTGCGGTTCAGAAGACACTTATGCAGGAGTTAGGTGCTCTACTCGCACGCATTGAAACCGGCGCACGTGCGGTCCAGAAGACACTTATGCAGGAGTTAGGTGCTCTACTCGCACGCATTGAAACTGGCGCACGTGCGTTCCAGATGACACTTATGCAGGAGTTAGGTGCTCTACTCGCACGCATTGAAACCGGCGCACGTGCGGTCCAGAAGACACTTATGCAGGAGTTAGGTGCTCTACTCGCACGCATTGAAACCGGCGCACGTGCGGTCCAGATGACACTTATGCAGGAGTTAGGTGCTCTACTCGCACGCATTGAAACCGGCGCACGTGCGGTCCAGATGACACTTATGCAGGAGTTAGGTGCTCTACTCGCACGCATTGAAACCGGCGCACGTGCGGTCCAGATGACACTTATGCAGGAGTTAGGTGCTCTACTCGCACGCATTGAAACCGGCGCACGTGCGGTCCAGAAGACACTTATGCAGGAGTAAGGTGCTCTACTCGCACGCATTGAAACCGGCGCACGTGCGGTCCAGATGACACTTATGCAGGAGTTAGGTGCTCTACTCGCACGCATTGAAACCGGCGCACGTGCGGTCCAGATGACACTTATGCAGGAGTTAGGTGCTCTACTCGCACGCATTGAAACTGGCGCACGTGCGGTCCAGAAGACACATGCCGGTAGAATTCATTACTTCTTAATTATTGGTTAGGCATCACTTCCAATAAGGAAGTCCTAGATTGGATACTTAACGGGATTTTAATAACATTTTGTAAGGAACTCGTTCAACATTCGATTCCTCGTTGTGTGTGTTTTCAAAATCAGAAAAACTTGTCTATTGCGATTAATAAAATAATAAGGCCAGGGGCCGAATGTGCTCCGTGCGAGGGCCAATTCACATCAAACATATTTGTGCACCAAGGTCAAACGGGGTAAATGTTTTATATTAAATTTAAAATTATTAAATAAATATATTTCAAAATCCCATTTCAAAATGGAAGATTACAAAACTGCATCAAAATTGATACCGCAAAATAGATTCTTGGCCACGATTAACATACCTACTTGTACCAGTACATCCTCGCCATAGGATTTCTGTTCGAAAAGCTTGAGAATAAGTTGGTCACTTATGAATTTAAAGCTATGCCTTATGGGCTTTCCGTGGCACCTAGGATTTTTACAAAAATTATGAGAGAGAGGACGTACTAGTATTGTTCAGTTGGCTCGAAAATATTCTCAAATTTCTCTTTGCACAATTCGAGAATTTGCACAGTTGATTGGAGTACTCATTGCTGTTTGTCCTGCAGTCAATTATGGTTGGCTGTACAGTGTACACCAAGACGTTGGAAAGCCAGAAATTTCTCGCTTTGTTAAATAAAAGTGATTATGAGAGCAAGATGGAAATTCCAATTGGTGGAGTTCAAATGCACTTGTTTACTGCATCAAACCAGATGCGAAATACAGGATTAGAAATGTATAATACAAACGCATCTCAGACGCCCGTCTCTTATTTTATGAAGTAAGGAAATTAATTAGGGTCGGGCCACACTTATCGACAGCGATCGACGGTTTGCCTATACAAAACGCGCGCGAAGTATGGAAATCCTTTCGCATCATTTGCTGCGTCCATACTTTGCGCGCGTTTTGTATAGGCAAACCGTCGATCGCCGTCGATAAGTGTGGCCCGACCCTAATTAATTTCCTTACTTCATAAAATAAGAAATTTCACCTGATTTATTATATTTTGTTTTCAGGAAGATATGTACATTCAGAATGCAACCAAGATTTACAATGCAGAATATAAAAAGTACTTCAAGAGACTCTCATATGTTTGCATGTATCCAGGTAACGCTCCTTTTCATTGTCCTGCAGGCGTTGTAGGTTATAACCTTCTACTGCTAGGCAAAGTCGAAACCTACCTCTATTTTTTTTTATTTAGTTTCATAAAACAGGGTACTATTCTAAGTCCATGCACAAAAGCCAAGAAAGTGTCAAACAAGGGTGAATGTACCCTTCTCGATATAAACACAACATGTATACATAGCAAACAGTTCAGCGAGTTAAATTAAACTTAATTTATAGACTAACTTAGTGAGTATACCTATAATAAAGTGGATAATGCTATCTACCTATCGTTGTACGTAGTAGCTAATCATCATCATCGTATGGGTTGTAAAGTCGACACTGACCTCACTAACCCTTGTAGTTAATTAAGAATTAAAAGTATTTGAAATAACATTCTTAGTGGAGACTACCGAACCAGTAAGTATATCAAAATCAGATTTAATAGCGTTATGTCGAACACATACGATAAATCGGTCCGTGCTGACCAAAAACAGTCCTGAAAAACCCCCTAAGCAAAAAAGTAAATATTTAAAAAGTCTAAATACCTATCGTTGAGCAATCAAATTCGATTGAGTAACACCTGTATATTTTAATTTTATTCTAGAAATTGATGGATGGCACGATACGGTTTGCTCGTTGAAATCGTTTAGGTACACAAGGTCAGAGTTTCATAATGTCAGAGTTTCAGAACGTCATTAATTCAAATCGTCAGAGTAACAATTGGTCAATGTACAGTCGCCATTAGATAGGTTATTGTACAATGAAAGAAATAATTTCGTACTTATTTTATATTATGATGATAAAAACAAATAAAACTAACAATTCTTTCTATTATGGCGCTATAATATCTCGTCGGGGTACCGCTAAGTCCAAGCGTTAAGTTTAAGTAAGCCAGACCCTTCATTTCATTGAATATCTATTAATTTGTTAGCATATCCGACATATTTGATACGATATATTTTTTTAAACTTAGCGGTACCCCGACGTGACATTAGCGCCATTTCAACGAGCAAACCGTATTGTGCCATCCATCAATTTCTATTATAAAATTAAAATATATAGGTGTTACTTTATCGAATTTGATTGCTGAACGATAGGTATTTAGACTTTTTAAATATTTGCTTTTTTTGCTTAGGGGGTTTTTCAGGACTGTTTTTGGTTAGAATTGATAAGACTAAGAACTAATAATACACAAACTTAAGGCTCAATTCCCACTGCGGCAGAGTCGAAGCGACGACGCGACGCATCATTTCTACATACTACATATTAATCTCTTCGACACTCGACTCACTGTGGACGTCGCAACGCTTCGACTCATCAGCAGTGGTAATTGAGCCTAATTGATCCCATTTAATTACCCACCTTCAAAATCCTTACCCTAACATGTCATATTTTTAAAGTCATGGTTACCTTACCTTCTTTCAATATCATTGAAGTAATACGGTACCAAATTTTGAATCGATAGGACATATTATTGAAGGTAGTCAGATCCCCTCATCAACTATTAAAGAGCTAATAGCCTAAGAGCGGGCCGTATGCAACCCTACCTCATCGAGTAGCAAGATGCGACCTATCCAGGGTGTTGCCTATTAAAAAGGTAAGTCTAAAGGTAAGTACAGGGTTGCCTGGGCCTAACCTGGAGCTTTTATTACAGTAAGCAAAAAAAACATCATTTTTTGGGTGTAAATTACCTCATGGTGTAGCAAGTAGGTACCTAGTACATTCGATAGTACTTATCAAGAAGTGCCAAAATATACAGGGTTGCCTCGCGCAAACCCTGGTACTTTCGCGAGTCAGCCAAACTTTAGGGTGGCTAAAAATTACAAAAATTCGATCGTCAACAAAAAAATTACAAAAACGTCATCGGGTAGCAAAATGAAACCCGTGCCATTCGAAAGTTCTAGTGATACTGCTTATAAAAAAATTGGGTTGCCAGCCAACCGAGTCGACCGAATTTTATGTTCGAACTTAAAAAGTAACGGATGTAAAAACAATATGGAAATAAGTCGGATTGAGGTTGATTTGATGTGATTATACATAACAGGTGTAAAGAAGAGTGGGCAAATTGGCCCAAAAATGTAAAACGTCCACCCCTAGAGTAGACACATAGCACGTTTGAAAGAGTGTCAAAAATGGAACATTTCATTATATGGAACAGAAAAAATCGCACCCTATAAAATGAGATATTAAGGTTTATAAAACTTTTTGACAATTTCCGCGTAAATAAGGCCGCCCCCACAAAAGTCTTATAGCACATTTGGTAGAGTGTAACATGCATAACATTTCATTATATGGGACCGAAAAAATCGCGCCCTATAAAAATGAGATATTCAGCTTTGTATAACTTTTAGTCAAATTCCGCTTAAATAAGGCCGCCCCACGGACCAAGTAGGAAGAGGACTAGGCGCTATAAACATTTTCATACAGATTGAGCGTGACATCGCGCGGGGCCGAAGTCTGAGACGCGGGGAGGGTGACTCCGCCTTTTTATCTCTAGCCACCTAGTGGCGAGAACCAGAATTAACGGTCACGTTCATATTGCGGATAGTTACGTTGCGCCCTCTAGTGGTGATTAGTGGCGCAACGTGTTAAAACATACTTATACAGGGCCGTACTGAGATTTTATTTTTAAAAATAAGTACGTCCTCTCGCTCAAAGTCTTAGATCAAAGTACTTATATCGTGTACAGTGATGAACTTGGAAAAATTAGCGCGTGGGTCAGATTACAAACACATTTTTAAAACAAGAAATAATTTTAATAGGTACAAGAAATAATAAAGAAATAAGGACAATTCTTTCTTTCTTTCTTCCAAAACTTCGTAAAAAATGGTATTCCGTCGTACACAGAGTTGATAAAACTCCACCCTCTGCTTAGGCTACAATACAAGACATTTATGTGAAGATCATTTTGATGTAAGTACATAATTACTAATTTACTATTTACTAATAATATGCATGTATGTTTGGATGTATGGTTGTTTGGTTGGATGTATGGATGTATATAGACGTTAATAAGCGACTTTTAAAACCTGTACCTAATTCATTTAATCACCCATAAATAGAACAATAATTTTATTTAACTGCTGTCTTTTCGTTTCTCGAATATTCTCACAAATTCATTCTCTAAATGCGGCCCGTTGTCGCAAGTGTTGCCTGTTTAGGGAAGGTTGGGAGATTTTGCACAGATTATAATTATAAATTAATACCTTAATGAAAATGGATATTTCACTTTGAAATAATAATATTGTCTTTTTTACACTTAAAAACAAAAGATATGTAATTATTAAGACGAAAACCTAAGAAGATGAAAGTAAACAATTCCAAATAGGTATGACTGCACGGGTTATTACATAATTAACATGTTTATTTAATAAAAACGTGCGTCACACTAATATTATAAAATTTATAATATATTTGAATGTTTAGATGTTTGTTTCGCTTTCATGCCTTAACCACTGAACGGATTTGAATGAAATTTGGAATGGAGATAGTTGGTACCCTGGATTAACACATAGGATACGGAAAAAAGTTTTATTCCCATGGGAAAATCTTACATAACGCGAGCGTAGCCACGGGCGGAAAGCTAGTGTAGAATCAAAATCTGTAATACGTAACACCAATAATTGCAATTATTTTGAGAACCTCTTTTATCTTAGCATATCGACATTTTAGGATATTTACTTGGTCCATGCATAAAATACTCCTGACAAATCGGGAGAATTTATAACACTCCCACATATTTTCCTTACTAGTACATTTTCTGCACGCTAGATGGCGATCTCGCGTCATCTGACCGTTGGGATTTTTTCGACGAATATAATAATCTAGTTTATAAATTAATAAGTTTTCTAAACTTCATGACAGAATCTAATGAAATATAAACATTAAAGCTCACGTCATAGTCGCAATTACACTTACTTATTAACCAATCTTTATTAGCCATCTAGTAGCACAAAGCGTAATTTACTCCTCGTATCAATTATTACAGAAAAGTTGGGATGAAAATACTGAAATAAGTTACTTACACGTGAAATGATAACTTTTCAGCTGTTTCTCCTTGCCTCTCAGAACAATTTTGACACATAGGTACACAACACTTCATATTTTTAGCATTATTTACTCGAATTTCAATTAATTTTTGACCGCACGACGACAAGTGTTTAGTGGCAAGTAAATAGCGTAATAGCCGCTAAGCCTCCGTGACGTCATGGCCGACTAAATTATCACGCGGCCTAGTTCATAGAGCCTAGTCTTCTTGCTACTTGGTCCGTGGGCCGCCCCCACAATAGCCACAATAGCACATTTAAAAGAGTGTAACATGCATAACATTTCATTTTATGGGACCGAAAAAATCGCCCCCTATAAAAATGAGATATTCAGCTTTGTATAACTTTTAGTCAAATTCCGCTTAAATAAGGCTGCCCCCACAATAGCTACATAGCACATTTGAAAGAATGTAATTTGCGTAACATTTCATTATATAGGACCGAAAAAATCGTACCCTATAAAAATGAGATATTTGTATATAACTTTTTATAAAATTCCGCTAAAATAAGGCCGCTCCCACAATAGCCACAGAACACAATGGGACGCGGCCATGCTATGTGCGGCCTTATTTAATCAGAAATTGTCAAAAATGATTTTAATATTGACTATCTCATTTTTATAGGGTGAAGTATCCATGTTTATTGATTAAAATGAAAAATTCACATAACTTCGCTTTTTATTTAATTACATTTTCTTTAAAAATCCTAAAATAGAGCATTTAGACTTGGAACTTAGCACAGTTCTTCATAAAACGGACATAGGGGCTAATTACTGTCACAATCTAATCATTAAATTAAAGTAAAGATTAGTATTTATGTGATAGATAAGTTCACTCACATGCCAGATTTTAACAAATATTAAGTTCGTTAAAATAGCAAAAGCAAGCTTTATTTGTGCTATGTCACACTAACAACAGATTAGATTTCAAATACAGTTAACACACATTATAATTAGGATGCATTAAGTCATTTGGCAGTAGAGTTAATTTTGGACCGAGGCCCTTTGATTTCTGCCCTCTTTCCTTTGGAGCGACATCACCTTGAAAATTTTGAGCAAAAACCACGCCACCGTAATTTTTGAAGGCGTGTTTCAAAAATTTTTCGCGCAATTTTTTTGGCTGTTTTATGTAGAACTGGCCATAATAAAAACCTACATTTTTTTGCAAGAAAAAATATTAGAGAATTATTTCGCGAGTTTATAATTTTTTGTAATAAGTATTTTAGCGGCTGTATAAGATATGAGGCCTTAGCCCTATGGGTTGATCTTAAAAAAATATCTGTTCAATCGGCATACGGCTAAGTCTTCACCGATGAACCGAAACCACCGATGAAGCTTCCTGGAGGAGTTGGGTTGTCTCGAATGACACTGCATTCCCACTTACACGCAAAACAGGAGCTTTAGACATCGAGTTGCGGAAACAAGCCCGTTTAACAATTGACAAATTGACAAACATCGATGGTGAAAAAATTTATTATCTCGAGAAATATGTAAATAAAAGTTGTAGAACAGTCATAAAAATTTGTGATTGCATATTTGTTTGGATCTGCTTAGCTGGATCGTTTGTCCTAAATATACATAATCGTTTACAACTTCGAGAGCAGCGTCGCTTTTAGTGAAGTCTACATGGGCTTTTATCATAATTTTTGTCTTATCCATGTTAATTTTAAGTACGACGTTGGGAGAATCTGCTGAGGTCATCGAGCATCATGCCGAGGTCTTCCATGGTCTCACGTAACAACTATGTCATCGGCAAATCGAAACTGAGTGATGTATTCGCCATTCGACATTTCAGAAACCTATCATTGTAGTCGTCTACGCCCTCGCGTTCTGCTAGGCATTCGAATCGGTTTTGAAGCTCGAGCTGAAAGTATTCGGGGTTCTGAGATTTGGATTGGCAACGGACGGAGTGTAGACTTCATCAGGATGTTTAATGTGCCTCTTACCATTCCGGTTTTTACCGCATTGATCACTGAGACATCATTAAACATCTGCTTTTTTGTTGACAAGATGAAGTCTATCTCACTTTTTGTCTTCCCATCGGGACTAACCCAGGTCCACTTGCGGTGCTCCAGCTTCTTGTAGAAAGAGTTCATCATATAGAGTAGAGTCCCCGTCAAAGTCGGTGCGTATACCTGTACGACCTTTAACGAATACCTTTTGCGCAAGATCTCCCGCTTTTTTCATCCAGCCACTACCAGCGACCTTCCTTAGGTCATCAGTCCACCTGTAGGGGGGCGTCCCACTCTAGGTTTCCCGAGACGTGGTCTCCATTTAAGAACCCATCTGCTCCAATGCTCATCGGTTCTGTGACAGACATGGCCAGCCCACTGCCACTTCAACTTGCTACACTTCTGGACGATATCAACTACCTTGGTTCTCCGCATGATTTCATTTCGGATGTTATCCAGTAGCGAAATACTAAGCATAGATCTTTCCATAGCTCGCTGAGTGACATGTTGCCTGTAGGCCAGCTTCACCGTCATGTTCCACGTCTCGGCTCCGTATGTCAAAACGGGTAGGACGCACTGGTTATACACCCTGCTCTTCAGGCATTGCGGTATTGGCGACGAGAAGATATGACGCAGTTCCCCAAATGTTGCCCAGTCCAACTGTACTCTTCTTGCGATTTCACGCTCGTATTGTCTCTACCCGACTGCAATGTCTGCCCGAGGTAGATGTATTCTTGGACAGCTTCAAGCATTTTACCATTGATTGAGATAAGTTCCGGAATGATTAGTTCGTCCAAGTTCATCCGGAGACCAACTTACAATAAGGCAGTGTTATGACTATGCAGCGTTTTTTGCAAATCCTGCAACTATTCAGCCATTTGCACTAAGCGGAGATGACTGAGATATTTGCCATTAACGCTGTTGCCCAATCCAATATAGTCTAGGGTTTTGAAGACATCCTACAGTGCGTTGGAGAACAGTTTTGGAGAGATGACATCTCCTTGTCTCACTTCTCTGAGCAACTGGATGGGTCTTATGATTCTATACTTGGACAGACATCGACGCCATACTGTACAGGCTTCTCTTCATACTGTTCAGGATGTGGAGATTGCATTGGTTACATGCAGTCTCCGCGCACTTTTCCCTTTGTTTGTTGTTGCTGGCACTCGATATTCGCCCTATATATCGTAAAAAAGCTAATTAGACGTAGTGAGTCAGAAAATGATGGGCTGAGAAAAAATAATGGTGTGGATTAGGGATGGAAATGAAGAAAAGATAATACAAAAATATCGTAATCTAATATTGGAGTCATTATTTAGCTACGGATTTATGCGCTAGAAGCGAGTGCCTCCCATCTTCAAAGGGCTACGTCCACCTGACATGGTGTAGACTTATGAAGAAATCGGTACCTCCAGTTACGTATTTTTTTTTTCTTTGCTATATTATTTGCCTGATTATTTGCCTTGTAGAATCAACAGCAAATATCACAGCACGGATCGCAGCTATGAAGCAATTTAATTTTGTTACCTTTGTTTAGCTTCGACTGAACGCGGACGCAGAGGAAGACGTGTTTAATCTTAAATCCTTTTTATGCACCATATTAAGTTTTCCAGAAAAAAGTCTAAGAAAAGACTGTGAATAAAGAAATTAATATTGAATGAGATGGCCAATGCAGCGATTGCAGCCATTAGAATGATGATGAGATACCATGGAAAGGTCTCTCTGCATTGATGCCTTGGTGATGTACAATTGATATTATTTTGTAAAAAAAAAAGTTGAATTATGTCTGATAAGTATAACGGTCTGAATTCGTCCGCGGAGGACTTCTTCTCGCAATTCGAGATAATCGCCGCTATAAATAGTTGGAGTGACGATGTAAAAACGTTAGTGTTGGCTACTTATCTATGTGGGCCGGCTCTCAGCTATTATAATTTGACAAAATCGTCCTCTACGAAATATGAGGATATTAAAAAAGCGATTTGTTTAGAATTCCCGTCTCCTATAGACCATGCTTCGTTGTTTTATAAGTCTCGTCAAGATTATAATGAGCCTCTGATGGACTATGTGTATCGTGTGGAATCTCTTGCCGGAAAGGCTAAGATTTCAGACCAGAAAATAATAATTAAGCAATGTTTGACTGGTATGTCATCTTTTTTTAAACGTAATTTCGGAACTCAATTATACAAAGATTTCGCTACCCTCAAACAAACCTGCATGGAGTATTCGATGCTCTTTATGGCCACACACACTGAATTATCGTTGCCAGTGAAGATAACCTCGACTCGATGTGGCGAGCCCAGCAGTTATACGAATTCAATGGGTGATGGTTATCCCAGTGAAAATATTGGGCAGCGTGGTGCGCAAGCCTCACCGCAGGGATTATACTCCACGCCGCAAAATAGATCTTCTAGTTGGCCGCCGAGGAGTCCATCTTCTCCACGTACTACTAACTTTGGATCAAACCGACCCCGCAATGATGCGAGATCGTCAAGACCCCAATACACTCAAAACCGGTATAATTTAAGAAGCGGTTCGCGTGATAACGTTGGAAATATACAGGGTAATGACCCAAACTTTCAGCGTCGCCAGTGAATGGGACTACATTGGTAGACGGTCATTTTAGTCGTCCCGTTTCTCCTATTATTTGTGTTGATTTGTACGGTGTAGTGCATAATGCGTTGATTGATTCAGGTGCCACAATTTCTGTGATTTCTTCTTCGTTTCTTGAAAAAGTGGATAAATTCATTCCGTCACACGCATATAATGATAACGCCTCTTGTTTGCGTACGGTGAATGGGATTAGGTTATTAGCTGAATGTTCTGTTATATTGGACATTACAATAAATAGCATTGTTTATAATCATGCATTTGTTGTTGTGTGCGATTTAGTACCTGATATAATTTTAGGGCAGGATTTTTTATATGCAGTAAAGGCCATTGTCAACTTTGATAAACAGTTCATTGAACTGGATAGGAATAAGGTATGGTTCAGAAATGATACAAAAATCGCGGCGTTTTCACTTGATTATGTTCAGTCCGGGACTGAGTCCGAACATTTATTGCCGTTACCGAAAGGTGATTATATCTATTTTCTTAATACGGTAGAATCAATAAATGAAAATTTGGACGATTTAAAAAAGGATACGATCCTAACGAATAACACGAAATGTAATAATTTTAATATTTCTGATGCTCTATTATCAGATCAGAAAAGTAAGTTGTCAGAATTACTGGGCAAATATGAAAAGCAGTTTGCGTTTGATTCGAAGAATTTAGGGGCATGTTCATTAATGGAAGTTGAAATAAATACTTCAGACGAGACTCCTATTCATAAAGCTCCTTATAGAGTTTCACACCATCAACACAGTATAATTAGGGAACAAGTGAGTGAGATGTTGGAAAATGGAATCATTCGTGAGTCGCGAAGTGCATATGCATCCCCGGTTGTCTTGGTCAAGAAACCTGATGACACGTGGCGATTCTGCATTGATTATAGGTCATTGAATAAAAAAGTAATTACCGATTCATATCCTTTACCCAGAATAGATGACATAATTTTATATCTAGCTAAAGCCAAATATTTTGCGGATCTGGATTTAAATAGTGGATATTGGCAGTTGAGAATCAAGGAATCTGATAAGCATAAAACTGCTTTTGTTACCCCTTCGGGATTGTATGAATTTAACGTCATGCCGTTCGGCCTTAAAACAAGTGGTGCGATTTTCCAGCGGGTTATGGATAGTGTTTTAGGGGGCATGAAATATCGGAATGCTATTGTTTATATTGACAACATATTGGTTTATGGGGAAACATTTGAAGAATTTTCTTTATCTTTAAATGAAATCTTATATAGAATTAAAGAATGCAATTTGACACTTAAACCTAGTAAGTGCAAATTTGGTTTTGAAAAAGTTTCCGTTCTTGGTTATGAAATAACGGGTCAGGGAATTCGACCAGATCAATCACAGTTTGAAAAGATTATGAAGATCCAAGTGCCAAAATCGACTAAAGAACTTAAATCTATTTTAGGACTCTTTTCATATTATAGAAAATTCTTAGATAATTATGCGGATTTGGCTATGCCTCTAACAAGGTTGATGAAGAAGGGTGTCAAATTTATTTGGACAGAACTACAGCAACATGCATTTTCTAAAATTCTTTCTCTTATTCAGAACCCCCCTTTATTAAGACATTTTTCGAATAGCGAAGGCATAGTTACAAGATTATTTGTCGATGCTAGTGATAAAGCATTAGGTGCTTGTTTATTGCAGGGTGATGATAAAATATTTCCGATTGCTTTCGCGTCGCGTAAGCTCTCTGATTGTGAGACCAGGTATACGATTACCGAAAAGGAATGTTTGGCTCTAGTGTGGGCTCTTAATTATTTTAAGCATTTACTATGGGGAATGAAATTTGACGTCGTGACGGATCACAAAGCTTTGGTATGGCTCCGTACTAAAAAGGATATGAATGGGCGTTTAGCTCGTTGGTCTTTAGCGATTCAACAATATGATTTTGATATAGTATATTGTTCGGGCAAAGATAACCAAATTGCTGATTTCCTAAGCAGGAATCCATTAATTGAGGATGTTGATGTTAAGGAGACCTCTCCTAAGGATGTAGTTGAGGATGGTTTAGAGTTATACAGGATTGAGGCTTCTCGTTTTGAATTTGATCAAAGCGTTGATAGTTTTTGCACTGAACAAGTTTCAAGGATTGCTTCTAGATCTCGGCTAAACTATAAAGGTTTTCTTACTAGAGACAATAAGCTCTTTCACAGGTGTAGGATAGGTAACAGATATGTTGATCGTTTGGTTGTTCCTCAAGCTTCATTTAATGACGTTATGAAGGAAATTCATGATGATCCTTGGAATGGAGCGCATTTTGGTCTTACGAAGACTTTATGTAAATTTAGGGACAGATATTTTATTCTTGATGCTGAAAAGAAAATTTCTAGATATATCGAAAGTTGTAAAGAATGTCAAGAGAGGAAGAGATCGTATTTGATTGCTCCGATGCAACCGATTGAAGTCAATCATCTTTTTGATAAAATAGCCCTTGACATATTAGGACCTCTTCCGACCTCGGATTTAGGAAACAAATACATCATAGTTTGTTTAGAGTATTTATCGAAATACGCGATAACTAGAGCAGTCCCAAGTGCAACTGCTCAGGCCGTTAGTGATTTTCTTACTCAAGAGATCTTCTGTAAATTTGGTATGGTAAATGAAGTCATTGTAGATCGTGGATCAATTTTCACATCACACATGGTTAAAAATACGATAGTTTTTTTTGATTCCACGTTATCGGTTGCTGCAACTAGGCATCCTCAGACCATTGGACTTGTAGAACGTTTTAATAGCACTATATCTCAGAGTTTAGCGATGTATACAAACGAGAGTCAAGCAGATTGGTGCATGTATTTGCCCATGTCAACGTACGCGTATAATATATCGAGACAGGCGTCATCAAATACGATTCCTTACACTATTGTTTTTGCTAGAGACCCAATTTTGCGTTCTGATGTTGATATTGTATCTAATCGTAATGATTTGGATATTGCTGCTCGCAATAATGCTAATATTAGAATGATCTCTTGTGCGTTGAGAAATATTCGTAAATCGCAAATGACTCAAAAGGAATATTATGACAGGAAAGTCAGGTTCGTAACGTTCGATCCAGGTAGCTTAGTCTTGGTATATAATCCTAAAAGAATAACAAATGTTGGTCAGAAGTTATCGCGTCCATATAAAGGTCCGTTTCGTGTTATTCGAAGGCTATCTAATAATAATTATTTACTACGTAAGATAGATGGAAGCTCCAGACGTGATTTAATATTTCACCATAATTCTCTGAAACCGTTCAGATTGCGTGTTTAAAAATATTATTTTATAGTAACTTGGCGTTTGTTTCCCTTGATCTGTCCTATGCCTTACTTTATTCACAACTCGTCATGAACTTCTATCGTCATTTGTAGTTGATATGTTATGTCAGCGTCTTTGTCAACAAATAATTATTGTTGTCTCTATATATAAATTTATTTTTATTTTTGTATGATGGGTAACTTAATGTTTGTCTATATATGGCATAGTTTGATAACTTATTCTTACATTTTATTTATTTTTGTTTGTCATGGACTTTTGACTTAAGCTATGGTATTTTCATTTAATCAACAATCGTTCGAGATATTCGTTTGGTTTGAGCATTACTTGTCGGATCTCATAATAGGACATATGCATCCTCATGAGATGTGCTTTTTCTTAGCACGATCGTATTGGTTTAGTATTTTATGAGTCGGTGGATTCGAGAACGCTTATTGGTTTCATGTTATGCTTATTAGGTTTAGTCAAGTTCTATTAATTTTTGTTTTTCTCTCGAATGGATTAATCCAGCTCTTATTTGCAGATTCGTAATAAGTAGTTTATAAACATTTTATATATTAAAAAAAGAAACTTCATGAAGAAAAGAAGGTTTTAAAAATCTAGCTATTTAATGGGGTTGTTATTTTCTATAAGGGGAGGGTGAGCTTAGTGTATAGGCCACTCATTTTAGATATGCTATCGAATATTTATAGTTCTTCGGAAAAGATCTTGTTATTCGGTTAATATTTAACGTAAGTGACGCATAGTGTAGGTGATCATTATTTTTCTACATATACGAATAGGCCTGAGCTCCTGTTCCAGACCTGCCGCTACTTCGATTTTTAGACTTTGTATTCGCGTTTTTCATTTGTTTTTGTCTTAGCTTAGGTTGAAATATTTAAGTTTAGATTAGGTGCGATCACTTAAAGTTTGTTCATTATGTTGATGGGATTTTGTTGTCATAATTTGATTTATCTGATATTACATAATAATAATTTCGTTTGTTCTTGTTGGTCAATTATAGCAGCATGGTCCAATGTTAATATTATGTTGAACGTTTTGTGTCGCTGTTAGTTGTTCTATTAATTCTTCAAAATTTATTTATTGTTCTTTTGGTTCATGTAGTGTACCATGAGTTGTACTTGAATGAATAATCTTTTGGCGTGGTTTTAATTATTCGTATTTGGTGAAACGTTGTTCCACCAGGTAGCTGTTAGCTATGGCTTCTTGTACAAATCATAGGGTTTGTTAAATGAAATATTATACGCACTTTTAGGTAATTAGTTAGGTTTATCTTTTGTGATCGGCTGATCATTTTCCTGTAGGAGGAGGGATGTGGAGATTGCATTGGTTACATGCAGTCTCCGCGCACTTTTCCCTTTGTTTGTTGTTGCTGGCACTCGATATTCGCCCTATATATCGTAAAAAAGCTAATTAGACGTAGTGAGTCAGAAAATGATGGGCTGAGAAAAAATAATGGTGTGGATTAGGGATGGAAATGAAGAAAAGATAATACAAAAATATCGTAATCTAATATTGGAGTCATTATTTAGCTACGGATTTATGCGCTAGAAGCGAGTGCCTCCCATCTTCAAAGGGCTACGTCCACCTGACAGTACCTCCACGTACCACCAATCGACTTGGCATTGCTGCAAGGATTCCGAAACAGCTCAGGTTTCGATGAAGTCGAAAGCTTTCTCGTAGTCCACAAAAGCTAGACATAGCGGCTGATTATACTCTTGCGACTTCTGTATAACCTGTCTCACTGTGTGGTTGTGGTCTACGGTAATCCTTTTCGAAACTTAGCTTGTTCCGGAGGCTGGAAGGCATCAAATCTTACGGCGAGACGGTTCGTGAACAGCTTATAGATAGGCTTAATAGCGCGAATGGTATGAAGTTTTTCATTAAAATAAAAAAGAAATACCACGCAGCATGCGTGATATTTTTTGTTGTATTAAATAATAACATTCGTACACTAATCTTCTTGCATTTATTCGTTTATTTATTTTTGGATGGATTTTATTCAAAAGTAAAATCAAAGCAAACTTAACGTTTATGGCATAGCATTATTATTTTATTATGGGAGTTGGTTGTTGAAGTATAATTTATGTAAAACCATGAAAAAACTCTTTGTACCCATAAAGTAAAATTATTTGTGCAATCTTAATAGATTTAGTAAGTGTACGTTTATTTAAATTCATTTTTCAAAATACCGAATTACCGGCATTTGCAAATTCAATACTGGTTTTCGAAAGTGCCTTAAATAGACCGGTATTGCCGGAGACTAGGAGCCGTGTTTTGGCTGTGTCGCTCATTGGGAGGATGTGCCATAATCGCCACGCTTGGCAGGCGGGTTGGCGATCGCAGTATGATGTTACTTCCTACTAAGAATGGAAAACATGAGAACTAATGGGAAGTGATTCTTCCCATGTTTTGATTAAGTCTACTATACGACTGTACTGTACGCCTTTCAAAATTATCTGTAGCTTTTTTTTATCTTGCTGAGGCGCGGTTTTTGCTAACCATACAAAATTTTTAAGGTGATGTCGCTCCAAATTTATACTTGTAAGTATAATCACATCAAATTTACCTCAATCCGACTTATTTCCACGTTGTTCTTACATTCGTTACTTTTTAAGTTCGAACATAAAACTCGGCCGACTAAGAAAAATTCCAGGTATAGGGCCAGCAACCCAATTTTTTTATAAGCAGTATCATTAGAACTTTCGAATGGTACGGGTTTCATTTTGCTACCCGATGACGTGATATTTGTAACCTTTAGCCACCCTAAAGTTTGACTCGCGAAAGTGCCAGGTTTGGGCGAGGCAACCCTGTTTATTTTGGCACTTCTTGATAAGTATTATCGAATGTACCAGGCACCTACTTGCTACTCGATGAGGTAATTTACACACTGGGGTTGCATACGGCCCGCTCTTAGTCTATAATGATCTTCAAACGGCTGATCACGTCATGGTTACCTTACCATATACTTTCAATATCATTGAAGTAACACGGTAGTTCACGGTACCAAATATCGAATCGATAGAACATATGAAAGGTAGTCAGATCCCCCTCATCAACTATTAAAAAGCTGATGATTTTCAAATGGTTGGTCAGGTCATGGTTACCTTACCAATATACTTTCAATATAATTCAAGTAACACGGTACCAAATGTCGAATCAATAGGACATGGAATGTAGTCAGATCCCCCTCATCAACTATTAAAGAGCTGATGATTTTCAAACGGCTAATCACGTCATGGTTACCTTAGCATATACTTTCAACATCACTGAAATTACACGGTACCAAATTTCGAATCGATCGGACACAAGGAAGTTAGTCAGATCCCCTCATCAACTAGAAAAGAGCTGATGATCTTCAAACCGCTGAACAGATTTACATAAAACATGGCTAAGAACACTCGGGATAAAATTATCTAAGACATAAAAAAAGCTAAACGAAAATCAGTTCATCCGTTTGGGAGCTACGATACCACAGACAGATACACAGACAGACATGTTAAACTTATTAACACCCCTCTTTTGCGTCATTGGTTAAAAAATGGGAGACCAAACGTCTTTCGATTTTGTAAGCGGCTACCGGATCGAGGGGCAGATAAATGTAGGCGTTCTAAGATATCAATAAAACCGTTGATTAACTTAAAAAGAAAAATTATGTCTAGGATTTTCCTACGCGCACTTAAAGTTTTCATCTTATAACGAGAGAGGCGCAACGCATAAGAAGTTAGATGTTTACATTTTAGATCACTGTACGTTACACAGTACAGAAGCGCTTCTGGATACGCTCTATCTTGTCTGAGTGAACCTTATAACCGGGATTCCAGACAATTATTCCAGAACGCTACGGACAATGCAATTGAAGGGAAAAAACCTGTCTAGTCCGTTTTTTTACCCGACTACGGCAAAGCAAAAAGGATGATTATTCAAAAATGTGATTAATAACTCAAAATGTAGTGTTTTCAATGAACTATTACTTTCCGCTTTTATTATAGATGTAAGTATTAATATATCTTTTATATTTCACTTTCAAAAAAATAACACGAAAATAACATATTAATACATCGTTCCAAACTTTCAAAACGCGATATCTCGTGAAGTTACTTTTGTGACTATACTTGTTTTTTCCCTGTGCCCATTGATTTACAACAAGCTTAGATAGAACATGAATGCTCAAAAAATGGGCCGGCAAAGCAGTGCTCAAGCACCACATTACCGCAGTACATGGCAATAAAAATAATACTATAATGGTAGATAATAAGGTTGCAATTAATAAAATACACATGTCCTCGCGGCACGTGACGTGGAACGTGATGGGGTGAAAAAAGAGCATGAGTGTATATCCATTGAGTGTCTCGATTTTATCTCTACGCTATTGGGTTTATTTTTTGTTGAAGACTGACAAAGCAATTTTAATACATTTATCTCTCTCTGTTGAATTTCAATCTGTCGTTTTAGGATATTGTTTTCTATTGTCACGTTCTCAATTTCATTTTGCGTACTTTCGAGTTCTTTTTGACAACTAATGAGTTCTGATGTAAGTTTACTAATTTCCTCTTTAAATTCGTGCACCATAATTGCATCATTCGCCGTGAAGTCTAGACTTTTTGATAAGTTGTCTTGCGATATCCCAGCTTCACTAGGCTCCATAGTGTCCCAAGTTAAGTTTTGTGAATCGATTGATGTGTTTTCTGGCGAGCCCAAAGCGGTGGACGTCTCTACAGAGGTCGTCTCAGCAATTTCCGGCTCTTCAATGCGGTTCAAAGATGTTTTAGGTGTGTTTTTATTTGGTTGCTGTATATCTGTGGAAGTTCCTTTTCGAGCTGACGTAGATGGAAGGGACGTAGGGCAGTCATGCGTTTGTAAATTCTGAATTTTGGGCAACACTTGACTCCCATTATTATTATTATTATTAGTATTTAAAACCGATTGTTTTTTTCGTGTTGTCACATTTGTTAAGTACTGTTTTTTAATGCAGGTTTGGCATTTCCAAGATTTTTTCTTTTCCTTTTCCATTATCAAATATAACTTTTCTGAACGGCCAGCACAGTCAAAATGGTAACACAGATATTGTATCATGTTTCTCTGCCGTGATTTTACATTTTCCGCATGTTACTGCATGACGGTTAGATTTAGAAACTTTATAGTCGCTCATTGTTCTTTTTTTATTTTTATGTTATGATATAAATTGTTGTACTACTTTCCGAGTGCACTGTGCGTCGCGTCGTCGTCTCAAATCGTGGTAATTATTTTAAAAATACCCCAAAAAGACTTGGGCGCTGGTAGGCTCGAACTCGCGCAGTATGGATTCGTAGACGACTACTCCAATCATTCGGCTACGGAGACATTAAATTAGGCGCTTGAAATAGACGTACTCCTTGAAGAGACTGTTACTATTTGCATAATAGAAGGTAGTTCTAACGTTAGAAAAAGTACGTTTGAGAATGTTATTTATAACTATCCGTGGCTAAAGAGTTTCTTTAGAATACGCAGATACAGCACAAACACTATTACCTAAACAGTTATTACGATCAGTATTTTGATTGATTTTGAGGATGATGTACGTTTTTTAGGATAAAATCACTTATACGTTAGGAACACAACTGCAAACATTCACACAAGGGAGATGGAATGCAACAAACAGTTACATGCTGTTTTTCCGCAAAAAATCACTTGTTTTTGATATTTTTAAACAAATTTTACACAGAGACTATGTTTACATTGCAGCGCCACCTGGCGGTTGCAGCGCCACGTAGCCGCTTGTAGCAGTCCGCTACGCGCGTAGCACTTCCCACTTCCCGTAATTATATGGAAAAGTGAAAAAAATCATGGTAGTAGTGCATATGATGAATTTAAAAGGAAAACTATCAACATCAAGTAGGCTTTACAGTTTATCTAATAAAAGACCAACTTATAAAATGTACTTGTACAAATATCATAGAAAAATATTATTTTGGTGGACGTTAACTGTCTTAAACAGTACATAAATTAGTATGGGACAACTACGGAACCCTACACTTTGCGTGGCTCGACACGTGCTTGGCCAGTTATTTTATTACAGGACGAACCGCAGGACCTTCAATGGCTTCAATTCAATGTTTTCATTCCTTGAAAAAAATAAAGTGAATTAAATATACTTAGTTATCCTCGACATTACTATCAGCCCTCAACTTCGGCTCGGGCTGCTAAAAGTCTCGGATAAAAACCGTTCGTTTTGTGCACTTGTTGTAAAATCTACTATTATTTGTACCGGAGGAATCCTAATTTACATTGTGTAATCTATTGAGCCACTAATTTGGCTCGAGAAACTACTTCTTCTGAAGATAGTAGCCAAGACACATGGTTTAACGTGCCTTCCGAAGCACGGAATCATCTATTTTTCGGGCAATAATTAAGTTATTCAGGCAGCAATGTCTTAACAAAACTAGAGAAACAATACAACAACGGTATCGCAATGCATGTTGCTATTACCAGTTGAGGAGTTTCCGCTTTTATTTGCTATTTCATCATCAGATTTTAACAAAATTGGTATGGATCTATTCCTAAAGCACGTTCTATCGAATGAAAAAAGAATCATCAAAATCGGTTGAAAACTGACTGAGATATGACTAAAAGAGTAGACGAATAACGACGCGAATGCTACATTCCGTTGAGGAATTTCCAAGTTTTACCTCATGTTCCACCATCAGATCTTGACGAAATTAATATGGGACCACCTCGAGAGTAAATCCTATCGAATGAAAAAAGAACTATTAAAATCGGTTAACAATTGGCGGAGATATCTAATACCAAATATAAAAAAAAAATACAGACGAATTGAGAACCTCCTCCTTATTTGAAGTCGGTTAAAAATTACACACAACTTGTCAGTTCTTAAAAACTTGGGCCTGCCTACAGAGAATTGGGACTTCATTTTATTTTATACATAGCTTTCTAAAATTGATAAGAAAAACGAGAGCAATTTGAAATGACTATTAAAAGTAATATGATATTGCAAATTACACAGAACTAAAATCTTTTCTCCTTGACCGATGCAATGCACTGGAGCGTTCTCAATTAAATCAATCTGACAAAAGTATGAACACTTCTTTATACAGACACCACATTGAATCAAAGTCACACCATTCAAAACACCATCATACAACTTTATTTAACGATAACAATGATAAAGTATTTGATGATTGTGCTACAATCCATGACATTTTATTAGCACAAGCTAATGTTCAATGCACACTGTGTAATAATAAACACCACACAGTTGCATGTGATTCTCTAACAAATTAATCTCCATCTGAACGATATCAAGTAGTCAAACAAAAAAAAATATGTTTTAACTGTCTGTGATCTAATCACTTAGCCTAGCTACTTACAATTTGAAAACTAATTATTTATATAACAGTTTATCACTCTGTATGCTGTTAATGATTAAAATTTTCGACACTAATGATTAAATCGTCACTGGAAAGGTGAAACGTCTAACTTCCACTTTACCTACTTTTCAGGAGAGCAAATTAAAGTTGCAAAAAATATCATATCTTTTGTAATACACATTAAATATTTGGAATATATAACTTGTTAGCATCGTATTTTTCTCTACTATTTTCCTAATAAAACAGAAATTTGTTTACTGGCCCCGTTCAGGAATTAGGTGTCGCTTTAGAGAAAATGCGCTGTTTTTTTAATTAATTTCTTTCCGGTAAAATTGCTTGACGCCGTTATTTGCACAAAATTGAAATTACTAAAGTTAATATAATTACATTCGTTTATAAGGGTAAAAATTCTAATGTGTTCGTACGTACCTTTAATGCATAAAAGCAAAAACACTAAATGATAACATAATTTCCATACTGCAAACAGTAAAAGGTATAAACCGTAACGTTGTTATTATTTTTATTTGGTTGTAATTAGCTTAAGGTACATTTAAATTTTTAATCTCAGTGCATACTTTACTAAAAGGGCTGCAACGATAACGTTATGTTGAACTAAAATATCTTACGTACCTGTTGTTCCCGTGACCTGCCGCCATTTCATCCATCCTGAGTTAATTCTATGCTTTACATCCCGGTCTATCTCGCCATCTTCCTGAATCAGTGAACCGAGGTACTTAAAGTCGGAACAGACCGGTAATGGAACCCCATCAAGGGACAAGGGACTGCAGAGCTGGAGAGACCGCCAAAATCACAGAACAAGTACTCTGTTTTGGTTCTGCTGATTTTTAACCCCACATTCTCCAGTTTCTGTTGCCATTTCACCAGTCTGTTCTGGACCTCAGCTCCATCTTCACTGACGAGAACAATGTCATCGGCAAACAGCATACACCAGGGTGCCTCTTCCTGTATGTCCGACGTCAATGCGTCCATTACAAGTAGGAAGAGGTAAGGACTTAGAGCCGACCCTTGGTGTAAGCCAACAGCCACACCGAACTCGTCACTAGTCCCGGCAGCTGACCGTACCCGTGTGTGGGATGTTCGATACATTGCACGAATTAGCTCTACATACTTCCCAGGCACGCATTTTTCTTTCAAGGCCCACCACAAAACCTCACGAGGAACACGATCGTATGCCTTCTCGAGGTCAACGAACACCATGTGCAGGTTTTTGTGCACCCGTCTGTATTTTTCGCATAATATGCGAAGTGTAAAAATGGCATCCGTCGTTCCTCGTCCAGGCATAAATCCAAACTGGTTCTGGGTTATTTCACTCTCTTCTCGTATCCTTCTTTCAATTATTTTCTCCCAAACTTTCATGGTATGTGACATAAGCTTTATTCCTCTATAGTTATTGCATTCTTGTACATCACCCTTATTTTTAAAGATGGGTATCAGTAAACTGTTACACCATTCATCAGGTATCGTCTCATCATGCAACAACTTAGAGAAGAATAAGGTCAGCGTCCTCTCCTTCACTAAAACGCTTACCTTGAAAACCAAGGGCTAGGTCGTCTGCTTAGATGAACTTCTCAGATTGAGTAGCGGGCACATCGCTTGTGTAGACGTTAAAGAGCAGGGGAGCAAGCACAGACCCCTGGGGTAGGCCGTTTTTGACGACCCTGAAACCACTTTCCCTCTCACCAAGCAAAACTTTTATGTATCGGGGACCAAGCATACCTTTGAGTATTGAAAGGATTCTTTTACAGGGAACTATATCACTCAGCTTGTGCAACAATCCGTTTACCCATACTGTGTCGTAGGCCGCCTTGAGGTCCACGAAGGCAGCAGAGGTCTTTAGTCCCCGCTGGAAACCAGCGTCGATGTACGTAGTTAGGGCTAAAACTTGGTCGGCGCAGCAGCGTCCATTCCTGAAGCCAGCCTGCTCAGCAGGGATATGGGGGTTCACTTCTGGATATAGACGGTTGTACAGCAAGTGCTCCAACAGTTTGTAAGTGACGCTCAGCAATGATATTGGACGGTAACTGGCAAGGTCGTCAGCGGGTTTTCCGGGTTTGAGGATAGCAATCACTTTGGCTTTTTTAAAAATAGGTGGGAGAGTACCGGACTCTAGGATGTCGTTGAAAAATCCGGTTAGCCATCGCTTGGCTCGCTTCCCGAGATGGGCCAGGAACTCTGGGTAAATGCCATCCACCCCCGCCGCTTTTCCGGACTTAGATGATCGGAGTGCCATGGCCAGCTCCTCGATCGTAAAGGGTTTGTCGAGGTTTTCATTGATCGGAGCTGACTTTGCTTTGTTCACATTGCTTTTGCGGATGTGCTTAGTGAAAGCTTTGTCCAGCGTACCACTTTTTGTGAGAAGTTGGACACGTTCAGCTATTTTATCCGGATGAACAGCAGGCCCTGGAGGTTTTGGAGCGGCGGCTCCTCCCATCTTACGAAGCAGCGCCCAGCTCTTCTTGCTGGAATGTGTGAAGTCTAATTCCTCGGTTTCCTTAACCCATTTCTGTCGTCGGGATTCGTCGAGCGCGGTTAGAAGGGCAGTGGCTGAATCCTGGTTATTAGTTTCCAAAAACTCTTGGTAGGCCTCTTCAGTCACCGCATTCCATCCCGGGACGTACTCCCTACGGCAGCCTCTTGGGACGTGGTGTTTCGCAGCATTGAGCAGCACTCTGCAGAACCGGTCATAGTTTTCAACTTTGGGCTTAAACCAGCGTATAGTAGAATCTACCCGCTCCCCATACAGCCTCCAGGATGCTTTCGAAAAAACCAACGAGCTTTTGGCACCGACTTAACCATAGGCACCTTGATGCCAATTTTTATGGAAGCTGGGCGGTGCTGGCTCTCGCTCTCTCCCAGGACCTTTCAGCCCTCAACAAATACTACAAAAGATGGCGCCTTTGCCCAAATCCCACAAAGTCAGAGGTTACCGCCTTCCACTTAAATAACTGTATAGCTAAACGAGAGCTGGAAGTGTTCTTTGATGGAAGAAAGGTGCGTCATAACTTCACCCCAAAATACCTAGGGGTCACGCTAGACAGGTCTCTGAGTTTTCGAAATCACCTGGAAGTCACTGCACAAAAGATAAAATCTCGGGTTAACCTTATAGGTCGATTGGCGGGCACGTTGTGGGGTGCTCGTACCGATGTGCTGCGGACATCTGCACTTTCTTTAGTATTCTCTACGGCAGAGTATTGTGTTTGGTACCGTAGTGCACATAGAATACCTCCAAAGTGGACGTGCAGCTGAACCGAGCGATGCGCATCATCTTAGGTATCTTGCGCTCTACTCCTACGCTGTGGCTACCGGTTCTCTCGCACATCGCGCCCCCACACCTAAGGCGCGTTCTTACTGCAGCAGGCGAGTGGGCTAAAGCGGAAAGCTGTCAACTTCCGCACAAACTGCCGATTAGAAAGACGCTAGATGGATGCATCCCGCAGCGTTTACCTTCACGCAAACCCATCTGGTCTGATCCCGCAATACGGCAACCTTTCAACATTCACTCATCCTGGTTGGCTGAGTGGCAGTCTCTTGAGTGCTCTGCTGGCATAATACCGGACCCGTCTGCCCAGGTTCCCGGCTTTAAAGCTAGCAGACGTACCTGGACGACACTTAATCGCATCCAGACGGGAGTAGCCAGATGTAACTACCATCTTCATAAGTGGGAGGTCTCAGACTCACCAGCCTGCGACTACGGGGCGCCGGAGCAGACCAGGGCACACATAGTGGGAGAGTGTCCCCTCAGGAGGTTCCCAGGAACATATGAGGAGCTCCATGAGCTTACCCCAGCGGCTGTAGACTGGATACAGAACTTGAATATAAATTTGTAGTTTTTTAATGCGGGTTTTATTTTGTGAGGCCGAACGATAATAATAATAATAATAAGGTCAGCCACACCCACCCATCCGCACCTAATAACTTCCATACTTGAACTGGTATTCCGTCAGGTCTACCGTTTTTCCAGTTTTCATACTTCGCACTGCCATTTTTACTTCTTCCACACTAACTTCTCTCACCAATCCTACATTCAGCGGTGTGTCCTCTAAATCTCCTTTCCAAACATTCTCTTCATTCATTAGTCTTTCAAAGTACATCTTCCAACGTTCTTTTATTTCATCGTCATTTGTCAGAGGCCTTCCAGTGTCGTCTTTTATACATTTCACGTGCGATAAGTCTCTTGCATTCTTCTCTCTCGCTTTTGCTATTCGATAGAGCTGTTTTTCAATATACTTAACTACAAAATGTTAATAATACTGGTACACAATTTTTACTAACACACCAAAACGTGCAGAATATTTGCAAGGACGAATTGCTTAAACGACATGGAATACCAAGTTGCATGAAGAAGCTAAAATGACTAACCTCCATAAATGTGTAAATATTGTGTAACCTGTTTTAGATAACACGCCATTTGTGTACAAATCAGGAAAAAGCGATTTAACTTATAGACATAATGTGCGTCATGCATAAAAAAATAAATTCACTAATTGTATACATGTACCTAAAGCACAAAAATGCAAAAATACTAACCAGACAAAAAAGAACAAATCAAGGTAAACAAAAATGTATATAACACAATCGTGTTAGAAAAATAAGTGACTGAAGCGACACAATCTATTAATCGATCAAAATCTTGTCACTTAGGAAAACTCGTTTGGCCTCATATAGACATTTTTCGTTGTCTAAAGCGCACAGCAAAAGTGCTCAGATCGCTTTGAGATCCGGACTGTTCGACGCAGAAAATTCAGCTGATTTCAAATATGTATATAACTCAATATCGCCAAAATGGTCTGTTAGACATTTTACCTTTCCAGTGACGAAATACAAAAACCTCTCATTTGGACTTTTGAATGCGGGTTCATTGGGCACGAACCATACAGAATTTCAGTCTGCACTAATTCGAAGTGCTATTGATGTATTTGCTATAAATGAGACATGGATTCGAGATGGTCAGGCAGGTATAGCTCCCAGCGTTCCCGGTTACCGACTTAAGACATATTCCACGGCGTCATGGCGCGCGTCAGCGTGGTGGTGGCGTAGGTTTCTACGTTAAGCAGGGGGTCACAGCACGCACCATCCCACACCCTATGACGCATAAAGAGGTAGAACAAATGTGGCTCATGCTTAGAATTAATGGGTTAAGAATTATAGATCTTAATATTAATTTGCAGGACTGTAATGACAATAAAACTATACAATTACATCAATTTTTGCAATATTTTAATTTAATAAATCATGTTGATGAACCTACTAATTTTTGTAATAATACTTCAACTCTTATAGACATTGAATGTACAGATGTAACTTTGGCTGTCCGTAACAAGAAAGTGCAGCATATACCAGAACTTGGAAGGCATGCCATAGTTTCTTTAGAACTTAAATTTAAAAAACCAAAACCCCCCATACAACATTTTACCTACAAACCTATCAAAGACATAATTATGATTGACTTCAATAAAGATATTGAAGCTATTGATTGGGATGCACTTTTGAAACTTGATTCTGTTGACGAGATGGTAAAACATTTTAACCATGCTATACTTGCTGTTTTCGATAAACATGCTCCTGAAAAGTCTTTAAATGTTAGGGAACCTTTACCTCCTTGGTTTACCAGTAACGCCCGGTATATGATGCACTTACGAGATTTAGCTCAAGAAACATACCGTAGAACCAAAAACGATACACATAAAACCGAATACAAAACTTTAAAAAGATTGGTTAGTACTAGTTTGTTTAATGAAAAAAGGGGCTATTTTTCACAACATATAAATGGAAACATTAATAATCCTAAATTCTTATGGCGTAATTTAAAAAAGACTGTTTTACCTAATTTTAAAAATAATTCTACACTTTCGCCTTGGTTTGATAACCCCGATCAAACTAACAAAGCTTTTTTGGATGTACCAGGAGAAAATAAAGTCAACATTTCAGATTTGACCTATTTTGAGTTCGGTAACCATGCCATGGTTACTCTACTTTTAGATTAGAGCCTGTTTGTGAAAGTATAGTCGCTAAGATGCTATCGGTTCAGATGGTGTTAGTCGCGATATGGTTTTGCTTACGCTTCCGCACACACTTAAAATTATTACTGCAATAATCAATCGATCCATTGTCGAACAAAGGTTCCCCTCTGCATGGAAAATTAAAAATTTAAAAACCCCCGAAGCAAAAAAAGCAAAAATTTAAAAAGTCAAAAATAATACTTATTGTTGAGCCATCAAATTCGATAAAGTAACACCTATATATTTTAATTTTATTATAGAAATTGATGGATGGCACGATTTGGTTTGCTCTTTGAAATGACGCTATAATGTCGCGTCGGGGTACCGCTTAAGCTTAAGTAAGTCAGACGCTTCATTTGATTGACTATCTATTAATTTGCTGGCATATCCGACCAACTTGTTTTGGCACGATATTTTTTTTTAAAACTTAGCGGTTCTCCGACGTGACATTATAGCGTCATTTCAAAGAGCAAACCAAATTGTGCCATCCATCAATTTCTATAATAAAATTAAAATATATAGGTGTTACTTTATCGAATTTGATGGCTCAACAATAAGTATTATTTTTGACTTTTTAAATTTTTGCTTTTTTTGCTTCGGGGGTTTTTAAATTTTTAATTTATTTTTATTTCATAATTTTTAAACTTTATTACAAATAAATTATGATATGAGTACAGTTATATCTAAAAATTGAGTGGAACGCACTTCGCAGAGATCTGTTGGAAGAAGGAGAACTCCCGAAAAAGATATTTATAGAATTCGATGACAAATCAATCGGCGGAAGTTTTAAAGACGACAATGGTTGGGTCCCAATACAGGCACAAAGTTTGACCTTTCAAGGTCTTAGAGGGTATGGCAACATAGAAAGAATAATGTTTCCCATTATTTTAAGCTGGGCCGTAACAGTGCATAAGCTGCAAGGGACCACTGTGGATAAAGCTGTCGTATATTTAGGGAAAAGAACTTTCGCGAAAGGTCAAGCTTACGTGGCTTTAAGTCGCGTAAAAAGCCTGCATGCAAGGTGTGGCTATTATTGAACTGGACCAGCGAAAGCTCTTCAATAATCCGCATGACAGATCAGCTTTAGCAGAATTAATAAGATTAAGAAGTAATAATACACAAACTTAAGGCTCAATTCCCACTGCGGCAGAGCGACGCGACGCACCACATATATTACATATTATTTATTATCCTAACATGTCATATTTAAAGTCATGGTTATCTTACCATGTTCTTTCAATATCATTGAAGTAATACGATACCAAATTTCGAATCGAATGGACATATGGAAGGTAGTCAAATCCTCTCATCAACTATTAAAGAGCTGATGATCTTCAAACGGCTGATCAGGTCATGGTTACCTTTCCATATACTTTCAATATCATTGAAGTAACATGGTACCAAATTTCGAATCGATAGAACATATGAAAGGTAGTCCGATATCCCCTCATCAAATATTAAAGAGCTGATTGATCTTCAAACGGCTGATCAGGTCATGGTTACCATTTCATCAATATCATTGAAGTAACACGGTACCAAATTTTGAATCGAAAGGACATAATATGGAAAGTAGTCAGATCCCCTCATCAACTATTAAAGAGCTGATGATCTTCAAACGGCTGATCAGGTCATGGTTACCTTACCATATACTTTCAATATGATTGAAGTAACAAGGTACCAAATTTCGAATCGATCGGAGATAAGGAAGTTCGTCTGATCCCCTCATCAACTAGAAAAGAGCTGATGATCTTCAAACGGCTGAAAAGATTTTCATGAAACATGGCTAAGAACACTCGGGGTAAAATTATCTCTAGCCCCACCAACTGAAATAACTAGTCTTAAAAGTTTAAAACTAGTCTTAAAAAATATTTATTAAATACTCTTCCATAATAACATAGCATTTGGATGTTACAAAAAAAACTAAACGAAAATCGGTTCATCCACTTAGGAGCTACGATACCACAGACAGATACACAGATACACAGACACGTTAAACTTATAACACCCCTCTTTTGCGTCGGGGGTTAAAAAATGCTCTTGTGCGCCCATTTCCGAAAACCAGTGAGCCATTAGAAATAAAAGAATTAAGACCAATCAGTATACTAACCTTCCTATCAAAGATACTTCAGCGTGTGGTCTGTTACCAGGTCACGAAATACTGCGAAACGAATAATATTTTTCCTAATCGTCAGTCTGGTTTTCGGAAAGGCCGTAGCACTAGTACAGCATTATCAGACGTCGTCGATAATATACTATCCGCTCAGGATGAAGGAAAAGGATCTTTTCTGGTATTATTGGATTTCTCGCGAGCATTTGATTCAATAAATATTTCAATGTTGCTATCGAAACTTTCCTACTATGGATTTGATCATAATGCGTTAAAATGGTTTGATAGTTACCTTAGTCTCCGTACCCAGCAAGTGGTAATCTCTAAGCCTGATGGAATGCGTGTGATTTCTGTGGAGGAGCCTATTTTTCGCGGCGTGCCCCATGGATCAATTTTGGGTCCTATCTTATTTATTTTGTACACTGCTGATTTATCTAGTCAAATCCACAACTGCAACTTTCATTTATATGCGGACGATGTGCAACTTCTATGCGCATGTGATCCTAATGACATTGACGCTACTGTGTGTAAGATTAATGCTGACTTAGATCGTATTGCGAGCTGGTCTGCTACAAACTTGTTAGTTCTTAATCCACTGAAGTCCAAAATTTTAATAGTTGGCTCTAAGATGCAAGTTAAATTAATAGAAGCAAGTAAATCTACTGTTACTCTCATGAACAACGCCATTGAACTAGTTAAAACTGTACGTAATTTGGGATTAATTATGGACTCCCATTTAAAATTTGAAAACCATTGCTTAGAGTTGGTACGAAATTGTTTCTACAGGCTTAAAGTCCTCTATAAAATTCGACCTTTTGTCAGCACGGAACTTCGTATCAGGCTATGTGACAGTTTGGTTCTCTCTAAACTGAATCATTGCATTGCAGTTTACGGTGGCTGCATATATAAAAAATATCTCAATTTTATCCAGCGGGTACAGAATGCATGTGCACGATTCTGCTTCAATATTTCTCCTAGAACCCATGTTACACCATACCTAAATTCTTGGAATATTCTAAAAATTCGAACTAGGATTCAGCTGCATTTTACCAACCTTCTCTTTGATACTATAAACACGGGCAAGCCTGAATACTTGTTTTGTAAACTTTCATGGAGATATTCTCAACATAGATATACTCCTCGAACAATTTCTCCTTTACTGACACATCCTCGGTATAAAACTGCAGCGTTCCGAGGAAGCTTCAAATTCCAGGCCTCCAAGTGCTGGAATGACCTCCCGCCTGCAATACGAGCTATATCTAATAAAGCACGTTTCAAAAATGAACTCAGGATGCATCTGCTGTCTCAGCAAAAGACACTATCTTAAACACACACACACACACACACATTCATTGAGAGGCTGTTGAGTGGTTGGTGGACAGCGTAATGAATAATGATATTATATTGTATACAGATAATCCGATCCCACGACTGGTTAGTGGACAATATAATATTAATATTGTATTGTATTTAATAACCCGATCCCGAGACTGCTGTCGTAGGGCTAACTACTCGTCAATTTCTCACATGCTTATTCTTATACTCACATACACTCACATGCCCCCTCTTACTCACACACATTCACACACACACATATTCTACAACATCTCTTCGAACAAGTCCTTGGCTTTAGTATAACCACAGAATTATAATAGTGTATAACACTTACCTTCAGATGCTTCAAACGATTATTAAAGTGTCTTACTTAATACAGATCTGTTATGAATTAGCATACTAGCGTCTTAAAAGTGTTGGTTATCAACCTAATATGTACTTATCTGTACATATTATCTTTGTGGATATTCTTAAGTTACGAGTTACGAGTCAGTCAGTTAGTGATATTCATGATCTGTATGGTTGGTGTCGAATGAACTCCGTCAGTTGAAATACTTGTTTAAGTGAACTCACTATTGCATTATTAGGTACCTACTTATATATATTTTATGTCTATTTCGAACAATTTATTGTACTCAAGTAGTAGAAGTTGGTACCTATAAGGGGTGAATGAATAATTATCTTAGAAACCTACATAAAAAATAATGTGTAAACAAAATACAGGCTAATGTAAATGTTTCAATGGCATCAAATATGTACTGTGTCTGATAATACCTAGTGTGTGTATACTATAATTGTGGCGTATGTAAATCATAAAATTTACTATTACAGTAGTAGGCATCTTCACTGGCTCGCGCATGTTCACTGTCGCGGCGGCGCGCTAACAGAATAACAGCGCAGTGGCACTGTGCTAAGCGTGTCACTGCAACATGCTGAGTTAGGGCCGTTTTGTGGATGTGGTTAGGGCCGTTTTGTGGACACTCGCTTAAGTCTTACGTTATATTTAATGTTTTAGCATGCTGCAAAAACTGTGTATTGCATTTACAAATAAACGATTTATCTATCTATCTATCTAATAAACGACATCACACATTGTTATATTTTGAAACCACCCCCATCTACTTCTACGGATCCCAGCACCTTGTTGTCATCAATGGAAAGTGATTCACTAACTAATGACATTAACCTCATAACTGACACTATTCACACACTCACCAATTCTGTCCAACAACCTATGATGATACTTTTAGCAACAGCTGAGGTTGTTCTGACGCCACGGTGATGACAACACGGCCTTCGGGATCGGTTCAGTTAGACATCAGCTCAGCTCAACATCCACAACATACCTTCAAGGTAGAAGCCATTTCAATGCCCACTCTCTGTGGAACACAACCTAGAGCTAATATTGACACTGACTTGTACACACAGTTCTCAAATCTTAAGTTAGCTGATCCAATGTGGCATACATGCAAACCAGTAGACATGATTATTGGGGCAGAAATATTCCCCCACCTTTTATTACCAGGGTGTATAGAAAGCAATACAAAAGAAGGTCCAGTGGCCTTAAATACCGTACTTGGCTGGGTAATAATGGGCAAAATCTCCAACTCTAACCATGCTCCAGACCACGTCAATCTCGACATTGATATTGCTGTTGAGAAACTATGGGAGAACGAAGATATACCAGACTCCACACGAAATATGTCACCAGAAGATGTACATTGTGAAAAAATATTCTCACAAGGCCCCATAACTCCACAAGAATACAATGATGCTCTTTTCTCTTTGATTGGTCATGTTCAAAGATCATCCTTTGCTAGGGAAATTAACTTGACGCAACATAATAAAACATTACCAAAGTCTTTTAGGAAACTGAATCCATTTTATGATCAACATGAACTGATTCGAGTTGGTAGTAGACTTCGCCGGTCGGAACTCAATTATGAAGCCAAACATCCGGTCTTGCTACCATCAAAACATCGGGAAAACTGTCATCCAGGCTTGCAAACACTACTTCATTATCTATTGCTACAAAGATTACATCAAGATTTTTGGTTAAAATGGAAATATAAACATCTTAACCTTTAACTACCTCAACTCAATTCAACGAGAAAAGTGGAATATAGCATCAGATGCTGTACGTATTGGTACTGTCAGGTGGACGTAGCTCTTTGAAGATGGGAGGCACTCGCTTCTAGTGCATAAATCCGTAGCCAAATAATGACTCCAATATTAGATTTCAATATTTTTGTATTATCTTTTCTTCATTTCAATCCCTAATCCACACCATTATTTTCTTCAGCTCATCATTTTCTGACTCACTACGTCTAATTAGCTTTTTTACGATATATAGGGCGAATATCGAGTGCCAGCAACAACAAACAAAGGGAAAAGTGCGCGGAGACTGCATGTAACCAATGCAATCTCCACATCCCTCCTCCTACAGGAAAATGATCAGCCGATCACAAAAGATAAACCTAACTAATTACCTAAAAGTGCGTATAATATGTCATTTAACAAACCCTATGATTTGTACAAGAAGCCATAGCTAACAGCTACCTGGTGGAACAACGTTTCACCAAATACGAATAATTAAAACCACGCCAAAAGATTATTCATTCAAGTACAACTCATGGTACACTACATGAACCAAAAGAACAATAAATAAATTTTGAAGAATTAATAGAACAACTAACAGCGACACAAAACGTTCAACATAATATTAACATTGGACCATGCTGCTATAATTGACCAACAAGAACAAACGAAATTATTATTATGTAATATCAGATAAATCAAATTATGACAACAAAATCCCATCAACATAATGAACAAACTTTAAGTGATCACACCTAATCTAAACTTAAATATTTCAACCTAAGCTAAGACAAAAACAAATGAAAAACGCGAATACAAAGTCTAAAAATCGAAGTAGCGGCAGGTCTGGAACAGGAGCTCAGGCCTATTCGTATATGTAGAAAAATAATGATCACCTACACTATGCGTCACTTACGTTAAATATTAACCGAATAACAAGATCTTTTCCGAAGAACTATAAATATTCGATAGCATATCTAAAATGAGTGGCCTATACACTAAGCTCACCCTCCCCTTATAGAAAATAACAACCCCATTAAATAGCTAGATTTTTAAAACCTTCTTTTCTTCATGAAGTTTCTTTTTTTAATATATAAAATGTTTATAAACTACTTATTACGAATCTGCAAATAAGAGCTGGATTAATCCATTCGAGAGAAAAACAAAAATTAATAGAACTTGACCAAACCTAATAAGCATAACATGAAACCAATAAGCGTTCTCGAATCCACCGACTCATAAAATACTAAACCAATACGATCGTGCTAAGAAAAAGCACATCTCATGAGGATGCATATGTCCTATTATGAGATCCGACAAGTAATGCTCAAACCAAACGAATATCTCGAACGATTGTTGATTAAATGAAAATACCATAGCTTAAGTCAAAAGTCCATGACAAACAAAAATAAATAAAATGTAAGAATAAGTTATCAAACTATGCCATATATAGACAAACATTAAGTTACCCATCATACAAAAATAAAAATAAATTTATATATAGAGACAATAATAATTATTTGTTGACAAAGACGCTGACATAACATATCAACTACAAATGACGATAGAAGTTCATGACGAGTTGTGAATAAAGTAAGGCATAGGACAGATCAAGGGCAACAAACGCCAAGTTACTATAAAATAATATTTTTAAACACGCAATCTGAATGGTTTCAGAGAATTATGGTGAAATATTAAATCACGTCTGGAGCTTCCATCTATCTTACGTAGTAAATAATTATTATTAGATAGCCTTCGAATAACACGAAACGGACCTTTATATGGACGCGATAACTTCTGACCAACATTTGTTATTCTTTTAGGATTATATACCAAGACTAAGCTACCTGGATCGAACGTTACGAACCTGACTTTCCTGTCATAATATTCCTTTTGAGTCATTTGCGATTTACGAATATTTCTCAACGCACAAGAGATCATTCTAATATTAGCATTATTGCGAGCAGCAATATCCAAATCATTACGATTAGATACAATATCAACATCAGAACGCAAAATTGGGTCTCTAGCAAAAACAATAGTGTAAGGAAGAGATCGTATTTGATTGCTCCGATGCAACCGATTGAAGTCAATCATCTTTTTGATAAAATAGCCCTTGACATATTAGGACCTCTTCCGACCTCGGATTTAGGAAACAAATACATCATAGTTTGTTTAGAGTATTTATCGAAATACGCGATAACTAGACTGCATGTAACCAATGCAATCTCCACAGTACTGTTGTAATCTTGAAAGATGAACTGACTATCCCATTACGGTGGAGATATGCTTGAATTGAAAATTTATATCTAGATCCTGATGGCTTAGTCCAGGTAGTCACAGCCGATGGTTATTTTAAACGACCTATCGTGAAACTTTGTCCTTTACCAAATTAATAATACACACACATTTACATTATCAGTGATATCTATTACACTTTAATATTATTATTTATTTTGTGTTTGAATCTATAATTCTTAACTAAAATAATTATAACGGTAATTATAATTTGTTTATTGCCATCTAAAGTAGTACGTACCTATTATAAATTAAAATATATTTATAAATATCATTTAGTAAAAGAATTTGTGTCACTATATTTTTTCCTAGCTCTTTACATTTTTGGAAATATTATCATATTTCGCACCGGGGGGGAGAATGTTCAATAACCGCGACAAAAAAAAAAGAGATATCTGTTTCTTTCCCTTCGTTCCCATTTCCGGAGACATGACAAAACCAAATAAAGGTGATCAGCGGTGATAAAGTGATAACGGCATGTGTTAATAAATCGTTAAAACTGTGCACAGGACGAATGAAAACCTAATCGCCGCCCACGCATCCAAACCGTAAGTCCTACCATCGTTCCTATATCCCACATAAATAGATATTTCGTATATTTTTTAACAAAAAGCTTGTCGCGATATTTACCCTATGTAGATAATCAAGACTTAACATGAGTACTTATCGCGAGTACTTAAATGATGATGATGATGATGATGATGAGTACTTAAATATCGAGTATATAAACCCACATACAGTGCAAGTTAAATAAAAGCTTGTAAAATAGAGGTTCTACTCGTATAAGTTACCTGTAATTGAACCATTATGTCCTCAGATGATTAAAATCAAAACTATAGTTTTTTATTATTTCTAACAAACTTAATCGTAAATTCAATGCATTGCAAACAATAGTTCCGCTCAACTTGATTGTCTCTTCTGCTCTGCATCGTAATTATTATTCGGAGCCACTCGGAACGTCTCGTTGACAGTAATTATATTTCGTAATTTCATTCGAAGATATAAAAGTTACCAGGTAGTCCCTCTAGCCTACAAGGCAGCTTGCACAATATTTAGAGGATCGATTCTTTAAAATCGATACATTTTTTGTTTTTTAAAACTAAAATCGATATTTATTTTAAAAAGAAAATCGATATTTTAAAATTTTTATGCTGGTAACACCGAGCCCTGCTATTCCCACTCCACCTCGGTAATCCTCATTCCTTTTTCGTGCGAGGCAGTGTACGCACGCTCTCTTCAAAAGTGTTCAAGTCTAGTGTTCAAGTCTAGTGTTCAGTGCAAAAAAGGTACAATGCCTAGAAGAAGTAGTGAAGATAAAATTGCAAAATACCAACGAAAGATACGTAGGTTGGAGGAAGAACAGGCGACCAGAAGACATCGTCGAATAATTTATTCGTCCGAGTCGGAGGAAAATTCAGGTATGTACTTAATATGACTTTAATTTTTTATATAATGTTTCTCTGCTACTTAAGGCACAAAAAATGTTGCTATAGCCTAGATGTTGACTGCGAGTCTACACAATGGCAAGTTTTGGGTCTGGAGGTTAACCGTGTGTTAACACAAAGACGCTTTTAGACCGCTTTGAGGTTGACCGCGTGTCATCACATAAGTTTTTTTTTATACCACGTATTCACATTATATCATGCTTATTTTTTATTTTATTTTCGTTCTACCTTCTGTAAAAATAATATTTTTACTGATTGTTTTAGACGAAGATGCCGAGGTTTACCCTCCAGAGAACGAAAATCCTGCGAACGAGGGTGATAATGAATTACCGGAGGCGGAATCTCCCCCTTCGAAGGACGATACTCCTTTACAAGATAAAACTGGTGATGACGTAGCTCCAGCAGACGACTTGCCTGCAGTTCTAGATACTGAGATTTTATGTGCTTTAGGAGAATGCACAGAAGACACTCCCAAGTTCGGTGACAAAATTCATGATAATTTAGCACGCTTGTGGACGCCTATTCTTCGTAAAGGGCTCAATAAAGACTTAAAGGATAAACTCACGAAGCAATTTCTTGTGCCAGAAAATTGTCCCCTACTTCAGGCGCCTAAGCTCAATCCAGAAATAGTGTCAGCTGTAAATGACACTTTTAGAGCGCGAGATAAGAAAATAGAGGCTTCTCAGCAACAGCTAGGGCTGGGAATCACTGCCTTAAATAGAGCATTGACCCTATTAGTAAACAGCGATAATAGCAAGCTCGAGGCCATTAAACTAATGAGTGACAGCTGTCGCATACTCTGTGACCTTCATTATGAGAAGACCCAGACCAGAAATAAGTGCATCTCTCCTGGCCTGGACAAATCTTTTATGAACATCGTACAAGACGTTGAACGGGATGATATGCTGTTCGGCAACAAACTATCGGACAAAATTAAAGCATCAAAGGTCATTGAGAAGCAGGGCCTTCAGATTAAGAAACCCGCTCCTGCTCCGAAGCCAACGCCTTCCACTTCCACGTCTTACTCGACGATGAGTCGACCAAGACCCCAGGGAAACTGGATGGGCCCTCCTCGCTTGCCGACAAACAGGGGGGGGGGGCGAGGGGGGTCGAGGAAGACCTTTCCTGCAACCACGACACAGACGCAGAGCGCCCTCATTGAACCAGAAAACGTCTCACCAGGGGAAGACTCAACGTGCTCCAACTCAGCAGCAGTAAAGGTACATGTTGGTAGGATTCAACATTTTTACAATTGTTGGCTTAAAATAACTAACAATCATTTAATTCTAAAATGGATCAAAGAAGGTTATTCAATTAGGTTTTACAATTTTGCAGTATGCCGCATCAGAGTTTTTTACCTCGTAATAAGCTTTCAGATGGTGAAGTAACTGACATGAATACAGCTGTAAGTAAATTAATTGAGCTTGGAGCCGTTTCTCCATGTATGAATTGTGAAAACAGTTTCGTTTCAAGTACTTTTTTAGCTCCGAAATCTAATGGAGGAAAAAGATTTATACTTAATCTAAAGTCGGTCAATAAATTTATTTCAAATTTCCACTTTAAAATGGAAGACCATAGGACAGCATCAAGATTGGTACCAGAAAATGGCTTTATGGCCACTATTGACCTTAAAGAAGCATATTTCCTGATACCGATTAGTGAAGAAGATCGTAAATATCTTTGTTTTGAGTTTAATAACGTGACATATTGTTTTAATGCTATGCCCTATGGTCTGTCCGTTGCTCCGCGTGTTTTCACGAAAATAATGAGAGAAGTAATGAATTACTTAAGAGGTCAAGGTTACAAGTCTGTTATCTATCTTGATGACATTCTTTGTATAGGTAATACATAATATTCTGAATGCAAAGAAAATGTAATGGCAACTCTGAAGTTACTAGAATGTCTTGGTTTCGTTATTAACTTTGAAAAAAGTAAATTAGAGCCTCATCAAGTTTGCAAGTTTCTGGGCTTCGTTTTTAATACAGTGGATATGTCTCTATCATTACCTGTAGACAAAAGGAACAACATTACAAAATTAATCAATAAATTTTCTATGTTACCAATGTGCACGATCAGAGAATATTCGAAGCTGATTGGTGTTCTTGTCGCTGCTTGCCCAGCCGTTAAATACGGCTGGCTTTACACAAAAGGATTAGAAAGAGTAAAATTTTCAGCTTTATTAAAATCAGATAATTATGAAACAAAAATTACTTTGCCCCGAGATATTCTTCCCGATCTGAATTGGTGGTCTCATAGTATTATGACTTGCAAAAATCTATTGAGACCAGAGGAAGACTATAAGTTAGAAATATTCACAGACGCTTCTAGGACAGGTTGGGGTGCTTTTTGCGATGGAAACAGAGTCAATGGAGGATGGAAAGATGGCAGTGGTGCGAGAGCCGCAATATCTGGTTGTTTGCTTCGTGTATAAATACTCGCGATAATGTCGAAGCCGATGACGAATCCAGAAGGTTAAATATTGACACTGAATGGGAACTCTCATCTTGGGCGTTTCAGTGTATAGTTGTCAATTTAGGACAACTAGATATTGATTTGTTTGCTTCTCGCATTAATGCCAAATGCCAACGTTACATTTCCTGGAAGAGAGATCCTGATGCCGAAACAATCGATGCTTTTACTGTTAATTGGAAATCGTACATATTCTATGCTTTTCCGCCTTTTGCCCTAATTCTGAAGTGTCTGTGAAAAATCATAAATGAGCAAGCTACTGGAATAGTCGTGTTTCCCTATTGGCATGGACAACCATGGTTTCCACTTCTTAAAGACATGTTAGTTTCAGAAATAATCTTCTTTAACCCTAATAGATATCTTTTGCACTCCCGTTTCAGATCACTTCATCCATTGCACAAGACCCTTACCCTGGGTGCAGCGATGCTCTCCGGCGCGCCTTCCTCCAGCAAAAGGTCCCACCTATAGCACTCGACCTCATGTTATCGTCGATCTCGGAAAATACCATGAAACAGTATAATGTTTCATTTAAGCTTTGGTGGCTTTTTTGTCAGGTTAATAATTTAGATGTCTTTAATCCTTCATGCCCTGAAATAATTTGCTTCCTGACAGAGCAATTTAACAAAGGCTCTAGTTATGGTACTATCAATACTCATCGGTCAGCGTTGTCGTTACTCTTAGGTAACAACATTGGGTCTGACAATAGGATAAAAAGGTTATTGAAGGGCATGTACAAGAAAAAGCCTCAACGGCCCAAGTACAGTGCTACTTGGGATCCCTAAATCGTATTAACCTATATTTCTCAATGGACGCCCAACCTAAATTTAAGTTTGGAAAAGTTAACCAAAAAATTAACAGTTCTTTTGGCGCTTTGCACTGCGCACAGGGTTCAAACCCTATCTTCTCTGGTGATCATTTGGCATTTATACAGTTTTCTGTTCTGAACTGGAAATTAGGAAACGTATTAAAAAACTAAATGTTTTCAAGGCTTGTGGACCCGACAATATTCCTCCACTATTTATAAAACGTTGTGGAACTGTATTGTCGCTGCCCTTAATTATCATCTTTAATCATTTTCTAAAGACAGGTAAATTTCCAGAAGAGTGGAAGAAAGCCAGAGTTGTCCCAATTTACAAAAAAAATTATCAGTCAGCCATTGATAATTACCGCCCAGTATACATATTATCCAGTTTTTCAAAGCTGTTTGAATCACTTGTATATCCCTATATTTACAAAATTGCAGATAATAAGTTGTCTGATTTCCAACACGGATTTAGACCCGGTCGCTCAGTGGAGAGTAATTTGGTATCGTTTGTTTCGAGAGTCGCACATGACATTTACAAAGGCCTTCAAGTTGATTGTATTTATACTGATTTTTCTAGCGCTTTCGATAAAGTCAGTCACGACGTTTTGCTTGCAAAATTAAGAGTGTTCGGTATAGATGGATCCCTCTTAAAGTGGTTCAAATCATACTTAGTAAAAAGACCTCAGATAGTGGTAGTTAATAACCATGAGTCCTCTGAATACTTTGCCAAATCAGGCGTCCCTCAAGGATCCCATCTCGGTCCAATCCTGTTTCTGATTTTCATAAATGACATCACCGACGCAATAAAATCTAGTAGCGTCTTATTGTTTGCCGATGACTTGAAACTGTTTCACGCTGTAAACGGTGGTCATGACACAAAAGTTTTACAAGATGACTTGGATAATATTAGTCGGTGGTGTAACTAGCAACGGAATGGTCCTTAACGCAAGCAAATGTCACTCCATTAACTTTACCACAAAACGTATACCAACCCTTACGCAATATACGTGGTAATGGTACTGTGTTAAGCAGAGTCAATGAAGAAAAAGATTTAGGCATGACAATCGATTCTAAACTTAAATTTAGTGCCCATGTGGACAAAACTGTTAAGAAGGCTGCACAGATGCTCGGTTTTCTCAAACGCAATTCTAAAGGTTTTAAAAACGTTGATACCAAAAATGTTCTTTATAACAGTCTAGTGCGAAGTCACCTAGAATTCGCTAGTGTAGTATGGAACCCAGTATACTCTGCGCCATCTCAAAGAGTCGAGGGCATTCAACGTGCTTACACGAGATACCTTGCTTACTTATCGTCTGGTATTACCCATAGACAGCCGTATGCTCAAAGACTACATCACTTCAAAATGAACTCCCTTCGCGATCGTCGTACTATTTCGGATATGTTGTATTTGCACGGGATTTTAAGTGGTGACTTGAAATGTTCACACACCCTTAGTGTAATAAATATTAATATTCCATATAGATACCCACGTTACCCAATTACTAAAACGTTTAGTCATTCTGGATGCAGGACTAATCTGGCCTTACATAGTCCTATTCCCCGTATGTGCACTACTTATAATGAATTGCAAGGAAAATTGGACCTTGATATCTTTTATTATTCACGTAAAGAAATGAAACTTAGAATGCTGAAATACTTTTCTTTATGATTCTTTGCGATCCTTACTTTTGGCTACTATGCTATATATTTATGTTTACTTTATTTTTATTTTTTGTAATCTTTTGTTGACTCATATACGTCCCCCCAAGGTCCCCACCGAGGGGAATTAGGGTATTTTTATATATTCAACAATATTATATTATATTATTACTATATTTTTTTTATAAACTCAACTTAATTAAGTAAGCTACCTACCTCTATTATGTTTTGAATGTTGAGTACATCTATAATTGGTATACATATAAGAATAAGACTGTTAGCATTTAAGTTTTCAATGTAGTATATGTAATACTGTTCATGTACCTAATAAAATAAAATAAAATAAAATAAAAAAATAAAATCCCTTATGAAAGTTAATAATGTGATAGACTGCTCTGACGGAATAAAAATTTCTATTATTGATATAATAAAAACATCAGGAGCTGGTAAAGAAAAGCCCGTTTTGTTTCTGCCATTTTTCAGGGAAAACCCTGATATTTGCCCAGCTAGTACTTTAAAGGATTATCTCCAAGTTACTTCGGACTTACGTCCTACAAATACCGACTCCTTGTTAATCACCTATAAGAGACCATATAGGAAAGCCACCGCACAATCCATTAGCCGGTGGATAAAACAGACCCTGGCGGAGAGCGGCGTTGACGTGGGCGTGTTTAGCGCACACAGTACGCGCCACGCGGCCACGTCAGCGGCGGCCTCTGCTGGCGTAAGCTTAGATGTCATACGCAAGACGGCTGGTTGGTCAAGTTCATCTCAAACTTTTGCGAGATTTTATAATAGGCCTATCGCAGATAATGGACAATTTGCTAGGTCAGTATTTACATTAGGCGATGATGACAGGAATCATCCAAAGAATTGATTTGTTACAAATAATTTATTATATTCTAGAATAAATAATTGGTTGTTTTTTTGTTGTAGCAAATTGTTGAAGTTTTGCTAATTATTAAATAAACATTTCTTTATTTTGTAGAAACGCGTTTTACTTAAGTACAAACTGTTTTATTTATATCTAGATATTGAATCTCTGAACATCTACCTGGTAACTTTTATATCTTTGAATGAAATAACGAAATATAATAGATGATCAAACGAACTTCGGGAAGCGAAGTTCGATCACTATTATATGAGTTATTTCATTCGAAGATATAAACACCCAACCCACCCATCCACATTATTTCATAAAAAATGTTTCTCTCTAAAAAAAATGAGGATTACCGAGGTGGAGTGGGAATAGCAGGGCTCGGTGTTACCAGCATAAAAAATTTAAAATATCGATTTTCTTTTTAAAATAAATATCGATTTTAGTTTTAAAAAACAAAAAATGTATCGATTTTAAAGAATCGATCCTCTAAATATTGTGCGAGCTGCCTTGTAGGCTAGAGGGACTACCTGGTAACTTTTATATCTTCGAATGAAATAACTCATATAATAGTGATCGAACTTCGCTTCCCGAAGTTCGTTTGATCATCTATTTTATAGGTGGTTGTTATGTTGCGTAGGTATTTTTGTTGATTGTCTTCATATCAACACTTCATGAAAGGGATATTAAAAGTGTCGTTATTTTTTTAAGTGTTCATTTATTGCAATTAAAGATAAAATAAACCACTTTCTAGTCAATAGTAAATAGTGGGATACAGTCAAAAATATCGAAGAATACTTCTTTCTGATTGCCGTTTGACATTTAGAGGCCTGTTGCCCTCGTAATGATATCCAGAGACCACAGCATGGTTATCACGTATGCGTTGTACTTACTCATTTGTTAATGGAGAACACAAAAGGGTCAAAATATTACCATCAAATGCACCTAAAATCGGAGCGTAGATAAACTTCTCGTCTTTATAACTTCGGAAATACTGCATGTATTGAAGTGAAATAAAAACGAATGTAATGTACATTTCACTTCAATACATGCAGTATTTCCGAAGTTATAAAGACGAGAAGTTTATACCCTTTATTGAATTTCCGAGATTACTCGCGCTCATACTATGACGTCACACCCTCGTTCAGCCCGCGACCGAGACGCGGCACAGCGCTCGGTCCTTCGGTGCGTTGACCCTATTAAATTACGCGCGTCTTGTTTTACTTTGTTTCGATCGTCTTCGTTTTCCTATTACCTATTGCTTGTATTTCAAAGAAATAATATAAATTATACTTTATATCCGATTACACTAAAGCGAAACGTGTAGTGTGTAGAATGGAAGAAGGTTTTCTAAAAGGTCAGTGGGACAATCTGCCAAGAGTGGATTGTTTGATGGTGGCACAGTATTTTATTAAGAAACAGGATTTTACGGCTGCCAAAATTCGTGGAATAAAGATGAAAAAGTTATTGTAGCATTTTAAAAAAAAGGCTAACTAACCTGTGGACGAGACGACCACAGGTAAAGATGTGTAATTTAAGAAAATAAAGAAAGATTGAGTAAAATTTGATCAAACAGTATAAGGGTCGACATAGCGATTTTTAGTCAGTTTTGGTGGCGCATTTTAATTTTAAGTTTTTCAAAGATATTATGTGGTAATATTAATAATTAGGAACATTCATTACATATTTTCTTATTTCGCATAGAATCATCCAGGTAGTTACTGAATTATTAACTCTTAAAGTATTGTAACGCCACCAAAACTGAAATGTGCCCACCTAATCTGAAATCAAGCCACCGAAACTAAATCTTGCACACCAAAACTTAATTTCAAAGTATTGTAACGCCACCAAAACTGAAATGTGCCCACCTAATCTGAAATCAAGCCACCGAAACTAAATCTTGCACACCAAAACTTAAAAAATATTAAAGGTACTTAATTATTTGTTTTAATTTAGATCACTGCATAAGTAACACGAGTTAATTCACTAACCACTAAATGCATCACTATTTAGTAAACTAATTCAATAAATAAATAAATCATTTACCAATTTTAAATTTAATACTAAATTGTATGAATTTCAGTTTTGGTGCCATAATTAAGTTTTAGTGGCGCATAATTCGCCACCAAAACCACCAAAACTGAGTCACCAAATCTGAATAATCTTGAAAAAAAATCATTAAAATTACTTTACAATTGAAATAATAATATGCAATCGAACACGAACCAAGAAGTCATCTAGCAGTATTTTCCTTTGAAGAGAGGAATACAGGACATGCTTACAAATTGAGCCACCCAAACTTAACAATCATTGAATAAAACGCCGCCAAAACGTAAGTAAGCCCTTACTTACGTTTTGGCGAGAAAATGCTGCGCACAGTCACAGGTCTACCCTTCACAAGCGCTAGCGCATGACTGAGGGATGAGGGGCGGAGCCAAGCGACAAGTCCCGAACTAATACACGACAAGTCACGACGAGTTGAAATCGCGCCACCATAACTGACGATTTGGCTCGGACAAACTTTGATTAAGTGTCTTGTGTATTCTTATAGGTAAAATGAATTATTATGCATTATTACTAAGGTGTATTCGAAACCGAAATAATTTGCAAATACAACATCGTGCTAATCCCTATGATGAAATAAAAAAGATAACATTTACACGTTATAGAAATCACTGTAATAAATTATTAAAAAAACATAAAAGGAAATACGATACACAACAAATTATTAACTCTCTAAAAAACAATAAATTATTATGAGAAACAATTAAATCAATTACATACACAAATAAAAACAACAAAATTAATCCGGAACTTCTCTGTGTGAAATCAACCCCAATTGAATCAGCAAATTACGTAAATAATATTTTTGCTAACGTAGGGAAAAAGCTTGCTGAAGACATCCAGGCCACAATAACGAATGCTGACCAGAATAAATTTCTTGATGGACTACCTAGCCAGCCACAGTCTTTTTGTTTACTTGATACAGATCCAAAAGAAGTAGAAAATGTTATCATGGCTTTAAAGTTTGATAGTGCACCAGGTTATGACAACATCCCTACTAGACTGATAAAACACCTAAAACACGAAATAGTCCCGATCATTACACACTTTGTGAACCTCTGTTTCAAAAATGGTGTCTTTCCTACTCGATTAAAAAAATCTTTTATCACTCCTATATATAAAGGTGGGGAGCGAAGTGACGTGAATAACTATAGACCCATCTCAGTACTTCCTGTATTATCAAAAATTCTGGAAAAGCTTTTAAACACTAGACTCCTAAACTATTTGACTAAATTAAATATATTATCACCAGCCCAATTCGGTTTCCGACAAGGAATATCTACTTTTGAAGCAGTTACATCTTTGACTTCACTGATCACAAATAACGTAGACGTTGGAAAAAAGTGTATATCCGTTTTTATAGATCTCAAAAAAGCATTCGACACTGTTTCGCTCCCTATCCTTATACGTAAATTAGAAAAAATCGGAATAAGTGGATCACAACTATCTATTTTCATAGACTATTTAACAAACAGAACACAAATAGTAAAAATGGATGAATATAGAAGTGAAACGGTTGGTGTATCATACGGTGTACCACAAGGCAGTGTCTTAGGTCCTACTCTTTTCCTTGTCTACATAAATGACTTGTGTAACATGAAAATTAAGAATGGTAGCTTTTTTACGTACGCCGATGACACTGCCATTGTGTTTACCGGTGACACATGGAATGATGCTAAGCGTAACACTGAAATGGGCATGATTCAAGTAGGAAAGTGGCTAAGGTATAACTTACTTACGCTAAACACAGAAAAAACAAATTATATGTGCTTCAGTAAGTACAATAATACTCAACCAGCTAATGACTTCCATATATAATATATAATATTCCAATACATACATGTAATGATATATCTAACAACACATGTCAGTGTTCAGTTATTAAAAAAGTATCTAAAACAAAATACCTTGGAATTGTTATTGACCAAAATCTGTCTTGGTATCCTCAAATTGAACAACTTAGTGCCCGAGTGAGAAAATTTATATGGATGTTCAAATCACTCTGATATGTTGTTCCAAATAAATCAACTAACGACTCCGCAAACAGTCTTTTGACAAAACTATATATTGCGTTAGTTCAATCTGTATTAGAGTATTGCATACCCGTATGGGGTGGTGCACTAAAAACTCGTTTCCTAGAAGTAGAAAGAGCGCAAAGAGTTCTGTTGAAAGTCATGTTTTTCAAAAAACAACGTTTTCCTACAGAGAATCTTTACAACTTAGGTGAATTGCTGTCTGTCCGAAAACTATATATATTACACATAGTAAGTACTAAACACACATAAAACCGTTCCTTATAACCCTGGGGTACTAAATAAACGAAGACATCACACGGTAGTTAATGTTCCATTTACAAAATCAGTTTTTGCTAAAATTCAATATAAAAAACGAGCGGCTTATTTATATAATAAAATAAATAAAGAGTTACATATATATAATAAAACCTATTGTGAGTCTAAATCTGAAATAATAAAATGGTTAATGACACTAAACTATGAACAAACGGAACAGCTGTTAAATACTTAATAGGCTTGTACTATATTCTGTGAAAAGGCTAAGGTTCTTAGTCTTAATACTAGGCCAATTTTGTCTTGTTAATATAAGTTAGTGGAAGATACTGTATTACAGTATCTTCCGATCCCAAGACAATGTCGCAGGGCTAACACTTAACATACACAAACAAACATGATACTATATTGATTATATTACATTTTAATTCACGCAAACACATAGATGAACACCCAAATTGAACATAAGGTTGCATATTATTATAAATAAGTTCTTACATACACCCGTTTCAGATAGCATTGGAAAAATCTTTCATCGGGTTCATTTCAAGACACCTGTCAATCTTAATTGATTTGCCTTTTACATACATTTTTGTCTTTTTTTTTTTTCCATTGTTGTTTGGAATGATCTATGTATAAATATAAAGTACTAGGTACTAGTGTAGTATTTAGATATTTTTTACTAAATTATTAGTAATAAGTTAGAAATACATGTCACTCTTTAAAACTGTTTTATTTAAAAATATTTACATTGTGATATACTAAACGAGGAGCGGAGTCTCCTAACACAGACATACTAATGTCTAAAAGGAGACTTCAGAAATGTTTAACTATGTAAATAAGCGATGAAAAATAAAGATTTTGTATTTGTATTTTTGTATTTTTTGTATGCAAACATTATAAGGCTATTGCTAAATAAATATTGAATGAATCAACTTTTTTTAGTTACAAGTTTAAGACATAGTCAGGGTAAGTGCGTGTTCTATGTAAAGTAAGTTGAGGACAAGCCACCTGGTACTGAAATGTAACAGATATTTTTTTTGCATAAAATCTGTTGGGATTAACAGAAATATAATCATTGAGCCAACCGTATTGTTAGTTATAGTGTCCCATATAATATATTTTAAAACAGAAAATGGTCTTGACACCACGATTTTCAACATGGACACTTAAAAAACGCTGCTGGGATATTCACCCATAATATGAATTTAAAAGGGTAAAGAGATTGCCAAAGATTTAATACTAAAAGAAGAAATAAAAACCGTCGAGTCCTGAGGGGACTCCGTCGATTAAGTCCTGGTGTACATAGTGTAGTGCGGGTATGTTAATGTCGAATCAATATAAAGATCGCGGAGTTCCCTAGGAAAGTGAAAGCCACACGGGAACCGAAAAAAGGGAGGGCCAGAACAATCTAAACGGCCTTTTTAGAATTACACACAATGAAATTTGGCAAAATCGGGTAGGACAAATTGGTAATTGGTTACAAAAAGAATACAAAAAGCACACCAAAAGATTAAACCAAAAATTCGCCTGATGGGCAGTTGATACGTAGGAACTCCAATGCCAGTATGCGGGACTTAGCTGATACGGCCCGCGGACGTGTGCGGATGCACACGACACAGGATCCCGGGAACGTCCAATGCCAGGCCGCCTCACGCGGCCGGAACTACCTCAATAATATACCGCAGAACACTGAGGAATCCCTGTGAGAGTGGCGTCCCCGCTGTAGCCGGCAATACACCGGTTAACCCAGAATGGCTAAAATAATTGTCTGCTTACGCAGTAAAAAACAGCACTAAGCACTAAGCATGTCCGGAATCAATTGCTGTTCGACGCAATATAAGTATATTTTAATATTTAAAAAAATACGCGTTATGCGAAAGCCAAAAAATACAATTTTTTCAGGCAAAACAAATGTGACTATTCACTGTCATTCAAAATAATTTTTAATTTGAAAATATGACATGAAAACCAAAAAAGAACCAAAACAAGCCTGAAGTAAAAAAAAAATCAACAAGTTTGACAACATGCAGGCATCTAAGCAGGTAATGCTGCAGTATGTATTATCTGTAAGCATTATCTACTTTTAGGTAGGTATTTGTTCAAACTTAAAGCTTACTGAAAGTGTGTGTATTTCATTTAGTATCTATTATGGGCGGCGATTAAAAAATAAAATAATTTTACCATTTGTGTTTAAGTCTGTTTTAGCTGAGGAGTTTGGTTCGTGTTTGCCGACAAAGGTCTTCCTATTGTGATCGCCGAGGAATTTCTCCCAGTCACGTTTTTGCTGACACCGATACCTCAAAAATTTTATTTGTTTCTCTTTGAACGTCAAGTAATATTATTTACCAGTAAGGAGTTTTAATTGGACAGATTTTGTCTATATTTCTGACTTCGTCACTTTTTTGTGTCGTGTATTTTTTACACATGATTCATAATGGCTTCTGACCAAGGTGACTTATTGGGCCCAGTCAACCCAGATGAAGATCCTTCTCCAATCCTTCAGCATTTTCCCGTTGTTTTGGAACAGGAACGTGATGTTAGTGATCACCTCCCATCCACTCCACACATTGTACGCCCACGCGCTCTCCCTAGACGAGACCTATTTTCTACCCCTTCACCTTTAACTTCCCATGCACTTTTAGCAGACGCACGTTCATGTATTCCGAAAAACGTTGCCCTCACGAAGTGGAACGTTAGATTTGATGGACACACTTGTGTTCGTGATTTTTTGTTAGTCTGGAAGAGTGCATTGTCGCTTACGATGTTCCTGAAGATTACGTCGTTCGTCGTTTTCATGAAGTGTTAACCGGACATGCTTTGAAATTTTTTAGGTCAGTCAGGCATGATAAGTTCACCTTTTCAGAAATTAAGTCCGCCTTTTTACGCACTTTTGGACCTGTTGACTTTGACGACACAGCCGAGCGTGAACTTCGCAATCTAAAGCAGAGAGCAAACCAACCGATGCGCGAATTTCTTATTGAGGTTAGAGACCTTAATATGAAGCTTTCTGACCCTATCTCAGATCGCAGTCTTTTACCGATTATCAAATTTAACCTCCATCCACGCTATGCTCTTTGTCTTTCGACAAACCGCGTAACGGATCTTGACACGTTAGTCGAGATCGCTACGAATTTTGAAACTTATGACCAATCGGTTCAGACGGCTTTTACCCATGACTCTCCCTGCTTCCCATCCACTAGTCATCCTACCTCCATCTCTGCGGTTTCCACCATTTGTCCAAAATGTGACAAGACCGGTCATTCATATCGCTCTTGTCCAAATATTCCTGGACAAATTTGCTTCAAGTGCAAAAAGCCTGGATTTTTAACACGCGATTGGCCCAACTTGTTCCAAGGTTCCAAAAAACTAACACGTGACCGGAGTAATCATATTTTAAAGGTTTCTCCGGTATATTTAACAGATTCTCCTGATAATCGTCTTTTTGTTGAAATTGTTTTATCTAACAAATCTTGCGAAGCGCTTCTTGACTCTGGAGCTCAGATGTCGCTTATTTCGCAAGACTTTCTAAAAAATAATTTATGTGTGCAAATTGTCCCCGGCGTTCATCCTTCTGTTTTTTCTGCGGATGGGTCGCCTATGATTATTTCCGGTACAGTTTCTCTTTTGACGACATTTAACGGAATTTCCTTTTCACACGACTTCTCGTCGCTGATCGGATTTCTGCTCCTGTTATTCTTGGTTTTGAGTTCTGGAATAAGTTTGGTTTGACCGCTGTGTTTAGCAAGGCGTTCAATAAAGGTGTTCGCGGTAATCTTTTTCTACCTAATGTGTCTCTTTCCGACAAAGTTTTAATTTCAGAAATTCGTCAGGTTCAACCTCGCACCTTCCTTTCTCCCGAACAAGAGTTAAAACTTCGAAGTGCGATAAAAGAGTTTGAAAATATCTCTTCTGATAAGATTGATCTTGGAGAAACTACTTGGTTGTCCCATAAGATTAATACTGTTGGTCCACCTATTCGCCAACGTTACTATCCTCTTTCCCCAGTTAAGGCGCTACGCCGAAAAAAAATTGTTGCGTAAGAGGTGTGTCTAAGGTAGATGGCGCGGGCAGCGCCCCGCGTCGTCCAGCCGCTCCCCGCGCCGCCCCGCACAGACCCCGCTCTAAAACATCGAGGCGGGTCTATGACCTCTGCGACAATCATAAAATATTATATTTGTTTAATTTGATGTAATTGCGCAAAGTATATTACTATGTATGATTCGCTCTTTGAGTATATATTTTTTATTTTATTTTAATTGGTCTTTCTTTAGTGTATTAATTTGAATAAAATATTTTTGTTTGATTTGATATACGGCTGATTCTCTGCCTTGACATACGAGATATATAAAGCAATTACACAAATGTCAAACTTCATCTTTGAATATGGCACAGAATCTTGCGCTACGTGTAAAGCTTGATCTGCTATTTAATTATATTTAATTGTAAAACTTTACTTTAGTATTATATCAGACTGCCCACGCCGCGAAATTTTATTGATAAAGCATCGACTATTTGTGTTTACCATTGAAATTATTGGGGCGCTTGGTCTGGCATCACTAAAACACATTTGATGACATACGATGACAGCTAACTTCATACCTACATTTTTTGCTTGTCACTAGGCAAAAAATGTATTTTATTCAACCAACTGTAGTATATGTATGACTCACTTCAACCACATCTAGATAGATATAATTTAGCATCTAAGCAGCTTGTAGTCAATACGTTTGTCTGACGCACAACACGTCTTTCATTCTGACACGCTCCTGTGTCTCCATACCTCATGCATGGTGACCCTGCCAACACTGCCTAGTATGGACAGTCCTGTGCATCGCGATTCGCTAGTGATAAAAATATAACGTGTTCGTTCGTAAAAATTGTAATAATGTGTTAAAACGAGAATCTGATAGGATGATGTTTACTTGCTAAAAGTGGGTCTTTTTAGATGGGTGTGGAGTTCTTGAGGAAGCTGCGGCGACTCTTGAGACGGGCAAGAAAAGGGTTGTGCCGTAAAGGAGGTGCCTGCTATTTTGAGACTGTTTCGCTCTTTCAATATCGCAAGCGACCTCACGTCTCACGCTGGGTGGAACAATTCCTGCCATGGAGTAAAGCTTTCTCAGTGGTGTAGGTTTCAGGGTGCCCGTGACTATACGTCATGATTCGTGCAGACCCGTGTCCACATTTCTCGCATGGGCTGAACAAGCCCAAACTGGACTCGAATATTTGCCTGCTGAGTAAGCGAGAGCAAGACAACTCGTTCGAAGAACGCGTGCGCTGGCTCCCCAGCGGGTAGTGGTAAGGCGTCTCAGGATGTTGTTCCGGGCACCAACTTTACTCTTAAGCTTGCGGCAGTTCTCTCTTTATGTCAGAGATCGATCCCACGTGACACCTAAGTACCGTCAAAAAATGTTTTAAACTTTCATACAAATTAACTCGATCAGCTGATCACCTTGTTTGAAAAAAATACGAGTTTAAAAAAGTTTTGGAACGAAAGTTGTTCAGTTTCATGGGCCGATTATTACCACACGAGAGGTTTTACGTTATTTTGCTATGACGTTGACACGTTGTAGTTTTGATTTGTCACGGCAAAGCTAACGATATCTCTTTAGAAATTCATTAAGTATTTTAGAATTTTGAAAGAATTTAGAAAGTGTGACAATATTTCCTTATTTCCTTATGTGTTATGCAATTAAGTGTTACTTACTTACTTACTTATATTTATTAGAGGTTCTATTTTGTCATAAAAACCAAGATTCTTGGATTTTATTTTATTTTTAACATTGCCTCATTGTTTCCTTGGCAAAATAGTGCTCTTAACCGAGTTCCACAAGGTAGTGTGTTGGGGCCAGTATTATTTTTATTGTACGTTAATAATAAACTGAGGCAACAGACTACCACTGTGTACTGTTTGCTGATGATATTTCAGTTGTAGTCTCTACTAATAAAACAAAGTATTCAGTTAAGGACCATGAAAATGAAATTAATAGGACATTAAACAATATAATAACGTGGTTAAAAAATAACAAATTAAAGATTAATCTGAAAAAAACTAGCTATGTACAATTTAATCATTCTTATAATTTTAAATCCAATTTAAACATGAATATCAATTATAATAATACTAATATCGAAAAAAATTAACAAATAAAATTTTTAGGATTGACATTAGACCAAGACATTAATTGGAAAACACATAAAACGTAAGTAATAGGGTAAATAAATTTGTATATGCCCTTCGACGAATAAGGAGCGTCACCAACCTAAAAACAGCATTAGTCTCATATCATGCCTATATTGAATCCATTTTAAGATATGGACTAATATTTTGGGGGAACAGTACTAATATTAGTAGAGCATTTATAGCGCAAAAAAATGCATCAGAGCAATGTGCGGATACCCCCCTTACGAGTCTTGCAGGCCACTCTTCAAAAAACTTGGTTTATTACCTTTAGCGTCTCTCTACATTTTTGAAATATGTGTATTCATAAAAAAAAATAGTAATCTCTATATGAAAGCATGCGACGTAAACCCCCGAGCTCAGAGAGATCCTCATAGACTTGTTTTTGAGTGTGTTCCTAAAACAATGAAATATAATAAAAGTTGCTTTACAATGGGTATCCGGATTTATAATAAGATACCAAATGACCTTAAAAGTATGAATATTAGACAATTTAAGATTAACTTATATAAATGGGTATGTGAGAAGAATTTTTATGACATTAATGAATTAATAAATTGACAACTATCATAAACTGACATAATTTTTATTGTTCTTATTAACTGAGATGACAATTTATTCTCTCATTTTGTATATGTAATTTATTTTATAATTTGTAAAAAAGTTAACTGTTTCTTTTTTTACTTATAATAACATTTTTATTTTCTTATATTTACATTTAATCATAATCATTTAATCATTTAATCATAATCATAATATAGAAGATTATTTTTTTTTATGAAAATTTATTATAGGTAGGTTACCATTTCACCACATTTTATTATTTTAACTATGTGGTGGTTAGGTTTTATGTGTGGGGTCGTATAACTTGACATTGACAATAGGTTCTTTTAAATATTTTTAAATTTAATTATAATTACATTTTTTTATTTTTTTATTTATTGGTTTTAATTTATGTGACTTTAAAAATATTGAATAATGACTGGTAATTAGGTATAAACACAAACTATTTAATTTAATGTATTACATAACTATTTTTGTTTATGATGTTATTAATTAGATTCTTATAAAAATTTGCATGCTGTACAATAGCTGAATAGAGAAACTTGTATATTAATTTATTAGATTTAAGACCAATTTGTAATACCTATTCAAGGCAAATAAATTATTTCATTTCATTTCATTTCATCAAACCCATTAACTCATAGAAAAAAAAAAAATATTTTCTTAATGGAATAGTCCACTAACCCAAGTTTTATCGTAATCAGAGCACTAACAAAATAATAAACTGTCAGTTAAAAAATATATGAGTTCATTTTGTTCAATATTATAATTATTTTTTTATAAATAATTATTACTCATCCAAAATATCATTTGAATAAAAATACTCGTAAATCAGTCATTCATTTTATAATTATAATTTGTAACGTGGGAGAACGGAAATATTTATTCCCACTGTCCCCTGTGTTTTTTTTCGAGTGAACATACTGGGGGACAGCGGGAAAAATCCTTAGTTGTTCCCCCGTGAGGGATATAATCCTTTGACTGGAAATAAGACTTGGCCCCGCACACACTTGGTTGGTTTTTTGTAAGCTAGGTATAGGCTATAAAATTACGTAACGAGTATGCAAACTTTACTTTTGAATCAATAAATAAATTATATCTTACCTACCTAATACAATAAAAATAATTCTAAAAAACCGCATTTGGTTGAAGAATAGAACTACCTAACTATTCCTCTCGCGCCTGCCTGTGTTGTACTAGAAAAATAAAATGATCGACATCTGTAACTAGGTAGTATAATAATATCTAATTTGAAAAAAAAATGTATACCTTGATGTGCCGTCCACTGTACATACACATATAACCTTTGCGTAGTGTACTCGTATTATTAGTGTCGACCTTGAAAGTGATAGTATCACAAACTTGACTAAACCTATTTAATTAAAAATCGATTTAGAAATATTGTCAATGTAACGGATCGGACGGACGGATGTGACGGACCTACTCATAGTACGTCTTCTCCAAATAAAATTATTTCGTGAGCCGGGTGGCTTGGAGCGCCACCGAGCGCACATCCGTCGTCGGCAAAGATCATGGGCGACTGAGCTCAAGAAAGGAAAGTGATGACGCTAAGCTTCTCCGCACGTGTTTAACAGAGAAAGAAATAATGTTCGCGCGCTCCAAGTAAATGGCGTAAGTGCCAAATTTACTTTCTCAGTTTATATAAAAAGTACTAATTTGATTTGTAAATTGCTTAGGAAAAACATAAAGCAGTCGGAGACCTATCTTGTAACTAAATTTCGGCGACCAATAAATTACCATTTACCTCTCAGATTCAAATAACGAGAATCGAAGACGTTGCTTTGGATAACATTTGTATCGAGAAGATTTTTACCAAACATGTTTTGGCCTTAGTGTAACCGTAGATAACATATTTTAGAAAATCAATACATTTACTGACGTAGATAATGAGATCTGATTCAACAAAAATCTTGAAAATTCCCGGACTAGCCCCTTAACTATGTAACTTAAACTTAAGAAAAACGCAAAGAACTCTTATAAAATACGTGCTAATTAGCTTAATAATCTGTTCCCAAGGTAATCCGTTACCCAAATAGGCCCGCAACGATCGGTACAAATTTATTTAACAAAGCAGGGCAAAAAAAAGGTTATCAAAAAAAAGAAACGGAAATTCCCGGAATACGGGAAACACGGGAAACGGTTAAATAGATTCAAGGTATTACAAATAACCGCCCAGACGCAAAATAAAACAACAAAATATATTTCTGGGTAAAACCCAGAAGTACTAGTGCTTCCGAGGTTATGCACATCAAAGTCAGAAAATCTGATGGTGGAACATGAGGTAAAACTTGGAAATTCCTCAACGGAATGTAGCATTCGCGTCGTTATTCGTCTATTCTTTTAGTCATATCTCAGTCAGTTTTCAACCGATTTTGATGATTCTTTTGAACGTGCTTTAGGGATAGATCCATACCAATTTTGTTAAAATCTGATGATGAAATAGCAAATAAAAGCGGAAACTCCTCAACTGGTAATAGCAACATGCATCGCGATACCGTTGTTGTATTGTAATAAATAAAAATAAAAAAAATACAAACAGTATAGCCTCTCTGGCCGAGCGGTCTAGTGTTTGACTCTTTTCACGGAGGTTCCGAGTTCGAATCCCAGTGGAGACTGTTCTTGTGAGACTTTCTCTAGTTTTGTTAAGACATTGCTGCCTGAATCACTTAATTATTGCCCGAAAAATAAACAAGGAATGAAAACATTGAATTGGAGCCATTGAAGGTCCTTCGGTTCGTCCTGTAATAAAATAACTGGCCAAGCACGTGTCGAGCCACGCAAAGTGTAGGGTTCCGTAGTTGTCCCATACTAATTTATGTACTGTTTAAGACAGTTAACGTCCACCAAAATAATATTTTTCTATGATATTTGTACAAGTACATTTTATAAGTTGGTCTATTATTAGATAAACTGTAAAGCCTACTTGATGTTGATAGTTTTCCTTTTAAATTCATCATATGATTTTTTTCACTTTTCCATATAATTATAACGGTTTCGCTGGTAGGGAGGGGGGGGGGAATTTGAGTAACAAAAATAAGCACTTTAAAACGAAATATTTCTAAAACTTACGCTAACATCGAAAAATGGTTTCAGCAAACCCCGATTATTTTTAAAAGACCTATCCTCACACTATATAAGATAATCGTAAATAATCTAAAAAGTTTGCAAACGTGCTGCAGTACCCACTAAAAAGAATAAAATAAAAACTATTTAAAAAAAATCAAAAGCCTCCTTCTAAAGTAAAACACATTTGTTTGCACTAAAAAGTAACAAATAATATTAATAACTATTTATGTATGCAAAATTAATGTCAATAAAAATGGTCAATAGAATACAATTCAATCACTTTTACTTTTTAATATTTACGTAAAATAAACAACACTTTTTGTAGTCGGTGCCAGCCAAGAAAAAACCTAAACGTTCTTATTCTCTTTCACTGGCAGCTTGTTTTTTCCTTGCTTATTTTTTTGGAAGGAGTTTTTTGAAGATTGAAAGATGATGGGAGGCTTGACCACAGAGAACCTTTTAATAATACAGGGAATAGAGACCTCTCTTGGCGGTCAAAAGAAGCAACAAATTAAATATAAGTCCAGTGCTTCCATCTGTGTTGCTCTTATGGTCCAAATGTGTGTACAGTGCTCCACATGCATGCACTGGCTACTGTACATACCCCTATACTGTACATACCCCTATACGTACTCGTACTACTAGTTCTAGTTAGGAAATTAAGATTTTTATTTATATTTGCTTGAAATTACTTAAAAATTGCAAGCAAACAATAAATAAAATCCTAAACAAAAGATATCACAGTAATAAATACAAATAATTTAGATAACATTTATTTTATTGGAATGTTTACATTTTTAACATTTTAATAACATTATTTTCAAAATAAAAATCTAAAATATTTTATTCGAATTAAGATTTTTCCAAATAATTTTTCGACGTCAAAGCTATCATGGATGGCACGTTCACTACGTACACCCTCTGTGGAGAAGAACGGCCAGAAGAAACTCCACAGGAAAGGAATTGTAACTTAAGTAATTTTCTTAATATATAAAGAATCATACATCAGTCATAATTACAATCTTCCACTGATTTGGAACAACAGCTGTTGACCAGATATTTTTGTCATCTAAGTAATCATTTATCGTATCGCCTTAGAACATAAAATATTTTTAATTTTAGTTTTAATATTTTACTTAAATTCACTTCAATTTTCAAGTAGAATTACATTTTTATAAAGTACAACAGCGGACAATTAAAATAAAACCGATATATTTTTGGACGTTATGGGTATCTAAAACATCTTGTATGGCGGACAGGGAACGTGTTAATAATTATAATATGACTCCAAACGGAGTCGTGAACGTCTGTATTGAAATTAAAGACCTACCAACTAATCTGTGAATTGAACGGCGGTGCTAGTAGTAATACAAAACTACATTTTAACCAATCACGACTCTACTGCAAGTTGACATTTCCATAATAATGTCGTAGTTCCAATTTTGGCCATTTCCCATATTCTGTAGTAGGTCTGTAATACGACTCCATTCGGAGTCATGGACGTATGAATTTAAATAAAAATAAAGATATTTTAAAATGTAATCGATGATAACACCAAAACGTACGTTTCTTGTTTATAATCAAAAATGTTTTCAATAAAACCTTAGTATAGTACAAAAATATCACTCATTTTTGCAAAAATACTTACAACCGCAACCCCAGTTATTGAACAGATGTAAGTAGCTCTGTATCAGCTGTCTTCTACAAAATCTTCCGAATGTTTTGTTGTCTATGGTTTTTATACTTCCTAGGCCACACGTTCCTAACGTCAAAAAAATGTTTCATCGCACGTCCATTGACAAAAATGTCATTACGTTCGTATAAGGATTAGGACTCCGAATGGAGTCATAGACGTATGGATTAGGCCATTTTGTGACTCCATCTGGAGTCATGGACAGGGAACGTGTTAAATTGGCTATCGGATAGATTTACAATATCATCTGGTATTTTATTATAGAAGCGAATACAGTTCCCCATGAATGAATTGTTAAGCTTACACAGTCTAAATTTTGGGTGCGCTATTTTTTTTTTTATTCTAGTATTTATATTATGTATATCAGAAGGAAACAGCATTTTGTTCTTCCGGACATACAAGATGTTTTCAAATATGTACTGTGAGGATACCGTGAGGCAATGAAAATTTTACACATTTTGCAATCCATTTTGTCATCATCACAATCTCTCTTGCCGCACAATACTTTATTTAATTCTTTACAATTATTATAAATAAAAAATCTACTAGACAAGTTAATAATATAGTCTATTAATGCATCTTTGTGTTTGTCACAATTTAGAAAATCAAATTCAATATTGATTAAAATCAATGTTTTTATAAATTCTTTCAAATTATCATTATTTAAATTTTCCTTTAAAACACAATTATTTATATCCTGCAGATTTGAAATGCATAACAAGAGGGAATCACTTGCATTACAAAGCCACTTCTTGCCTGCGTATTCTCTACACTTTATGTATTCATGTTCGTTGGGTGAAAACAAATCATGTTTGCATTTATCACAATTTTGGAATATATGTGTTTTGGCTTTCTTTAAAAAATAGCCACTAACATATGCTAGCGCCCCGATTATACGAGGATCTGCTTTATTTTCTAAAGATGTGAGATACAAATCAGGTATGCAATTTAAAGCACAGGCAGAAGTGACTTTGCTATTTTGAGTAATAATTAGCGCTTGAAGAGCACTGCAGCTGTCGTTTTCGCAATTCGTGCCTTGAGTATGAACACTCGAAATGCTATTTATTAACAGACTTGTGAATGCTGTTTCAAATCTCTCTGGTGTCGGATTTGTGTTGCGGCATCCATGGCTCCTAATTGCACCAAAAAAGTTTTCTATGGGATCCTGGTTTAGATGCCTCATCCACACTGACGTAATATTATATTCTTGTATTTTTTTTTTTAATAACAATTGAATGCCCTCGAGTGTCCATACCCAGTTTTTTAATGCTGGAACATTTTCTGGTTGCCCATTAGACTTTAAAAATTTCATTTCCCCAAGTGTTTTTTTGGCTTCCACCCACACCTTGTGGTGAACACTGTTAGGTTTCACGGGTCCCAGAAGAGGTTTAGCGTGACGTCTTTTTTTGCTATAACTTCCATTCACTGAGTCAAAAAGTTGATCAAAGAAGATCAGGATATCAGCAGTGTTTTTACAATCTTTCGGTATAATGCCTTTATCTGAAATAAAAAAAAACAGGTTAGGTATTTGAAGACCAACTAGTAATAAAACTTAGTTTGGTTTGATGACTTGGTTTAAAAGCAAAGAACCTCAGAAATGTGAGTCAGCCACTCTATTCGATCATAGTGCAAACTACGTTCCTCCGTGAGAATGTTTGGTACCAAGAAGGTTAAAAGAAAAAAAAAAGCCTCAGATGGAAAAAGGGTATGAATTATAAGCAACTTGTGCTTACACAAGTTGCTTATAATTGGAAAACCCCTTTCACTAAGAATGAAACCTAGCTAGATCGATGTATCGCCCCCGAGACCCCCTCCCTATATATACCAAATTTCATCGAAATCGTTGCAGACGTTTCAGATATTCTTATTATTTATAGAATAGATAGATAGATTACAAGAATTGCTCGTTAAAAGTATTAGATTTGTGTTTATTGTAAAGACATAAGTTACCTGCCAAATATCCCATATTTGATGCAACCGTTTGGCTAAATACTTGTGTGGCATACTTGACCTTCATTTTTTGAATTTTTTCAGGCATGACATGGCTATCAGTTAATTTTGGTACAAGTCGTATACCCTTGTAGCCAGGATTTTCTTTACACAGAAAACTTGCAATATAAGGGTCGGGCCACACTTATCGCCGGCAATCGACGGTTTACCTATACAAAACGAGCGCAAAGTATGGAAATGCTTTCGCATCGACGCGGTGAAAGGATTTCCATACTTTTCGTGTGTTTTGTACAACACTAAACCAACTTAAGGCCGGAGGAGCAAGGGCTCAACTCAACTGACTTTTAAATAGAAGTAGCAAGAACAATATTTCACAAAGTTTTCACCACAAAGCAAAGCTATTAATTCAACCTTTTATTTATGGTGTTTCGCTTTACTGAACTTGAAAATAGTGCACTTTTCTTGACAAACACAATCAAACTCGAATATGGCGGGTGGCAGTGTTGCCATACAATAGAGACTAAAAATCTGTACATCTCTCACGAAAATTCGTACGTACATACAGATTTTTTTTATGAAAGTAAAGAAATAATGCGTATTTTTCATACAAAATAACTTTTGTAAATTTTTGTTGTCCGAAATCAAACACTTCATTTAAACGAAACAAAGCTTCTTATCTTTCTCTCTGTTTTTCTTAGTAAAAATCGACATCATGCTTTCTCTGTCTGTGGTAGTCAAAGTAATATCGGCAAATCGGCAATTAACTACTACGAAAATAAAAATGAAATAATATAAATAAAAAGTAAATTAATATTTTTAATAATAGCTGATGAATGGTTGTGCGTGTAGCTTACTACAATAATGAAATATCGATAGAAAGAAAATCCGTACACATATCCGCACGCAACTTTTATCCGTACAGAATGTTCATTTTCCGTACGTGTACGGATAAATCCGTACATATGGCAACACTGACGGGCGGGCGGGCGCCGTTAGTAGGAGATTGTTTTTCTACTACATAGGTTAGACTTATTGACAAAAAATATTTAAAACAATAGTGCAAACAGCACGTTTTTACGACAAAAAACTATAATGAAACAGCACACATCTTTTTTTACTATACCGTTTAATAAATTCGATTATCATACAATAAACTTTTTACGAAAAAACTAACAATTTAGTAAAAAAAAGATTGTCACCAAATTGTCACACTGATCTTGTAATGTAATAAAATTCAGATGTACATTTGTAACTGCACACTTATTCTCTATAATAATTAAAATTGGCCAATGATCATCTAGTAGCGGATTGTTTGCTACTTTGTGTGAGTAACCCAAGCTCTTTTAGAAGATTACAGTGTGCTCGTTTTTCTTGGGCATTCTAACTACGAAATTAAACAAAGTGTCTCTGTACAACATCTATGTAATTCCTAGCTATCAATTCCTCCCTGCTCGTTCATCAGGGAAGTTATAAAAATGTAGGAAATATCATTAAATAAACAATGTATTCCCTATATAGCGTATCGCCCCAGGTTTTGGTCTTTTATCGACCTGAGCTTCCTTGGAAGCTCTAGCTCAGTATGAGCTTCTAGTTCTCATAAGAACTTTTGTTGAGTCTCTCTTCCTCAACAGAATAGCCGTGCTCCAAGTCTCTCTAATGATACTGCCCAGAGACGGCCACTCTTGCCCTCGCCCTGGGCAACCTTTTCCTTAAGCTATGTCAACCGTATTGAAAAATACAGTTACATAATCTCTCTGTCTTCCATACTACCATCCCACAAGGGATCCAGCAAGATCCAGCATGATCCAGCTCTGACGAAGGAACTAGTTTTAGTTCCTTCAGCTAGTTGATTGCGAAGTCCCCAGATCCCGAGCAAGACAGCAGTCTAGAAGCAAAGACCCGATACGCTCACACCTTTACAGCAAACCAACTGTTAAAGCATTTACGAGACGAGTGAGAATAAACGCCCCACCAACGCGCTCTCTGTGAGACACTGCCCATCCTGTCCTCCAGAACGCTCCTGACCTCCCCTCACCACAGAGGTGTAGGAAAAAGGTTAAAAAATAGACAATCCCGAAGGATTGTCTACAGCGGACTCTGGTCCGACCGGTGCGCCTTAAGCGATGAAAGGAGACCAAAGTCCCTTCGTTGAAAGCATAAGCTTCTCGTTGTAAGCCGAAGCTAGTGGACTACGTCCAATCGATACTTGCCGTAGCGTTCCCGATACGGCTGAGCCGCTGTGGTAACCTTTTAGGAGGCTAATCCCTGTCTTCCACCGAAGTGTCCGACGTATTGCGTTCGATGGGAGTGAAGGGAATATAACCCCTTATATATACATTTAAATACTTATTTAAACATATTAAATAACTCCCAACTCTCTGCTCATCTCCTGCCGAACTGATCCACTGGTTCGAGAATGCTCCATGTTCCCTTCGCTGAGTGCAACAATATTTCTCTGAAGGGAACGGTGCTATATGCACCCGGTCCTTTTGGGGACACTACTCTTTTGGGCTTGCATAACTATCCCTTGTCTCGCGTGATCTAAGCCACAGCAGCATGTGGTCATAGATTCATTCACCAAAGCCCATTTAGCAGATGCATTTACAATCATATGCGCTGATATCTCTTTACGATATTCGGGTCTTATTCTGCTTTGTGATTATACTTTACTTAGAGCATAACTCGAGCAGCTTCACGTCCAGAGCAGGAAACTTCACAGAAAGTCGCTCCGCAGACTTGCGTCTCGGAGGAGTCATTAGCTTTCGCCGATGCCACTACCGGGGGTAATACTTGAAAGACCTTCATCGATACTAAGCAGATTGAGGTCCACCGCGCACAGATGTGGACAAGTCCCCATCGGCGAAGATGTATTCAAGTTGCTATGTGCGTCTCGATCAATCAGCGGTTCAGAGCTAGGCATGCAGTGTCAACGTCAGCTAATGACAGGTATACCACATCTTTAAGCGTCAGACATGGTTTTGAGTGCCCATGTCCGGGGTCGCGAATCCTTTTCCCTAGTCATGGCCCTCGTTAATAGTTAGAATACATTGCGGATGGGCCTTTGCCATTTCCTCTCCCCATTCTGCGTGCTTGGGCGACACGTGAGGTGGTTCTTATTAGGACAGCGGCATTGGAGACAACGCGGATTCGTGAGAGGTTCCAGATCCATAATGCGTTGCGGCCGATGGTCTACGTATGCTTGTCCTCTGTTAAGTAACTCTAGAGGTGTAGGCTCCAGCCGGCGTCTGTATCCGCTATCTAGTATCATCCACTCGGCCACCATAATATATTCTACCAGGATGTGCAGACCACACTGGTTAGTTTGGATTAGTCAACAAAGGTTTAAGGGTGCCCCCTTTGCCTCTCAGGATGCCGTCGTCTCAAGCTAGGCGGCGTAAGAGACGAACAGGGGAAGTTTTTAGCAGCGCCTGTAACTTTGGTTATAGCAAATATTTTCATATTTTCCAAACCTATATTGAACTTTTCAGTCAATATCCAAACTTTAACGGCGGCTGCCTTCCCCATAAGTATACGGGCGACACGCACCGACGGTACGCGTAACTTCAACACGGATTTTTCAACAAAGTTTTTCAATTTTTCTGAAGCTCACAATATAGATGTAAGTCGGTCTCAGCATCCCAAGTATGCTTTTAGTTTTGAGCTATCTCTTTTCAATACAAGAACGTATAAAGGAAGTGAAAAATGTCCAAATACGGTTTTAAACCTTGTATTCGGAGTTCCCATGCACAGGGATAGCTATTGCTTGTTCGTTGGCATCGTCTGCTCTCAGCCACATATAAATAATTCGCTTTTTAGGAAACATAAAATTTTCGGCTCCGCGCCATGATTTTTATTTAGCCTTATTTCAATTTTTTCTATGCCATTCAACAGACACACGTTGTTAGACATAGTTTTATTTTACATTAGGGTTGTGGGGTTATTATCTTTAAGGAAACGACATGAGTTGTGTGACGTTGTAAATTCTACATCGTAATGTCGCTACTAGCGTATTCTGCAGGTCTGATAAAAAACTAAAACACAAAAAAGCATCAAATTCGAAGGCACTCTCATATAAAGTATACTCAAAATCATTTAGTAGTGTCATAGGAATGTCTGCCAATGTCTACCCGTTTCTTTGTATTGAGATTGTATACCCTGGGCTTGACAGATTCCGAGTTGGATTAAGCTGGAAAAAGAAATATTTTACTGTAACTTTCCTGATTTTTTAGGGTTACTGGTGTTTTTGTTGATGTTCTTGTAAATTATCATTTGTTTTGATAATGTCCACGAAAGGTTAAGTGGAAACGCGGATAAATAGCGTGGACGGGCAGTATGTACAGGGAGTTTTGATGATAGAGGAGAATTAATTACACTTAACAACTCCTCGCAAGGTATTGTACCACAGCTTCTTTAAGACGACGCGACGGGTGACGAATTGAGAGCTCGTTTGGTACGACTCAATTTCGTACTATTTCACTTTGTACAACAGCGAGTACCTACTTTTTCCGGTCCGAGTGTCAGAAGAAGTTGCGGTTTTCTTTTTAACTTATAATTTAAAGTTTTTTGTGTACTACCTTAAGTTTCTTTTGACTTATGTAACCCTTTAATTGGTTCGCGTTATAGGTTTGGTTTTGTTCTAAATTCTAAAAGCCGTAGACGCCACCGTTTTTATCCTTTAGATAACCTTCTTTTGGCACAGTACAACTTTCCACATCCTTATAAGGGGAAAGATTGCGCAATTTAGTCCTGGACGTATAGGGGTAAGTTTTACCTTTCCTAACTTTCTTTTTGTTTACCAATTTTAGGGACTGGCCTTATTTGTAACTCGTGCAATTTAGTCTTTTCTTGTAACAGCTTTGTCAAATTTACCTTCTGTTGCTTGCTCTCTTTGTTTTTATAACCTTATTTTAAAACTTATGGAAACTATCTCAAAGTTAAATTCGTGCGTTGTAATTCATCTGTTTTTTTTTTTAATACTACAGTTGTAAGACCCACCCCGGCTTGTGGGTTTACAAAATGATTTCGAATTTATTTGGGGTAAATAAATAAAAGGAATTCTGACACTTGAAACAAAGAGATTTATTTGAGATATTGCCAAATTCCTACAATGCTACATTTAGCTCAGACCAATCTGGTAGAAAACGTGAGTTCCAAATTCTGTTGTATTTTGAAATTACTAAAACAATATGCTCCTATTTATAAATTAAAACCACCAACCAAAATAGCAAGAAAATATTTCTATCAATGTGAGTAAATCAAAATGGTCCAAACATTTAAGAACGAGTAACCTTTACTTTTGAATATTTAATATTTTCAATAACTTTCATTTTATTTTTTTCTTTTAATTCCTAATGGAACCTACTTATTCCAACGCTATAATTATATAAAAACTTTACTTACAGTTTGCTAAACCATTTAGAAATTCTGAATACGGCCAAATTGCACCAAGAAATTAAAACCTGTGGAAGTCAGCAAATGATCGGCAGCATCACTACTCTTGAGCAAAAGCAGATCATGGTCCGCGATGCACCCTGAAGTTTTCTAAGGCATGAATGTCCTGAAAATGGGTAGCTCCCTTCACCGAGCCACGCTATGCAACTAACTCCTAGAAATTATATTTATTTTACATACCTGAGGATAAGAAATTGTTGCCTGTCTTCAGGGCGTTTCCATGAATCAGCACTACGGCTTCAATAAAATGGGTACTGAAAAAGAACGCAGAATTCAAGTAATGTTTTAAACTAGTGGGTAGCTCACATAAAACAAAATTTCTAGAATTCAAAAGAATACATACCTAAAACCCTTTTACACAGTTGCACATATTAAAATGTTAACTGCATTTTTCCTTTTAGACTGGAAGCTGTAAAAAATATCAAAATCCAAATTAGTTTTTCATCATCAACTAACCTCAAGATTTTATTAAAATTTTTAGCTCACTTCCCATGATTATGTTGACTGGATTTTCCTACAAAAAATTAACTTCCATTTCTTTTTAATTTATTAACATCAAAGAGGATATAATCACTACGTTTAAGAGACGGGAGTTCTTACAAAAAAAATGAAAAGGCGGCTTGTATGAAATGCGTACTAACACTGAGTACCATCAAAACAAATGTATGACATATGTCAAAACTGCCAACATAGCCGACGAAATAGAGATGTACTACTTACGGATGCCATTTTTATCGATAGTTGAAAAAAAAAATGCGTGTAGATATATTACTAGACTTTTTATTTTCAGTCTTGCACATTTACACCAACGTTAAATTTCGATTTTAACTAACTAATGTTGTTGCAATTTAAATACAAAATATAAAAATAAATTTAACTCGAGATTTTACGTTGGCGTTAGTGCAAAAATCATAATATGGGTTCTAGCAATGAAATGACGTGATGCTGAAATAATACTAAACAGGAAAAATTTAAATTTAATTCTGAATTGGACCTTAAAGAGTAAAAAAAATATAATTTTCCTATGCTCTGTTGTTGTGCTTTTTTTGCCATGTCTGCTGAAGTTTCTTCCGATAATCTTAGGTGTTGCAACTGATGTTATTTCAGTAGTCGACGTTGAAGGAACTGTAAAAAAAATCACATATTAATTTAATTTATATTAAAAATCAAGAAAAATAAAATACAAACCCCTTAAAACTTACTTGGGCTAAATCTTATCATTTTTTCGCGTGCAAATTCTACTGTTGTCTTAGGTGTTGCAGCTGATGTTATTTCAGTAGTCGACATTGAAGGAACCGTAAAAAAAAAAACATATTAATTTAATTTATGCAATACAACAAGAAATAATAAAATTTAAACCCCTTTATTGTCCACTGGAAAAAGCTTTGAACATCTAAATAAGCAAGACAAACAAAGTGATGTTTCTTATACCAATGAGGATGTAATGGTCAACGAAAGTGGATCATTAAATACCGACGCTAATAAGGACGCATCTCCAACATGTAAATCCTTTCAGACTAATTACTCAGCCCCCAAACGAAAAGTACTCCTTCTCGCTGATGAGATGGGAAGGAACATGCGGAATATTCTGGCTGGAATATTAGGCGAAGACTACGACGTGACTTCTATAATTAAGCCTTATGCAATGGTGTCAAGTATATTTACGGCAGATCTCATTTCAATGTGCAAAACTTTTACAAAAAGCGATTATGTGATTATATTGGCAGGCAAGCATGACAGCGATTTTCAGGATTTTCAGTCAAATATGCATAATTTTATTAAGACCTTTTCGAATGTAAATGTATTAGTTGCATTGCAATACGAATATAATAGTTTTGTCAAGTATAAAAATGACACTATGAGACTAATATGCTCAAAATATTCTAATGTACAATTATCTGAAATATATTATTTTAAGAGAAATCGGTTGGACAAACTTAATTCATGTAGAGCTTTAATACGTGATATGATAATGATGGATTATACAAATACAATAAATAAATAAAATATATTTTTTCGTTGATAATTTGACATATTATAGTAAAGTTGGTTGTGACTCCACGATGCGAGATCAAAGCATATTAGTAAACGAGAATAACAATTTGACTAACATACCTATCGACATATCTTCTAATTTTAATTATAATTATAATAAATTGACTATTCTTCATCAAAATATAGCTGGTATATGCAACAAAAGCGACTTAATTGAATTAAATTTACTAGACTTAAGAAATCAGTGTCAGGAGGTTGATATTTTGTGTTTTACAGAGATCTTTGTCAAACAAGGAACGGAAGATAATATCAAATTAAATGATTATAAATTAGCATCTTCCTACTGTAGAGATAAAAACAGAGGAGGCTGTTGTATTCTAGTAAAAAAATTTTTGAACACCAAGCCTTTACAAATACCTGAGGGTTTGACAAGTAAATTTTATTTTGAATGTTGCGGTGTGGAACTGATAGGACTGAATCTAATAGTTGTTAATATATATAGAATACCGTTGGATACAAAGTCCAATATTAGACTTTTTTTGCATAAACTTGAGTTACTTCTACAAGTTTTGACTGAGAAATATAAAAGGAAAAAGGTAGTTATTACTGGCGATTGGAACATAGATATTTTGAAGCAGAACTACGCGTCTGTGGATCTCCTAAGTGTCCTACATAATTTTAATTTTAACGCACACATCTTGGTACCAACTAGGAAAAAATCGTGCATCGATCAAATTGCAAGTAATATTAAAAATGTTGATACAAAGGTACATCTTTTAAATCTTTCCGATCATGAGACAGCACAAACAATAACATTTAACATAAAAAATAAGCAAAATAATTTCGCTACTTGGTTCGAGTTCAAGCGCGACTTCAGTGCAGATAATTTTAGAAAATTCGTTAATAGTATATCTGCGCTTTCTTTTTCGGAAGTTCTAAACAGCTGTGATGCTAGAGAGTCTTTTGATTATTTCTATGAAACTTTGTGTTTGTTTTACAATTTGTGTTTTCCCATCATAAAAGTAAAAATTAATAACAGGCCCTCGAAATTAAAATGGATAACGAAAGGCATAAGAAAATCGTGTAAAATAAAACGTAATTTACACTTAAATAAGAATACGCCTAAGAGTTATATTAAAAAATATAATAGATTGTTAACAAAATGTATAAACATATCGCAGAGAATTAGTAATGGGAAATATATATACAAAAATGGACGAAATTCTAAAGCAGTCTGGAACACAATTTCTACTACCATTTCACATGATAATCACAAAAATGACATTAATGCTTTAAATTATAATAATATGACAATTTACGACCCCCAATTAATCAGTGACATTTTTAATAAATATTTTATAAATTTATCCAATAATACTAAAAATAGCAAAATCACACAGGACATACAATCTGATTCAATATCTAATAATATACATACCATATTTCTAAATCCGGTTGACGAAAGAGAAGTGTATAAGGTTATAATGTCGCTTAAAAATAGTAAGGCGTGTGGTTGTGACGAAATCATAACTAAAGCACTAAAACTGTGCGCTGGTACTATCTCTGCACCGCTAGCACATATAATAAATTTGTCATTTTCGCAAGGGATATTTCCGGAAAAACTAAAGTTTTCTGTTGTCAAGCCAATCTTTAAAAAGGGTGATACTCTAGACCCTAATAACTACAGACCCATAGCTTTAGTGCCAATCATTTCTAAAATTATAGAGAAGTGTATGTGTAGCAGGTTAAATAGCTTCTTTGCAAAACACAATATCTTACGACCAGAACAATACGGGTTTCGTAAAGGCAGCTCAACTACGCTCGCTTGTTTTAATTTAATTAAAAATGTCACAGAATCTATTAATAATAAGACTCCAGCTACATCGATATTCCTTGACATGAGTAAAGCTTTTGACTTTGTTAATCATAACATCTTGTTAAAAAAACTGGAAAGATACGGAGTTAGAGGGAAAGCGTATGATTGGGTGCTAAGTTACTTGAGTAACAGGAAACAGTGCACAGAAATATCAAAAATTATGGTCAGGAATAATGTTGCATTAAAATGTAAATATAAATCTAATTATATGTTAAATAACAATGGAGTACCACAAGGTAGTATACTTGGCCCCTTGCTTTTTTTAGTATATATTAACGATCTTCCTCTTGCTACACCACAAGACTCTATTTTGTTTGCGGACGATACAACCCTCATAATTAAATGTGACGACAAACATTCATATGAGCAACAAATAAACGATACCCTTTCTGATGTTATTGCCTGGCTAAATAGAAATAAGTTACAGATAAATATAGATAAAACAAAAGCGATGCTATTCTTATCCTATAATTCAAATGACATAGATTTAAATATTAAATATAATGAAAAGGACGTAAGTACTACAAACGTGGTTAAATTTCTAGGTATAAATATTGACAAGAACTTAAACTGGAAGAGTCATATAGACGCAATTTGTAATAGATTGAACAGATTTGTATTTGCACTAAAGCGCCTTCGAAAATCGGTTTCCAAACAAGCAGCATTAACAGCCTATCATGGCTATGTAGCGTCAGTCCTCAGTTACGGATTAATACTCTGGGGAAATTCAGTCGATTTTGAAAGAGTTTTTAGGTTGCAAAAAAAATGTATACGTGCGATATGTAATGCTTGGTTTTTAGATTCTTGCAAACCTTTATTTAAGGACTTAAAAATTCTACCACTTCCTTGTCTGTATATTCGTGACATATGCTACTTTGTAAAACTACATCCGGAATATTTTAAGAAGCTCTCAGACACGCGAGCAAGGCGAGTCAGATCAATGTATAAGCATAAGTTATACCAGCCTCCTAGTCACACTTACATTTATAGAAAGAATGTTTATAATATGTCAATTACTGTTTTTAATAATCTTCCTGACGAATTCAAAACCTTAGAAAATAAGACTTTTAAAATAACTTTGACAAACTGGCTATTAGACAAATGTTTTTACAGTGTGAAAGATTTTTTAGAATATAAACATAATTAACATAAATAACTATAATGTAATGTAAAATTTGCACACCTGCACACAGGTTGAATACAAGGACCGCAATAATTGTAACATCCCATTACTGTGTTCATGCAAATAAACTTATTTCATTTCATTTCATTTCATTTCATTTCATTTCATTTCATTTAAATCTTACTCGGACTAAGTTTTATCCTTTTTTCTTGTGCAAATTGTTCTGTTGTCGCCACTTCAGGTTCTATAAGTAATATTAACAATTAACAAGTCTTAAGTGATAATGTAAATATATATTCATGTGTAAATTATATTTTTATGTATTTATGCAATGAGGTATAAAATGACATGAAAAAATATTGCAAAAACAATACGAATATACCATCGGTTAAACATTCAAACTTAATTAAATAAGTTTCATATTAAACCAGGCAAATAGGGGCCAGATTCCTTAATACATTGTAATTTTTACCTGTTAGTTTAGGATTCTGATCAGATTCTGATCAGATTCTGATTCTGTTTCAGTTTTAGCGACATGTAATGGAAATCCAACTAACAGTTCATCTGCCAATGGCTCTGCAGTAAGTCCCACTGATGGAATTGACTTTTTTTTAATTGCGTTTTCCGTTTTTTAAAATCTTTTGGTAGAAAATGTTTGCCACATATTTGTTTTAATTGATGAAGCTTTTCGATAGGCACATGCACCAGATCCTCCTTACCGGTCATCTTAACCCATTGTTTACACCTGGAAGAAATGTTTTAGCATTATCATTTAATTCTTAAATTATAATAATATTATATGCCCTGTTACATAACTATTTGAATTAATCATAAATCAATCAACAAATTAAGAACAATAAAATTAATGAATAAACAAAAATATCGATATCGATAAAAAAAAATCAAGCACTATTGATAGGTTATTTTGGTTTTATTTTATTAGATTTTAACATTAATATGTAAATAATGTAAATGCTTTGCTTTAGCTTATGTAATTGTATGCTTACCTCTCTTCATTCAGTGGAAATTTGGCCATGAATATTCGCTTTTCGCCATCTTTTCGACCGGCTCTGATACCACATATTTCACAGGTTTTATAATGCATTTCACTAATATTATACGCAACACTAATACACTTATGTATTGCACATCATCAGAAAACTAACCTGACACAAAAATATTTCGAGAAAAGCAATTAAAACCAAAAAATATTTGCTAAACACTGTAGGTTGACTGACAGAAGTGAAAGAATAAAAGGCGGGAGTGCGGGAGCGGTGAGTGAGTGAGTGAGACGAATACAAAGAGCAAGTCGCCATTATTTTTGGTACGCGTTTCATACTTCATTTTTCTATAAAGGGACTTCCACCAGACTGATTAACATATTTGATTTTGAACTGACTCGAGAGAGAATCAATCCGGCTGTGTCCGTGCTGCCAGCCACAACCCGCTGAATTCACCTAAACGAAATCTACAAAATTTAGCAGAAATATTTCTATAAGAATACTAACCGTTTCAGACTAATTAGTATTAGAATGATGAGAAACCAAACCTGTAACGTTTCTACCAGCTGCAAAATTTACTACCATATGATTTGCCCAAACATACCAAAATGCAAAGAAAGTAAGTCGAAATTAATACAACCCTAATAATCTCCTTTCATAATTTTTGCCAAAACAATTTATTTCCAAAAGTAAGAACCGAAAACCATTTCATACTTAATTTAAATAAGTTTTATAAATAACGAATAAACAAACCCTCAAAACTGCTGACAACGGAACTTTCCCTCTGTCTGGTCACCCTAAATGCTTTCTTAAATTTAAATTTATAGGCTTGGATACCTGGCCCAATTTGCCAACAAAAATCCCAAAAAATTACCACGTTACACAGTAGGTAGTCGCAATCAACATCTCGAGGTTGTCTTGTCGATGATTATGTTATGTGTTTTATTAGTATAAACTTAAAGAAAATGTCACTATTTACCCATATACAGATGTATGTACGTAAGTCCTAGTAGTTATTACGTAGTCATCAGTTTTTTAAGTAGGCAAATACCTACCTATTTGGTATTATATTTTTATATTAAGGATATTTTTCATTAATGTATCCAATGTACGCTTTATCTATCTATCTACAGTTTTTATTTAAATAAAAGAAAGAAAGAAAAACTTGAAATAATAGTAAGAAATCAGTGCTGATAAGAAATCAGTGCTGATCAAGCGGCAGGTGGGTCAAGTTTCGTTGGTTGGTGTTAGTTTTTCGTGAGGACCAGTCTAACTTTAGTTATCATTTTGCAATATAATTACAGGTACGGAAACTTCAGGGTCTAGAAACTTTGCTGACATAATGTAAATAAAATAGAATTACGAGAAATACATAATGTATCAGAAAAATAAATTTACTCTCAATAAATCTGTAATAAATACGTGTTGCAAACGTTTCTTGTTTATTTGAGTCCACGTACATTTTTTTCATGAAAACAGCTATCAAAGTTTATAGCCGTATTGGTCCTATATCAAACATATGTCGTGCGACTCGTATTTTCAAACTCATGAAAATCAACATTAGGCGTTAGTAATGAAAGAAATCTTGAATAGTATTCATAAATAATCATCCATCTTACGATATAGGTACTTGTTGTTATAAATACTTCAAGAAATCTAACATAAATCGCAAAAAAAAAATGGGCTGTGTAGTACAACTTTTATTCAAAGTGAGTTTGATTGTATCAAAGAGCACTATTTTCATAAATATACAAGTTTTATATGTAAAGGAATAACCAGAGAACATGTATAAATACTTTACCTACCTTTTCTTTCCGTAAATACCGTAACAAACACAATAAACACGCACTAAAAATTTTCCGAACCCGCGAAAATTCGCAAAAGTTACAGTTGTCATATTTTTATTTTTTTCTTCCAACCAAAAGCTTTTTGTGTTGCCATTTTAATGAAAATATTATTATAAAGCCCGCCATACACGTCCCAACCACTAAAATCGGATATCTTTCGTCAAAAAAGTATTTCTTTCTCACCGCATACGCGAGAAGTACCAGAGCACAAATGTGTGCTCTTACGAGCCAACGGTTGGCGGCCATATTAGCACACATTTGTGCTCTTACGAGCGTACAAGTCTGTTGAATTGAAGCACTGAGGCACAATACAGTGTATTTTTTCCATTTATATCACAGGGAACTTAAAATTTTGATTTTTACTGCGCAGCGGCCGTGCGAACGTAAGCGCGACCAAGGACCGAAACCGGTACCGCAAATACCGGTATTATTTGGTAACCTATACCTATATTTTTTACCGGTATTTTAAAAAGGTAAGCTTTTGACACCTCGGCTATGACGCGCTGTCTATCTCACTCGCACCCGTCGCGTCGTTTCGTCTCGGTCGTCGGTTGGTATATTCAAAGAGCGACCGGCTCCTGTCTTATTTGTTAGTAAATGAGGAAGTCGCCCGATCGCGGTTAGCGTATCTTTCTTTTTCCAGTTTCATAGCGAATTTCGGATAGTTCCCGAGTGTCATAGTTCTACTAGAAATATTAATTAGTCATGAGACGGACTACGTTTACTTTAAAATTAAAATAATATACACTAAGGAGACGAATACCTCAAAATATGACATCGAAAATTGTAGTAAAATGTAAGATTTTCCCCGTAAAAATAGGATCTTTTCCTACAAAAAGTATCCTATGTGTTAATCCAGGGTACAAACAATCTTTATTTCAAATTTCATCTAAATCCATCTAATAGTTGAGGCGCAAAATCAATACAAATATAAACATACGTATGAAAAAAAACGCATTTCGTTATACTTTTATGATTGATATTTGTTATGATAATAAATATTTTTATATATATTATATAAAACTACTGAGATTAATATGCTATTTAATAAAAAAGAGAACGTAATCTTGTGAAATTCAAAATAGCGCCCATGGTATATTTATGGACCGATTTTGTTGAAACTTGGTTGGAATAATATTTTACATGCAATGAAATCCGTTTCGTAAATACGATGACACATAGACTAGTAAAAATCAATAAAATTAAAATATCTCGAAAACTATGCGCCGTAGCGAAAAAATAATGAAAATTTGTGCCCCCTTAACAAACCCTGAATACGACCATGGTCGTTCTATATAACGACCTTAATTGACCTTGACAAAGTTAAAAAAGTGAGTGTCAAGGTCAAGTAAGGTCATTATATAGCATGGCCATGGTTGTGTTAGGGCTTATAAAGGGGGCACAAATTTTCGTTATTTTTTCGCTACGACGCATAGTTTTCGAGATATTTGAATATTATTGTTTTTTTCTAATGTCTGTCTGTGTGGCATCTTATTTGACAAATTAATTTTCATTTCATGTCAAAATATTGTTCTAAACCAAGTTACAACAAAACCAGTCCATAAACATTCCCAAGCCAAGTTTTAACAAAATCGGTCCATGAACAAAATATAGGCCGACATGTTGGATTTTTGTCATTTAACATTGCTTCGTTAATAATTGGAACTATCTTACCATTCTCAATCAATCAATTAATGTTTACAGGACCATTAAGATATATTTTTCACAAAGTTAAAAAAAGTGAGTGTCAAGGTCAAGTAAGGTCATTATATAGCATGGCCATGGTTGTGTTAGGAATCATAAAGGGGGCACAAATTTTCGTTATTTTTTCGCTACGACGCATAGTTTTCGAGATATTTGAATATTATTGATTTTTGTAATGTCCATCTTTGTGGCATCTTATTTGACAAATGGATGTTCATTTCATGTTTAAATATTATTCTAAAACAGGTTTCAACAAAACCAGCCCATAAACATAAAAATTGGTTGACATCTTGGATTTTTGACATTTATATCATACCGTTGTTAATCTCATGTAAAAATAATGGTCTCAAGCCAAGTTTTAACTAAATCAGTCCATGAACAAACAAGTTGTCCACCATTATGGATATTTGTTATTTTATAATTCAGTTGCTATTTTATTTTCAAAATAAAGTATCAAACTGAGTTTTATCGAAATCAGCCCATAAACAAAAAAGTTGGCCACCATCTCGGATTAGCTTCACCAATGCGTAATATTAGATGAATTTTAAAATAAATTGCTTGCTAAATAGATTAATAAATTCACATTTTGATCGTAATCGATAGTATCGAAAATACAGATAGCCTATCGATACTATCGATAGACTATCGCCATCGCAACAACACTAGCTGGCATTAAACTTTAAATTAAATAACTACGGAACTGCGATCGGATCGCAAAGAATTTATAACTATCTACATTTTCGAAGAGAATATACAAAATCTAAAGAAAAAACCAAAATATAGTCATGTTCTCAACGTAGAGGGGTATATTTTAATAATTTCATGCATAAGCAACAAATAACTCTTAAAATGGCGCAGATGAAAATGGATTACTTCCCAATACATTTCAAATTTTCCCTGACTCCGAGTAGACCCACCATTAATCGGGCTAAGTTGTGACCACAATGCAATGTGGTGTTTAAGAATCTCACCGAGTATTACAATTTTATTTGTAAAGCTCATTATTTGACAGTTAAATAAGGTCTAATAGTCATTCCAAATATATTAAAGTACTTACGGTCACTACCTAGTTTCTGTAGAAAGGATGTTTTTTAATTTAAAAAATAAAGTCACTTTATTATATGACGTATATCCCTGTAGTTTTTGGGGTGGGTCCTGGAGACCTGTAATACAGGTTCGTCCTAGCTCAGGCTCCAGTCTCCCACTACATAATTATAAGGTGTTCTAAATTAAGTACGTACACTCAATGTAAAAACCATGTAATGAGGAGAAATAAATATTTATTATTATTATTATTATATTATTATTATTCTAATAATTGAATGCAAAAACAACAAGAAAATCTTCAAATTACGCGGATGAAGATAGATTACTTTCTGAATCATTTATAATGCCGACGATACGGCAAAAAATCGCTAGCGTTGCCATTATTAATTCCTTTCTAAATCAAGGACCTTTTTCGGTAACCGATATTAACACCGGTAACCAAAGCTAGAGGTAACACGTTTATAGGATTCGCTAACCCAAATATCGGTTACCTTTATCTTAAATGTAACCTAGAATTTCTACCTTTACGGCATACCTTTACCGCAAATTTTAAAGGTTTTCGGTCCCTGAGCGCGACTGTCGAATGACCGAGGGTGTGACGTCATCGTGAGTGAGCACCCGCCCGCGTTTTTAAAAACCTTCGTCCGGAAATACGCACTTTGATCGTAAATATCTCAGCCATTTTTTAAGATATGAAAAAAGTAAAAACACAGTATATATCTCGTAATAGCATGTAAAGTAAGTAAGTAAAAAAACGTTTGTCAGACCCGCATTACTCGGATGCCTTCTGTTTGGAAAACGATCGCGGTATAATGCCAGCGCGCGTGATGCAGTACAATAATAAAATATCATATCCAGCAATTTGTATGAATCGTAAAACGGTCTAGCCATTTTCACATTTTAAGGGGCTACCTGACAGCGCACTAGCGCCACTTTGAAAAAAAATCATAACTACGAAAAAACTAAAAATATTAAAAAAGTGGACGATCATTTTAGAGTGTAGGTACTTTAGTATTTTAAGAAATAACGAATTTTATAAAAATTTATACGGTGTAGTAACAGATAGCGAAAATGCTAAAAACGGCCGTTATTAGCTGAACGGTTCAGAACCCTCGACCACGTGTCTGAAGACATACAACGTTGTAACTGCACACTTGATCTCTATAATAATTAAAATTGGCCAATGATCATCTAGTAGCGGAATCGTACTACTTTGTGTGAGTAACCCAAGCTCTTTTAGAAGATTACAGTGAGCTCGTTTTTCTTGGGCATTCTAACTACGAAATTAAACAAAGTGTCTCTGTACAACATCTATGTAATTCCTAGCTATCAATTCCTCCCTGCTCGTTCATCAGGGAAGTTATAAAAATGTAGGAAATATCATTGAATAAACAAAGTATTTCCTATAAAGCGTATCGCCCCAGGTTTTGGTCTTTTATCGACCTGAGCTTCCTTGGAAGCTCTATGTGGTGTGGAGCTAGGAGACAAATGAATACACCGAAATCCGAATACAGAATGATGATTTATTGCAATGATAAACAGTTATATTATGCACTTAGCCTATGAATAAGTATATCTATAATTAGCGGGGTATACACACTACACCTCCCCGGCAAATAAAAAAAAAAAAAATGTAATACAGTTTACATATTTTTTTTATATCATACTTCATTATATCTAATTAAAATTAAATCAATAAACATTGGGTAACCTTATTTATAGCAAGGTAAATAGGTAGTATATAGGATCTTAGTTATTAAACAACTTTGTTCTATTTTTATGAACAATCTGTTCCTTTCCATTCACAATAATCTTAACATTAGGACACAAATCTTCTATTACTAAATAAGGGCCTAAATATAAACTTTGCGTTTTATCTGTACTGGGATTCCTTAACAATATTAAGTCATTTTTATTATAGGATACAGGATTTACATACTTATCGTACTTTTCTTTTCGCAATACCTTACTTTTGCATAGATTTTCCCTAGCATCCTTCTGACTGATTTGTAACCTATACTTAAGTTCAAGCGGATAACTGTCATAATTATACAATGGTTCTACACCTAAACTTAAGTTACTTGGTATATTGCAAACTTTGCCAAATACTAACTCGTGGGGTGTGTACTTCGTTTCTGTATGCACACTATTGTTATAAGCAAAACACCAGTATGGCAACCAACTACTCCAGGTATTACCTTGATTTCCGCTTTGTATACGCAGGTATGCTCCCATAGTCTTGTGCGTATTTTCCAACGCGCCGACACTCTCGTGATGGTAAGCTGTTGATGTTATATGGTTAATTTTTAAAAGTTTACACACCTCTTTTAATGTCTCTGCGATGAACTCCGTTCCTCTGTCGGTTGCGATAGTAGCTGGTATACCATACCGCAGTACAAACTGCTCTACAAACGCCCTCGCTACCGTAACGGCGTCCTTGGTTCTTAAAGGATATGCCTCCACGAATTTTGTCAATTCGCACTGTAAGGTGAGAATATATGAAAAATCGTTAGTGTCTTTATTTATCGGTCCAACTATGTCTAAAAATATTTTTTCAAATGCTGACTTCGCTGTAGTGGTTAGTGACAATGGTTGCTTTGTTGGTGTTGAATATTTTTGTGTTTGACACTTTGGACACTTTTTTACAAACTCGGTAACATCTTTTTCCAATGACGGCCAAAAATAATATTTTTTAATATTATTTGACATTCTTCTTACACCCACGTGGCCACTAGTGGGTAAAAGATGGAAGTCATTCAAGTCATCTCGGCTTATAGCTGATATAGAAGCACCCGTATCTATAAGCCAGCTATGTTTCCTATTACCAATATTAAGATGGACTTTGTTTACGCTACCTATAGAGCATATCTGGCTAGGCTCGAAAAAAATGATTCAACGTCTCGCCTATGTCGTCGCGTGCCTCTGCCTCGTGACGCGAGTTGCCTTTTTCGTCGACTTCGGGTCGTGTTCCCTGCTCTAAAAAGTGTACACTGCCACTACGATCTGGCTTATAACGAGTGTTAAAGTTATACCGGGTGTTAGAATTGTATCTACCTCGAGATTGATGTTGAACTTGATAATTTGGCCTGCGATAATAGCCCGCGGATGTCCTCCTGCTCGCACCTTGACCCCTGTTAAAAGAGCTTGAAATACCTTGTCTGATGTTTCCTCGTCCATAATGGTATGTAGTCCTACCTCGACCACGATGACCTCTGAAAGAGTGCCCCATAGCAAAGGCCGTCGGTCCCGTTGACGTGGATGGGAGGGTTGACAACTCTTCGTCCTTCGCAGCACGTACGGCGTCCTTGAGATAAGAGTAGTTACGGGCTGCGATAATGGTGCTGAGCCTTTGATCTGTTAAACCATCACAAAACCTTTTAACAGCTAACTTTTCATTCAAGGGAAGTAACACCTCATACGTAGCAGTATTCCCTTCCGACTGTGATATCGTCAAGTCAACAAATAATTTTTCTAATTCGTCTCCAAAATCTGCAATAGATTTTCGGTTTTGCGTGCTCTTTAATAATTGTGTATGTAAGGATGTATATGACTTTGTCGTAATAAAATATTTTCGCAGATCTTTAACGAGATTATCGACCGAGTCATACTTCGACTTGAGACGCAATTGTGCTGATTCTGTGAGTCGTGATTTAAGGACAAAATTAATTAAAAGTTTCTTTCCTGAATCATCTAATAAGGAATCATACAATTGAATATTACTTATAATTTGTTTAGTAGTATTCTCTGTACCATCCATGCAAGGAATTAAGGAAACAGCAGTTTTTAAACTAAACGATTCCATGTTTTTATCTGCACACAACCTAATTATTTCGTCATACAAAATATTTATTTCAGATATATATGATTCAATTACTTTAACTGTCTCTAAAGAAATTATTTTACTATCTATCTGTACTGTAATTTCCTCCTCTAATTCTGCTACTTTTTGTATTATTTCCTCTGCTTCGGACAATTTATTTTTCCTTACATTACCCTGATATCTAGTCTGCCCTTTTTTAATCAAATACTTTTTAATGTCTCTTATGCTATCAAGGAGCTTTTCCAACTTTTCTGCCATACCTACTTAAATAACCTTCCTCAAACATTATTTTAATGTTACTCATAAATTAAAATGCAAAGTTAAGGACATAATATAGGTAAGAACTTTTTGACACTTACCACAATAATTCAATTCGATACCTAAAAATGTTAACAAATATTATAATAGAGTCCATTAAAATAATCTTATCATAATTACTTACGATCTACGCATACGCATTCCGATTAAACACTTCGATTTTTTTTACGCACTTGGATATATGTATACTTAACACTTCACTCCGTTATTTTCGCCACTTTATTAGGTATTCACTTTTGGTTTTGGAAACTCCAACCTTACTCCTGGGGCCTCAGATTGCACCTGGTCGAATGGTCCTCTTCGGAAATCTCGCCAGTTATATGACCTCCTATAAAACTGGGCTCTTCCTATTTCACGCCGCATCCATTTTTTATGCAAATGCTTGTACCAACACCAAAGTATGATGACCAAAACGAGCGTAATCACCACGGCGATAAATATCATCAGAATATTGGCACTCGTCAGATGCTCCTTCATCTGGTCAATTACTGCTGCATTAGAGCCTCCGGCTGCATTTTGGCTCACAAACACGTCTTCTTTCTCGACCTTGGACTGGCACATGTTGGATGTTGAAATTCACAAAGTCCAGAGACGTAAACCTCGAAACACGGCGATAGGATGGAATAATGCTCCATCTTAATAAAATCCGAACATCATCCCGATATGGTTCGCACTCGCTATCCGATACTCAACACGCGCGACATAGCACCTTCACGGTCGCCATGTGGTGTGGAGCTAGGAGACAAATGAATACACCGAAATCCGAATACAGAATGATGATTTATTGCAATGATAAACAGTTATATTATGCACTTAGCCTATGAATAAGTATATCTATAATTAGCGGGGTATACACACTACATCTAGCTCATTATGAGCTTCTTGTTCTCATAAGAACTTTCGTTGAGTCTCTCTTCCTCAACAGAATAGCCGTACTCCAAGTCTCTCTAATGATACTGCTCGGAGACGGCCACTCTTGCCCTCGCCCTGGGCACCCTTTTCCTTAAGCTATGTCAACCGTATTGAAAAATACAGTTACATAATCTCTCTTTGTCTTCCATACTACCATCCCACAAGGGATCCAGCAAGATCCAGCAAGATCCAGCCCTGACGAAGGAACTAGTTTTAGTTCCTTCAGCTAGTTGATTGCTAGACCCCAGATCCCGAGCAAGGCAACAGTCCAGAAGCAAAGACCCGATACGCTCACACCTTTACAGCAAACCAACTGTTAAAGCATTTACGAGACGAGCGAGAATAAGATATATATAAAATATATATAATAATAATAATATTTATTTATTCAGTACAAAGACTTAAAGAATAAACGCCCCGCCAACGCGCTCTCTGTGAGACACTGCCCATCCTGTCCTCCAGAACGCTCCTGACCTCCCCTCACCACAGAGGTGTAGGAAAAGGTTAAAAAAATAGACAATCCCGTTAGCAGATGCATTTACAATCATATGCACTGATATCGCTTTACGATATTCGGGTCTTATTCTGCTTTGTGATTATACATTACTTAGAGCATAACTCGAGCAGCTTCACGTCCAGAGCAGGAAACTTCGCAGAAAGTCGCTCCGCAGACTTGCGTCTCGGAGGAGTCATTAGCTTTCGCCGATGCCACTACCGGGGGTAATACTTGAAAGACCTTCATCGATACTAAGCATCTTGAGGTCCACCGCGCACAGATGTGGACAAGTCCCATCGGCGAAGATGTATTCAAGTTGCTATGTGCGTCTCGATCAATCAGCGGTTCAGAGCTGGGCATGCAGTGTCAACATCAGCTAATGACGGGTATACCACATCTTCAAGCGTCAGACATGGTTTTGAGTGCCCATGTCCGGGGTAAAGGGTCGCGAATCCTTTTCCCTAGTCATGGCCCTCGTTAATAGTTAGAATACATTGCGGATGGGCCTTTGCCATTTCCTCTCCCCATTCTGCGTGCTAGGACGACACGTGAGGTGGTTCTTATTAGTACGGCGGCATTGGAGACAACGCGGATTCGTGAGAGGTTCCAGATCCATAATGCGTTGCGGCCGATGGTCTACGTATGCTTGTCCTCTGTTAAGTAACTCTAGAGGTATAGGCTCCAGCCGGCGTCTGTATCCGCTATCTAGCATCATCCACTCAGCCACCATAATATATTCTACCAGGATGTGCAGACCACACTGGTTAGTTTGGATTAGTCAATAAAGGTTTAAGGGTGCCCCCTTTGCCTCTCAGGATGCCGTCGTCTCAAGCTAGGCGACGTAAGAGACGAACAGGGGAAGTTTTTAGCAGCGCCTGTAACTTTGGTTATAGCAAATATTTTCATATTTTCCAAACCTATATTGAACTTTTCAGTCAATATCCAAACTTTAACATATTATGATTTTTATCATTAATACTTGTCGCCTCCGACCATCACTGGCCGACGGCTGCCTTCCCCATGAGTATACGGGCGACACGCACCGACGGTACGCGTAACTTCAACACGGATTTTCCAACAAAGTTTTTCAATTTTTCTGAAACTCACAATATAGATGTAAGTCGGTCTCAGCATCACACGTATGCTCTTAGTTTGGCGCTATCTCTTTTAGTTTTTGAGTTATTCGAAAAAGTTCAATACAAGAACGTATTACGGAAGTGAAAAATGTCCAAATACGGTTTTAAACCTTGTATTCGGAGTTCCCATGCACAGGGATAGCTATTGCTCGTTCGTTGGCATTGTCTGCTCTCAGCCACATATAAATAATTCGCTTTTTAGGAAACATAAAATTTTCGGCTCCGCGCCATGATTTTTATTTAGCCTTATTTCGATTTTTTCTATGCCATTCAACAGACACACGTTGTTAGACATAGTTTTATTTTACATTAGGGTTGTGGGGTTACATCCAGCCCCCAAAATTTGACGGAATTTATGAAGAAAAATTTTAAATAGCTAAAATTCCCTTCATCTCAAACTTCCAATCAACCTTTTCTATGCCATACAACAGACACACGTTGTTCTACATAGTTTTACCTTTTAAGCCTTAGGTGCAATAAATTTCATTCAATAGAATTGTGTGTTTTACAACTTGAACTAACTATTATTTCCCTCACTCGAGGTACTGTAGTTCAATAACCATCTCTCTTCATCAATATTGATCCATCTATTATTTCCCTCGCTCGAGGTACTGTGGAACAATAACCATCTCTTCTTACTGATCCCCTCATCAGTTTTCGAAGTTAAAAGTTCTTCGTTAATGTGCACAATGTGCATCATTCACTTGCTTGCAACTACTTCTCTTCCATTGCAACGACTCAAGTGTTAAGCCAATTAACCCGGCGAGTTTGTCAAACTCACTGAAAACATTTGTTTACCATCAACAAGACAAAAACGATTTCGCCCGGAATTAGATGAGATCCATAAAAAATAACAAACCGCCACTAACCTTGTAGTTGACGCGCAATTCGCTAGAGCATCGAAAACGTAAACGACACAATCGTCAGTACGCTCGACACCCAGCTTTTAAACGACTTCTGAATTTAGCTTTTTGTGATGTACATCCGAAGCCGTAGAGGCCCCTGAGACATCGCTAAATAAGTCGACATTGTTACAATAAATGTTGAAGACCGTTTCCAGTCTTCCTTCTCCCAATCTTCATCATCATATATTTCGCTTTTCCATTGTTTATTATTATAGTACAATGACACTATTTATTTTCAGCTCAAAAAAATAGAGAACTATTTCTGTTTCCCCTTTGCAGGGTACTTATAGTTCTCTTTTTATGCCTTCGTGATTTTTCCCTACCTATCCTAAATCTAACTCTTAATATCCCTAAATGGAATAAAATTTATTTGACTACCTAACTACTGATACTATAACACTAATAATCCCTAAATGACATAAATTATATTCCTTTTCCTAACAAACACAATTATCTACTAATAATACAAAACATTACAGTACCTAACTCTACGTCCCTATCCTAAATTCTAACCTATTAATTCTGATTTCCTACTCTTCCCTAAGTGGCCGCCTCCTTCCCCAACAAACACTTCGATTGTTTCACAATCTTCATTAGTCCAAGCTAATGACCTGGTGAGACGCGGACATAAGTCCCACCTTTGTCTTACTTAATATGCTACTCGAATTTAGACTTATTTCAACTTGTACTAAATTCGATCTTCCACAATCGATTTGATTGTGCCACTCCCTGTCGCCAACGGCTATCCTTTTATTCAACAGTTTTTTTTTTTTCTTCTTGTTTTATTATTATAAACAATTTTTCTCTTAGATTAGACACTGATTTACCAAGCTTGAGTTCAATGTTTAATCTTTACAATTCACTTACCTACTAAATACAAATTTGAATATGTTATACATATTCCATTGTTTCAATGTACTTGGGGGTTTTGTAACCCAAAACTCCCAAGTAAATTGATACAATAAAGACGTTGCATGTCGCCTTTCTTTATAATTCTGACATTTCAATTTAAATATTTATTAATCACAAGGATCGTGTATGTTAACCACGTTAACATTTAGCATAACACTACTCAGTGCACTTGTACTTATTCAAGTTTCTTATAGCACAATTTTAATTCACAATAATCAGGCATTAAAAAGTAAATATTTACAATCATTTGCAACAACAACTTTAAACATTCACAATAATCAATTTGATTTTCATCATTTCCAATTCACAATAATTAGTTAAGACAAATATTTTTATTTATATTTCCAATTCACAATAATTAGTTAAGACAAATATTTTTATTTATAATATTTTGATAAATGTATAGCATTATACTTCCCTCGTATTCGACCCGATTCTAGATCCTCCAGAACATACACATTGTCGAAAGGGACGGAAGCAACCCGATAAGGTCCTTCGTATAGCAAATCAAATTTGCTTATGTGTTTTTGCAACTTGTTAGAAATATTTAGCCGCCGAATTTTGACTAAGTCTCCAATATGATATTGCATCAACTTGTGGCTCCTATCGAACTTCTCTCTCCGATATTTGCTTTGCTTTTCCAAATTCATTCGAACTTCCTTTCTTACCTCTCCCACATCTAAGACTGAGTTTTGGGCTTGCAGATCTTCGTCAAATGAGAAGTTGATCGATCTTCCATACAAGATCTCACACGGCGTAAACCCAGTGCTATCGTGTCTAGTATTGTTATATAGTACTTCAATTTCAGGTAATCTAGTGGCCCAACTAGAATGCTTTTCATGACAGTATGTTCGAAACATCCGTCCCAGTTCTTTGTTCACCCTTTCAGTTGTGTTTGGTCGAGGATTTCTTATCGTGGTGTAGACGGTCTTTACACCTATTCCATTTAATGTTTCTTTCCAAAGTTTACAGTTAAATTGCCTTCCATTATCAGTCATGATTACTTTGGGTACAATTATCTCCATAACTGCAACATTTTGGTGATACAAGCTTTCACCGTTGCTTTTCTTAGCGGAAATAGTTTCACAAATTTACTGAAGGAATCCTGGACAACCAGAATGTACTGATAACCAAACACCCCTGAAGGTAGTGGTCCATACAAATCTGCCATTACCAAGTCCCCAATATTCTGTGTAACTATTGATTTACATGGTCCCACATATTTGAAATTGTTGCATTTTGCTAGCTGACAAATATGACATTCTCTAACTTGCTTCTTAACTTGCCTTGCCAAATTGGGCCAAAAGAACCTGTCCTTAATGTACTTGATAACCTTATAGGCTCCCTGGTGACCCATTTCTAGATGCACTTGTTTGATCAACTCCTCTCTCATAATTTCCGGCAACACTATCACCTCTCTTTCTCCAAACTGGATATACAGTTTACTCTCTTTTATAAAATATCTGGACGTTTTGCCTTGTTGTGTCAATTCGATCTTTTTGCCACAAAACTCATCTTCCTTTTGCATCCGATCTAGTTGCTTGATTTGTTTGTTCAAACCTTGATTAGGTTTTGTTCCCAGATAGGCTATCTCTGGGCATACAGCTTTTTCTTCCTGTATGAACTCACTACTAGGCAAATATCGAGAGAGCACATCTGCTGCGGTGTTCAATCGCCCCGCCACATGCTCAACAGTATAATCAAACTGTTCAAGGTATAATATTCATCTTGTTATACGGCTGTTATATAACTTCATATTCTGCACGAACAAGAGTGCTTTGTGGTCAGTTAGTACACAAAATTTCGCCCCTCTGAGATAAGTCTCGAACTTCTTGACTGTGCTAATAACTGCGAAGAACTCCTGTTCCGTGGTGGTCCAATTAAGTTCGGCTCCTCTTAAAGCTTTGCTGTTAAATCCCAGGATCCTTGGGCTTCCTTGGTCATCTTTTTGAAACAACACTCCAGCTAAACCTATTCCTGAACAATCCGTTTGGATATAATAGGGTTTGGAAAAGTCTGGATGATGTCACATTATTGTATTAATGAATTTCGTTTTCAGATCTTCAAATGCTTGATGTTCAACATCTCCCCATATCCAGCTGCGTCCCTTCTTTAATACCTCGCAGAGGGGCATTATACTTCGATTATAATCCGGAATAAACCGTCTATAGAAGTTGCATAAGCCAAGGAACGCCCGAACTTGTTTTACCTTCTTTGGAATTGGAAATTCTCGTATCGCACGTATCTTGTCAGGATCAGTCCTTATCCCATCGGTTGAAATAATGAACCCCAACATCTTTACCTCCTTACAAATGAATTCACATTTCCGTAAATTACAAGTAAGTCCAGCTTTCAGCAACTTCTGTAGGACTGTTTCAACGTGCTCAAGATGTGTATCTAAAGTCCCTGTCGTTATAACAGCTAAGTCATCAAGATAATTGACACAAAACTCTCTAACTTCAGGACCCAGTATCACATCCATGGCTCGAGAGAAACTTCCAACTGACGTTCTTAAGCCCATCGGTAAAACATTGTATACATAGCTTTTCCCATTAAATGTAAAGCCAGTATATTGCTTCCCTTGTTCGTTTATTGGTATCTGAAAATACGCATTGTTCAAATCAATGGTAGTAATAAACTTCGCTCCGTGAAACGAGTTCAACACATCCAATTGCATTGGTGGTTTTTCTGTTTCGGGTACCATGTACTGGTTTATCCCTCTCGCATCTAATAAAACGCGCACTGAACCATCCTTTTTCAGTGTAAACGTCAACGGACTAGAGTATGGCGTTGATCGTCTTGAGATTATCCGCATTTCTTCCATCTCATTTAACTTCTCTTCCAATTTCGCTTTGTAAGCGTATGGTATAGGATACGATTGTTTAACAATCGGTGTCCCATGTTGCATAACAATCTTATGTTCATAACAATTTGCTCGACCCAACTTTGCCGAAAAAAGCGTGTTAAACTTGTCCAGCAAAGCCGTCAATTTCTCCATCCCTTCCGACCCTATGTCTGCTCCAGTTTTAATCTCAGTTCGGTCCAAATTCGCGCTTTCAAAACAATCACCTTTAATCGAATTAGAATTTAATGAATTTAGCTTTTTCGTTTCTAGACTCTCTTTATAATGTGCAAACGGTACAAATACTGGCTCCACGCCACGTCTGACATACATTCCAACGGCTTTATCTAATAAGATTCGGATTTGATACTGGCACATAAAATCAAAACCCAGAATCATGGGTCTTGTAAGACCTGGCACCACTAAAAAGGGTATTTCCATTTCAAACCCCTTCGTCAGTTCAACTTTAAGATGAACCTGTATAGTTATTTTTGACGATCTTTGACCGACAGCCCCCTTTACTTGGAACCCTTTGACTGGTACCACGGGGACTTTCTCATTTTTCGATTTTAATTCCACATATAAGTCCTCTGAGATGCATGTAATCTCTGACCCCGTATCTAACAAAGCCATAATTCTAAGTCCTTCACAGATCACAATTATATCAGGCCGCAGCCCTTCCATAAGTTCTTTATTTCTTTGGTCATCATTAAAGACCGTACTGGTCATTGTTGTGGCATGTGCTTCCACGACCTTTTCCATTGATAGCAAATCAAATCGGGCTGTAATCAGCTCTGATATAATTTCATCTTCGCCAGTATGATATCCGATTCCGGCCCTCCCTCTCTGGCCTCGTGCTATGATCGGTTTTAAGATTCCTTTAAAGGTTTTTCCTAAAGGTTGGCCTGTCTTCCAACTTTGTTTTGACATGATTTTATAACCGACCGAAGTCGAGTCCAAATCGGTCAGCCCCCCCGTCTCTGATAACATTGACTACCTGCCCGGGGGTTGGACAAATAGTACTTTCTAGTTTAAACTGGGCTTCTCCTTCGGAGTCTCCACCTCCACGACTGCTGCTGAACTGGTCGCGACGAATGGTTTCGTTGCTTGCACTTCGCCTCGGTCGCGTGGCGCCCCTCCTCTCGGTCGAACCCAGTTCTCGAATATCCTCTTGTATTGTTTAGGGTCCTGTCTCCCTCCCGGATGGGAGTTCATCGACTGACTCACTATTTTGGCTGATTCCCCTTCTGACTGATTGATCATATCCATGTTCCTTAGAAATTCTGACGCTGCCAGTATAGAGTCCTCTCTGGACAGCGCCCATAGTTGTTGCACTTCTTTGGGATAGTGGCGCATTATGTCAGCCACCAACTGTCTTTCGGGGATTGTAAATGTCAATAAGTTCACCTGGCCTGCTAAGCCTAGGAAATGACTTAACATCGTGGGATATTTCCCTTTATCCCACTTATTGGAGACTATGTCTCTACGGACTCTGTTCTGTTCCACTTCACTCCAATATGTGTCCAAAAAATCTGATTTAAAATCATCAAAAGAATGCCAACGACTCATGTATATACGCGACCAATCCCTCGCTTGGTCCATCAGACATTCCTGAACTATATCTAGTTCTCTTCCTTGGGCAGGAATCTTCCGCAAATAAGCGGTCAGATCTTCTAGGAATGTAACCGGGTGCACTATTTTCCCGTACTTATCTTTGTTACCAATTCCTGAGAACTTTGGTTTCTCAGAATTGAGATTGGTAATGCTATAGACAATTTTCTTTTCTTCCTTCTTGTTTCCTAACGGAGATAGGGTGCCACAACTGGCCTCACCCCCCGTTCCTTTCTGAACTTCTACCTCAAGCGTCTTGTGCGCTGTCGCTGTTCGCGACATTTCCTTCTCTAACTCCTCTATCTTATCTGTGAGACTTCTAGTTGTCTTTGTCATGAGTTTGTACAAGAGCATAAACTCCCTACTGTTAGAGCCAACGTCCTCCGGTGACTCAACCACCATTCTCTCCTTTCTCTTTTGTTTACTGGCCTTTTTGGCCTTCTTGCGAGGAGGTTCTTGCATTCTCTCTTCTTCCTTCTCCTCGCGGCACTCCTTATAATCGGATCTACTGCCCATTGTCATGCACCAAATCCTATTCACTTAATTGTTCTTTTAACACTTTTTAGACTTTGTCAATATTGTTTATATGCACTGTTTAATTATTCTTTATTTCTGTTGCAGCCAAGACTCTGTAACAAAAGAAACGCACATAAGTATTTTTCTACTACAATCCAATTTGTTCTACAAATCTCTACGGGTATTTTCAACAACCACACTGTAATCTTCTTTCCATTTCACTAGCAACAAATTGTGGCTTAAGGCCACTGTTCTTGTTACGGTCCTGAAATCCTGGTTTCTAGGCACCAAATTGTAACTGCACACTTGATCTCTATAATAATTAAAATTGGCCAATGATCATCTAGTAGCGGAATCGTACTACTTTGTGTGAGTAACCCAAGCTCTTTTAGAAGATTACAGTGAGCTCGTTTTTCTTGGGCATTCTAACTACGAAATTAAACAAAGTGTCTCTGTACAACATCTATGTAATTCCTAGCTTTCAATTCCTCCCTGCTCGTTCATCAGGGAAGTTATAAAAATGTAGGAAATATCATTGAATAAACAATGTATTTCCTATAAAGCGTATCGCCCCAGGTTTTGGTCTTTTATCGACCTGAGCTTCCTTGGAAGTTCTAGCTCATTATGAGCTTCTAGTTCTCATAAGAACTTTCGTTGAGTCTCTCTTCCTCAACAGAATAGCCGTGCTCCAAGTCTCTCTAATGATACTGCTCGGAGACGGCCACTCTTGCCCTCGCCCTGGGCACCCTTTTCCTTAACCTATGTCAACCGTATTGAAAAATACAGTTACATAATCTCTCTTTGTCTTCCATACTACCATCCCACAAGGGATCCAGCAAGATCCAGCAAGATCCAGCCCTGACGAAGGAACTAGTTTTAGTTCCTTCAGCTAGTTGATTGCTAGACCCCAGATCCCGAGCAAGGCAACAGTCCAGAAGCAAAGACCCGATACGCTCACACCTTTACAGCAAACCAACTGTTAAAGCATTTACGAGACGAGCGAGAATAAACGCCCCGCCAACGTGCTCTCTGTGAGACACTGCCCATCCTGTCCTCCAGAACGCTCCTGACCTCCCCTCACCACAGAGGTGTAGGAAAAGGTTAAAAAAATAGACAATCCCGAAGGATTGTCTACAGCGGACTCTGGTCCGACCGGAGCGCCTTAAGCGATGGATGGAGACCAAAGTCCCTTCGTTGAAAGCATAAGCTTCTCGTGGTAAGCCGAAGCTAGTGGACTACGTCCAATCGATACTAGCCGTAGCGTTCCCGATACGGCTGAGCCGCTGTGGTAACCTTTTAGGAGGCTAATCCTGGTCTTCCACCGTAGTGTCCGACGTATTGCGTTCGATGGGAGTGAAGGGAATATAACCCCTTATATATACATTTAAATACTTATTTAAACATATTAAATAACTCCCAACCCTCTGCTCATCTCCTGCCGAACTGATCCACTGGTTCGAGTATGCTCCATGTTCCCTTCGCTGAGTGCAACAATATTTCTCTGAAGGGAACGGTGCTATATGCACCCGGTCCTTTTGGGGACACTACTCTTTTGGGCTTGCATAACTATCCCTTGTCTCGCGTGATCTAAGCCACAGCAGCATGTGGTCATAGATTCATTCACCAAAGCCCATTTAGCAGATGCATTTACAATCATATGCACTGATATCGCTTTACGATATTCGGGTCTTATTCTGCTTTGTGATTATACATTACTTAGAGCATAACTCGAGCAGCTTCACGTCCAGAGCAGGAAACTTCGCAGAAAGTCGCTCCGCAGACTTGCGTCTCGGAGGAGTCATTAGCTTTCGCCGATGCCACTACCGGGGGTAATACTTGAAAGACCTTCATCGATACTAAGCATCTTGAGGTCCACCGCGCACAGATGTGGACAAGTCCCATCGGCGAAGATGTATTCAAGTTGCTATGTGCGTCTCGATAAATCAGCGGTTCAGAGCTGGGCATGCAGTGTCAACATCAGCTAATGACGGGTATACCACATCTTCAAGCTTCAGACATGGTTTTGAGTGCCCATGTCCGGGGTAAAGGGTCGCGAATCCTTTTCCCTAGTCATGGCCCTCGTTAATAGTTAGAATACATTGCGGATGGGCCTTTGCCATTTCCTCTCCCCATTCTGCGTGCTTGGGCGACACGTGAGGTGGTTCTTATTAGTACGGCGGCATTGGAGACAACGCGGATTCGTGAGAGGTTCCAGATCCATAATGCGTTGCGGCCGATGGTCTACGTATGCTTGTCCTCTGTTAAGTAACTCTAGAGGTATAGGCTCCAGCTGGCGTCTGTATCCGCTATCTAGCATCATCCACTCAGCCACCATAATATATTCTACCAGGATGTGCAGACCACACTGGTTAGTTTGGATTAGTCAATAAAGGTTTAAGGGTGCCCCCTTTGCCTCTCAGGATGCCGTCGTCTCAAGCTAGGCGGCGTAAGAGACGAACAGGGGAAGTTTTTAGCAGCGCCTGTAACTTTGGTTATAGCAAATATTTTCATATTTTCCAAACCTATATTGAACTTTTCAGTCAATATCCAAACTTTAACATATTATGATTTTTATCATTAATACTTGTCGCCTCCGACCATCACTGGCCGACGGCTGCCTTCCCCATGAGTATACGGGCGACACGCACCGACGGTACGCGTAACTTCAACACGGATTTTCCAACAAAGTTTTTCAATTTTTCTGAAACTCACAATATAGATGTAAGTCGGTCTCAGCATCACACGTATGCTCTTAGTTTGGCGCTATCTCTTTTAGTTTTTGAGTTATTCGAAAAAGTTCAATACAAGAACGTATTACGGAAGTGAAAAATGTCCAAATACGGTTTTAAACCTTGTATTCGGAGTTCCCATGCACAGGGATAGCTATTGCTCGTTCGTTGGCATTGTCTGCTCTCAGCCACATATAAATAATTCGCTTTTTAGGAAACATAAAATTTTCGGCTCCGCGCCATGATTTTTATTTAGCCTTATTTCGATTTTTTCTATGCCATTCAACAGACACACGTTGTTAGACATAGTTTTATTTTACATTAGGGTTGTGGGGTTACAACGTGGTTCGGCCACGAGGGTCCTGCGTTCTGTCCGCGATGTCACGGAGCTTATCTTAACCTAAAATATTATTCAATCTGATCACTTACAAGGAATCCTGTTGTGACTCGGCGTAGTGAGCTACAACGACAAGGATCACGGGAAAGGGGAGAAGGAAGGACACACAGGAGATAGGGATGCCGTAGCAGACTCTTTGTACAGCCGCTCCAAGCCGTGTAATCGCTTCCACAATACGCCGCCGCGTGACTTTCTTACACTTCTTGTCTAAAACCTCACCAAAACCGCCTCCGACGGACTGCACGTAACCATCACCAGCCCACACGCAAAACCGAACACAGATAGACTCACAGTTCTCAACAACGTCACATCTGACAGATCACAGGGTTGCCATCTTGAAGCAAAACCACCGATTGGTTCCGAACAGTCACCCGCCCGAACAGGTCCCGAACCTGTTCCCTAAACTACAGGCAACCGTGACAGAGTTGCTACCGCTCGCTTAAGAACCGAATCCCCAACGAGGACCTCCGCGGACCGAGGGGTCCCATCCTTACCAGGGAACAAGTTAACAATGCGCCCCCTGCGCCAACGCAGTGGCGGAAGGTTAGCATCCTTAGCTAACACAAGGTCTCCTACACGAGGGGGATAAGCCGGAAGTTGGTCATAGGAATTCCTCAAATACCCAACATAACCTAGTCGTGTTTGGGCCGGTTGGAATAGTTTTGACTAGATCTTTAGTTACAAATGCAGGGTCTCATGATGGAGCCGAAAAGTGGCTATAGAAACTCCTAAAATACACAATACAACCTCGTCGTGTTTGGGCTCGTTGAATTTGTCTTGACTAGATCTTTAGTCATAAGTAATGTCCAGGGTCTCATGATGGAGGTGGCCACAGGAATTCTTCAAATACTCAACATAACCTAGTCGTGTTTGGGCCCGTTGGATTTGTTTTGACTATATATTTAGTCACACGTTATGTCCAGGGTGTTGTGATGGAGCCTGAAGGTGGCCATAGAAACTCCTAAAATACATAACATAATCTCGTCGTGTTTAGGCTCGTTAGATTTGTCTTGACAAGATTTTTAGTTATACGTGACGTGATGTCCAGGATCTCATGATGGAGCCGGAAGGTGGCCGCTGTATTTCCTCAAATACTCAACATAACCTAGCCTTGTTGGGCCCGTTGGATTTGTCAAGACTAGTTCTTGAGTCATATGTGATGTTCAGGATCTCATTATGGAACCAGAAGGTGGCCATAGGAACTCTCTCAACGTCGCAACATAACCTTGTCGTGTTCGGGCTCATTGGATTTGTCTTGACAAGATCTTTAGTCATACGTGATGTCCAGGGTCTCATGGTGAAGCCGGAAGGTAATCTCATCGTAACAACATAATCTCGGCATGCTTGGGATTTTTAGTCTTAGCAATTTAGTCCTACGTGATGTTCATCTTGCAACATTTAAATACGCTGGACTAAAAAGCACAAAATAATTATAAAGTAAAAAATATTTTTTTAACAACACGTTTTATTTACGCACTAAAAAGTATAAAATAATTTTTATTGAGATTTTTATTGTCGTAGTACTCTTGTAGGACTTAAAACGAAAAACGTGGGGAGCATGGAGTAGATTTTGAAGCATAACCGTGTTTCTCAAAAAACTATAGATTAGCCCTTTTATAAAAAAAACATAAACATCTTCTAGGCGAGCGTGGTCCATCTTTCACCTTATAATGCATTTCCATCAGCTAGAATAATGGTCAAACGCAAGTCTTTCCAATAATAAAATACACAACAATTGAATTGCACTGCAAATAATATACTAATAATAACTATTTGTAAGTTTTCAAGACATAACACATAACAACCCCTGGCACTCATAAGATTTAGAAGACATTTATTCATTTTCATTACAATAACAATATGTTATGTATCAATAAGTAGTACAGACAGACATGAAAATAAGACAATGAAAAGATTACAGCGACAGCTATGCTGTTTTTCAGCCATCACCTCGTTCTCTACTTCTTAGCATATATATATATATATTCCATGCACCCCAAGTTCTTCGTTTTAAGTCCTACAAGAGTACTACACCAATAAAAATCTCAATAAAAATTATTTTATACTTTTTAGTGCGTAAAAACGTGTTGTTAAAAAAATATTTTTTACTTTATAATTTAATATTTGATTGTCATATTTGTGCCAATGAAACAATATAAATAATTCTTGGATCAAAGAACGTATTTTCTTTAGTATTCTTAATAACCTATTACTTTAATTACTCATTTTGTGGTATCTAGGGAGTTGATAAATAGTTTGAGTGTTTCTGCTATACAGCGTAGAAAACTTCTTTAATAACTTTTCGCAAACTAGACTTACTAATCGTTCTTGGAATCATTTAAACAGTAACTAGCAGTATTTCAAGAAATACCGAAAAAATACCGAAATTTCGGTATGCCGGTAATTGAAATTTCAATACCGGTATCAATACCGGTATGAAAAATTACTCCGGTATTCTATGCCCAGGGTCTAATGTGCTACCGGCTTTAAACAAAGGTATGACTTTACTTAGTTTCATCAAGTCAGGAAACACTCCACTATCTATACATTGGTTAAATATACAACATAACTGCGGTGCAATACAATCTATAATAGAACTTATAATTTTCACGGATAGGCCATGGACGTCAGCTGTCTTTTTCATTTCTAAAGATTTAAACGCTTTTACAATATCTTCACTATTTACGTGTCTAAATTTAAAATCAGTTTTACATTCGTTACGTTTACGTAAAGGCAGGACTTGTGTTATACAATCTCTCTTCATCTGTTCCTATGAATGCCCACTGTCGCCCAATCACTAAACAATGCCTTATTGTTTACTTTCATAGTTTTTGGTTTAAATACTCTATCATATTCACTTTTGACTAAGTTAAATACCGAATTATACAACAGATTTGGGTTTTCAATGTACGGTAATACCGATAATTTTTCTAAAATGTTATTCCTATAGTGCTCGAGCCTGGTGTCACTAATGGGTACACATGTAATATCTTTTTTTGGCTCCATTTCGATTTTAATATTGAATGTACCTATCAGACCAGAATGATCAGAAGGTAATTTGTTTATTACTGATTTATATGTAGGTGGAATGTTAGAAAAAATATTATCAATGCAAGAAGCAGACGTTGCAGTAATTCTTGTAGGCTCCAAAAAAAGATAGTTAAGGTTATGACATAAAAATAAAGATTTAAATCTGGTACAAGTATTATTATCTTTTAAAAGATCAACATTAAAATCTCCACAAATTAAAAAAGTTTTGTTTTTATCGCTGATCTTGGTTAACGCTTCATCCATTACCTTTTCAAATAAGTCATAAGATGAAGCCGGTCGTCTGTATACGCTCATTACAACAAGTTGCTCAAGTTGTATACAGGCTATTTCAATAGTACGCTCAACAGACAGACTTACTATATCAACTCGTTCCTTGCATTTAAAACTATTATTAATAAGTATTAAGGAGCCAAAATGACTAGTTAATTTCACATCATTCAAATACAAGGGGGTCGTTTTTTGTGTTTCTTAGAGCACGGTTGCAAGGTTAAGAACGCTGAAGCCACGTACGTAGGTGTAATAGTTAGAGTAGATTTTGAAGCTTACTCGTCCGAACGAGAAAGAGTAGTTTTTGTGTTTCGTAGAGCACGGTAGCCGAGTTGCGAACATCGAGCACATGCGGCGGGCGGTGTAACTGGCAGGAGTATTATAGAAAATCTCAAACGAAACATGCCCGTAAGGAAAAGCGTAGTTTTTCGTGTTTCTTAAAGCACGGTCGTCGAGTGCTTCTTAAATTGAGCATTTTGGAGCTGCTTACGGGAATATTGATAGACTAGGTTTCAAAAGGGCGTATTGGGCTCAGCCTAGGCCTAGGTTTCAAAACTTATGCGCCCAAAAGAAAAAAATACGTTTTCTGTGTTTTATAGAGTACGTTAGCAGTTATCTGACTGATCACAACTAGGGATTTACTTAACTCGTTTTAATTTTCCAAAAATAATACAATAAAAAAAAAAGGTTCTGTAGTAAAAAAGGAACCCTTATAGTTTCGGTCTGTCCGTCTGTCTGTCTGTCCGCGGCTTAGCTCAGAGACTCTTAGTACCAGAAGGCTGTAATTTGGCATGGACATACATATGAATCATGACGACAAAGCTGAAGAATAAAACTTAAAAAAAAAAATTTTTTGCGTTCCTCTGGTACACGTCAAGAGGGGGTTATTTTTTTTTTACGATTACCTTATTTTGTGAGGTATCGTTAGATAGGTCTTTTAAATACAATGGGGGTTTGCTAAGACCATTTTTCGATGCTAGTGTAAGTTTTTAATTCCGTTTTAAAGTGCTTATTTTCTCTAATAAGAGTCAAGTTTCCCCCCCCCCTCTACCAGCGAAACCGTTGTATATGGAAACGTGAAAAAAGTCAATTATGATGAATTTAAAAGGAAAACTATCAACATCAAGTAGGCTTTACAGGTTATCGAATAATAGACCAACTTATAAAAAGTACTAGTATAATGAATGAACGCGACGGTAGCGCACGCAGCGAACCCGAAGCAGCTCTGCTACCAGCACCCTCGGTGAAGAGGATGCAAATGTGAAAAGTGCGACCACGAGTAGGTAGTATTCGAACCGTAATCACACTCGTCACTCCGCGTTTCTGCAACCGCGTTACGAGGCGCAGTATCGTCGAAAGTCAACGATATAACTTAAACCTAAGAAAAACGCAAGAACTCTTATAAATAAAATACGAGCTAATTAACTTAATAATCCGTTCCCAAGGTAATCCGATGCCCAAATAGGCCCGCAACGATCGGTACAAACTTATTTCAAAAAGCAAGGCAAAAAAAAATTATCAAAAAAAAAATTACCGGAAAAGAAAAAGGTTACCGGAAATTCCCGGAATACGGTAAACACGGGAAACGGTTAAATAGATTCAATGTAGTAAAAATAACAGCCCAGACGCAAAACAAAACAACAAAATATATTTCTGGGTACAACCCAGAAGTACTACTAGTATGGTCAGAAAATTATTATCCAAAATTTTTAATATTATACTAATTGTTAGGAATCGTACAAGAATATATTTATAATGGGACGTCTACTCGAACCCCTCGGAGGGGTCGAAACAATAAGTATAATACAAAATGGAATTTAACCTAAGTCTCAACAAAATTTTATCTCAATACCTAGTTTGAAGTGAACAATGACATCCGATCCTGACTGATCAGAAAATATCGTTGATTTAAAAGGAATAAAACTTGTGTAATGACTTCCGATCTGGACGCGATAAACTGAAGTTGTAGGTAATTTGACAATAATCGACGCAACAAATGGTGAGATTTACACCGCGTGGAATATAACCCGATTATACCAACCAATTATCAGTTCTGTGCCGTAAATGGGTTCAAAATTAATAAATGTAACTAACCTTTACAAGCAGCCAGCTTCGTGTTAGCAATCCGTACGGCAAGAATTCAAATTCGGTATGTGTACCTAACAGCTAAAGTGATTTGTATTAATGTTACTGTAAATATTAATACATTACATAAAATAATAAAAGGTGTGTAAGTACTTGCTCGCCGCTTACTTCGACCAGCGAAGTCCGTACCAACTGAAGCGAATGGACGAGACTTCGTAACTCGGTCAGTGGGTAAATCACCCATCAGAGGCTGCATGGTGGACGCCTTCAATTGATAACACGGCAAACAACGGAAAAAAACTCCCCTAACAAGACGTCTGGCTGACAAAATCCAAAATTCTCGCTGTATACTAGCCAACAAAGAATTGCAGCCAGCGTGGGAGTTCTTTATATGGCGGTCCATAACCAACAAACGCACGAAGTGTCCATCTTTATGTAAAAGGAGCTGATGACGAGCTCCATGGGTCAATTCAGAATTACGAATTCGACCACCAACACGTAACAAACCATTGCTGTCCAAGAAAGGATTCAAACCACGGAGACAAATACAAAGAGGAGGTGCCACAAGCAACTTAGGCCTGTCTCATAGCGGACTAAGTACCTACTCTTACTACTAGCTATTAACCACCAGGCGTCGCTTCTGTCAGTGTTACTTTGGATTTTATGGATACGACACGAATATGACTTGGGTTTGATTACAACCATTTTAATTGAAATTAGTGACGCAAAAATTATGAGCTGTGTTGTATCGTGCAACAGTACGAGTAATACAACTATTTCTAACGAAAAAAAGACATAACTCCACTCGTATGTATTTTTTTAATGCAGTTTTTAATGCTCGTAATTTATCCCTTCGAGAAAGTTCGGCGAAAGCAACGCCATCTATCGCCAAGTAGAATAACTTCTTGACTGTAGAAGGTTATAATGACCTGTTTCATTCATGCTCATTCATTCATGTTTTTTATATAGTAAGCTGGGTGGCCAGATATGGAATCTAAAAAAATATATTTGTATAAAATATTTATTTTTGTAGCATACAATTAAATAATGCAAATAATATTGATGAACTTACTCAATATTTATATTTGAATACATGACAACAAAATATCACATTTTGGGCAAGGGTGTTTCCTTATACTTGGTAGTAAGTAAGTGATGATGATAAAGGACTTACGTGAAATCCCGTGTCAAAATTGAACAGATCTTTTTAATACACCGTGAAATTTACATCGTTTTGTTCCCGCCGTGTAGTGATTAGTACCCGTCAAACTGAACAACTTTTCACGAAAAAAAAAAAACCTGCGGCAAAAAAATTTTTGGTCTCTCCATACAAAGTGAGACTCCCGAGCGACCCATTTTGTATGGAGAGACTAAAAATTTTTTGTCACTGGAATTTTTTTTTCGTGAATAGTTGTTCAGTTTTACGGGTACTTTTACTACACGGCGGGAACAAAACGATGTAAATTTCATGCTGTATATTCTTTATTGCACAATTAAATTTACAGGATAATTAAGAGATCTTCTTATCAGATCTTTTTATGTCTTATAGTTTCAGAGTTGACCCATCTAAATTGGCCATCCTGTATATCACAATTGCTCATATAAGGTAAAAACAAAAAAAAACGACTACATAATACAAAAAAGAAGAGAGAGATCAATTTTTAAAAAATGGTCCGAATTTTTTGTTTTTTCACTTGTTTGGCAACATTATACAGCGTAACGAACAGAACCATCTTGTGTGTAATAGCAAAATTAAGTACGGTCATTAGTGTCTAGCTGCAAAGCTAGTTTTGCTATTGACCGCTAGATGGTTAGCAGAACTTCATCTCCCCGGACCCCCTCCCAATGGCAACCCCCGCTATCATAAAGAAAACGTCTTAGGGCAGCTCCTCTTTGTATTTGTTTCCATGATTCAAACGCACCACGGCACCTTCCAGCTTTAAGCGGTTTCAAGATTTTAATTCCTGCGGAGAAGCTCTCGGATTGTACAACACGAGTCCAACCAATGAGAGCCTCTTGACGTTCTCTTGGAGTAGGGAACGGTAAGAATCGTCTGGCATCGCGATGTTTGACGTTATAACGTCAACGCCTTATCCAGACTGTGATGTTCAAGAGCTTGTCAAGAGAACTATATTTGTTCAGCAGAACATCAGGATCGAATGGGGGCTCCTTGTCGACCACAGGTAGTCCAATAAAGCCTAGCACAGGTGAGACAGACGGCAGCAAACCCGTTGGCCAAGTAGTACTATCTCCGTGGAGCCAGTTAGGTCTCCACCACAAAGGATGATCTAAAATTTGTGGAGGCATGCAACCACGTGATGCGCAATCCGCGGGATCAAATTACCGGGCACGTGACGCCAAATCAATTTAGCCTCCAGACGACTGAATAATAGATACACGGTTCGCCACAAAAACTTCTAAAGTGTGGACTGATGGTCGTAGCCAACACAAGATAATCTGGCTATCAGTCCAAGCAAAAATTTCTGAAAAGTTCACCGATCTACCTAGAGTGGACACGACATAGTTCAATAACCGAGTCAAGAGTAGCGCCAGACAAACCCAATTTAGGAATAGTCATAAGTGTCTTAATAGAACTTTACCGACTCTTATAAGGCTCGCCGTGTATTTCCCAGTAGGCAAAAATCGCCTAGGCAACAAAATCTTATTGATTTCCGGCAAAGTGGCCACAAATTCTGACCACTCCAGAAGCAAATCTCCGGTGAGCGGCTCATCCCAAGACAAATTAGCAGCCCACAACTTCTGCAAAAAGCACTTCGCCCAAAAGATCACAGGACTGATCCACCCGTTCGGGTCAAAAGTCCTAGCAACAGTGGATAACACCGACCTCTTAGACCAACTAGCTTGGTACTGTAACTCAACATGGTACGTGAACACATCCTGGACTGGTCGATATTGGACCTCAAGTACAGTCAACGTTCTGAAAGATGTGAGGATCCTGCTGATATTCCTCTGGCAGGTCTGCAAGTAGTTTAGGAGAATTGGACAACCATTTACGAAGTTCGTACCCTCCAGCCTTCATGATACCCAACAATTCGTCTCGCAAAACAAGGGCCTCTTCCTCGGACGCAGCTCCGGTACAGCAGTCATCGACGTAGAAGTCTTCCTGGATGACGGCAGCCGCGCGAGGGTACCTCAATCTCTCTCTTTCTGCCAACTCCAAAAGAGACCGAATCGAAATGAAAGGACTGGATCTCAAACCAAAGGTGTTGACTGCGATCTCGTAAACAACCATGGGGTCGTCGGGATGTTCTCTCCACAAAACCAACTGATAACGCCGGTCATCAGGATGTAGTACGGTCTGATGAAACATCTGGCGGATATCAGTTACAAAGACAATCAAATGTCGACGAAACCCAGTAAGGATCTCTCCAATGTCACGATGCAGTTTAGGTCCAGTGTTTAGACACTGGTTCAAGGAAACTCCCGAGGTAGTAACCGCAGATCCATCACCAACAATTCTAATCTTCCCTGTAGGAGTCCTCAAAACAGCGTGCGCGGCAGCGCGCGGAATAAAATAATGTTCGACCGAACTATAATCGAACTTGGCCTCAACCATGTAACCAGAATTTTTAAAGTCGCGCATAAATTCAATATATTTTTCACGAAACACTTGATCACGATCATGACCTCATACTGTTATAAGTATAGAATGGGGAGACAATCAAACACCGGTGATGTGCTTACAAAGACTAATTTATTTTTAACGCCTAACTACCTACATGTATTATTACAAGTATACCCACAACATCTCTCTCCTTATATAGGTACCTACTTACCTAAAACAAACAATAAGTATAAATTTCATACTCGCTTTAGCCTATACTATACCCACCACCTTACTAAACTAAACCTAAACTACCTAAACTTTAATTAACATTGTTTCTTTATTTTACAAAAAAAACCTGTTATTGGTATCTAATTGGTGGGCGCACCTGACGTCCACTTTTCGTTATGTAAAAAGGGGAGTCAAGCGCGTCACCAGGCGCCGCCGCCGCATCGCGCGCGCAGTTCGAAGACGTGGACGCCACCTGCGCTATAGGCAAAGACATCCGCCGCCTGTCGTTTAAATTACTACAGTTTCTAAAGTCAATGGAGCAAGGTGTCATACCATTACTAATTAAATTATTCGTGTTACAATTTTGACTTCCTTTAGATTGTAATATGTGCGTTCTGTTTCTGCGGTACGTCCCCCCTCTCTCAGTCGTCACCCAGTAAGAACGGTTTCCTCGCGCCCTGCCCTTGACCTTAGCTTTCACCCAGGTGTTCCCGTCTCGTAAGCGTACAGTGTCTCCAGTGTTGAGTTCTGGTAATGGTCTCGTGCCACGGTCGTAGTAACGCTTCATTTTAGCAACATTTTCCTCACGTTTTTTTATTAAATTTTGTACCTTTACAACACCTGGCTTCAATAAAGCATCCGTTACGGGCAATCTTGTTCTTAATCTTCTACCCATCAGCAATTGCGCCGGTGAGTACTCTTCATCTCCAATTGGCGTATTTCTAAAGTTTAGAAGTGCCAACTGCCAGTCAGTCCCTGTCTCTTTAGCCTTTTGTAATAATTTTTTCGCCGTTTGTATGTTCCTTTCGACTAAGCCATTTGATCTTGGATACAATGGTGAGCTGGTTTCATGATCAAATTCCCATTCTTTAGCAAATATCATAAATTCATCCGATGAGATTGTGGACCATTGTCTGACACCAGTTTCTTCGGTATACCAAACCTACCAAAAATGTCCTTCAAATTCACTATCACCAATTTCGCAGTCATTAAATTACCTAACGGCGCAATTTCAAAGAATTTCGAATAATAGTCCACAAGTAAAAGGTAGTGTTTCTGATCAAAATAAAAAATGTCGACAGCAAGCACCTGCCAGGGCAACATAGGGACGTTGTGCGGGCATAGCGGCTCACGGCGCTGCGCACTGCGGCGACGCTGGCACGTGTCACAGCCCGTCACCATCTGCTCGATCTCAGCGCCCATGCCCGGCCACCACATCACCTCCTTGGCACGTCGCTTGCATTTTTCGATTCCCATATGCCCCTCGTGTACTCGTACCAGCATCTCTTTGCGCAAAATTTTTGGAACAACAATTTGACTGTTTCGGAACACAATACCATCTATAACGTGTAGCTCGTCCTTGAAAGTCCAATATTGTCTTACTAATTCATGACTTTTGTTTTTGCTGATTGGCCATCCATTTCTATAATAATATTGTACCTGCGCCAAAGACTCATCTTTTTCTGTTTCTTCTCGTATTATTTCAATTTTTTCTTCTGATACGTTTACATTTTCTATCACCATATTAACGTGTATTCTTACGTCATCCTGTACCTCATCATTTGAGCCATGTTCTGTGGGAGCTCTTGACAGTGCGTCGGCTATATGCATAAGCTTCCCCGGCTTATATCTTATTTGAAATGTATATCCGTATAACTTTATCAACATTCACTGTAGACGGGTTGGTGTACTATGGAGTGGTTTTTTAAATATGGACTCCAGCGGTTTATGATCAGTCTCAACAATAACGCGATCATGTCCATATATGTACTGATGGAAGCGCATACATCCATAAACTATCGCCAGCAGCTCCTTCTCGATCTGAGCCCAGCGGGTCTCAGCAGGCGTGAGTGTGCGCGACGCGTACGCCACGGGCCGCCCGCCCTGCAGCAGGCACGCGCCCAGCCCATGCGAGCTCGCGTCCACCGACACCGTCACTTCCTCTTTAGGAGAGTAGTACCTTAAAATAGGTGCTTCACTAATCTTTGCTTTTAAGCTTGCAATAGTCTCCCTGTGCTTTCTACTCAGCACAAAATCTACATCACTTCGTAATAATTCTCGTAAAGGTGTACTTGCATTTGAATAATTCGGTATAAATCGCGATAAATAGTTAACAATGCCAAGGAACCTTTCTAACTCTTTTTTGTTCGTCGGTTCCGGCATTTTCAAAATTGCTTCTACTCGATTATTATCCGGGCGCATTCCTTGATCATTAAAAATATGGCCTATGTACTTTAACTCTTTTACCCCGAAGACACACTTTTCTTTATTAAATTTAACGTTGTTAGTGATTGCTTTCTGAACTACTTCTCTTAAGCACTCGTCGTGCTCCTCTTGAGTACGTCCATACACTAAAATATCATCAAGATACACAGCGACCCCATCTGATTTAAATATCTTGTACATTTCGTTGTGAAATATCTCAGGAGCACAACTTATTCCAAAGGGCATTCGAAGGTACCTGTACCTACCATATGGAGTTGCGAAAGTGCATAATTTCGAGCTATTTAAATTTAGTTTTAGCATCCAAAAACCTTTGTTTGCATCTAGTTTTGAAAAGTAAGTAGCCCCATTTAGTTCACTCGCAATTTCATCCAAAGTAGGCAACTGAAAGTGGCTGCGACGTACCGCTTTGTTTAAATGAAAGGGGTCAATACACAACCGCAATGACTTATCAGGCTTCTCGACAACCACTAAATTTGACACCCAGTCCGTTGGTTCATCCTCTCTTACAATTATACCTAATTTTTCCATATTGTCTAATTCTTGCTTAACACGTGGTCGTAAACTAATCGGTATTTTTCTACTGGAATTTACAACAGGAGGCACAGCCCCATTTATCGATATGTTCACTATTGTTGGTAAACAACCTATTCCCGTAAAAATAATTTTGTCAAAATTATATTGTACTATTTCATTAACACGCGTTATCAAATTTAAACTAACACATGCCTCTCGTCCCAATAAGATGTTACAATCCAAATCTAGAACATGTACTTTTTGCTTTGTTAGAACAATTGATTTATATTTGAAAGTCGCATCTAAGTATCCCAGAACCGGCAATTTATTTTTACTCACTTCTTTTAAATCAGTTGTTGGCTTTTTTAACATATTCATAGTAAAACCGGCCTTTAAAAAACTTTTCTTAGACATTATCGAAGTGTCAGCACCACTGTCTAACTTAAAATAAATCAAAACATTATTTACGTATACCGATTCACTCCATGATGATTGATCCACCGAGTCAATTGATATATTGTTTATAAATAACTCACCAACGTCCACTGTGTCCTCTGCGTTATCATCACTGCAATCCAGTAATTCACGTACAAACCTCGCATTACAGCACTTTGCAAAGTGACCCGTACGGTCACACCGATAGCACATTACACCATAAGCCGGACATCGGCCACCCGCACTATGCCTACCACCACACTTTGAACACAAAGGCAAACGCGTCGCGCCTCCTGCTGCGCCGCCGCTCGAGGCGAACCGTGCAGCAGACCCGGCGCCGCCGCTTCCGCGGCCGGCCCCTCTGCTCCCACGCACTTGCCGTCGGCCGCGCGCTCCCGCGCCGGCGCTGCCGCTGCCCGCGACGTAAGCCACCTCCTCGATGCGGCTCTGGCCGGGCGCGGCTACTGCTCCACTGCACGCCGCCGCCTGCGAGCTCGCGCGCTCAGCAGCTCGGCAGCTACTCACAGCTTCATCCAAAGTCAGCGATGATTTTGCTAATAAACGCTCCTTTGTATACGGATCTCTTATTCCTCGTATAATCTGCGTCAAAATTAGACTGTCTCGTAACGATCCAAACTCGCAACTCTTGCTTTTCAACTTCAATTCGCTTATAAACTTGTCGAACTCACCATCTTTCTGATAAGTTTCAAAGAAAATATGACGTTCAAAGTTTACATTCTTTGCTGGGTCAAATCTTTGCTTGAATTTTTCTACCAATTCATCATAGGTTGCGTCACTTTTAAGGTCGAATTCCTGATGAATCTCGCGTCCGTATTTACCAATTGTATGTAGAAAAACGGCGATCTTTTCTACTGACGTAATTTTTTGCCGTCCTGAGGCTATAATAAAATAATCAAAGGCACACTTCCATTCACGCCAGTTGACCGCCATGTTGCCGTGTTCCTGCATGGCGGCCGGTTGTTGTATAGCCGAATACATTATAAATTCACTTGGACTTTTACTACTCATGGTTCTATTACAGTTAATAAACACTAACACAACCGATGATAAAATATTTCAGGCAAAGAGCACACCTGACACCATGTTATAAGTATAGAATGGGGAGACAATCAAACACCGGTGATGTGCTTACAAAGACTAATTTATTTTTAACGCCTAACTACCTACATGTATTATTACAAGTATACCCACAACACATACGACGTTCCATAGATAGCAATCTACTCTCAGCCGTATGTCTCGACTCGCCAAGAGAGGGTCTATTAGCCAAAAAAGGTAACCGTGTCATAAATCTGCCAGAGTCCAATCTCTTTGTGTTACACTAATAGAACCGTTCACATTCCTCATCAACTGGGTTCGAACGAGACACGGATGAAGGCTCTTCAATTTCCCAAAACTTCTGTACCGCGTCCAAAAGCGCAGAACCAACATATTGCGCTTCCTCCTCCGGACTTACGTTCGCCAATGGGAGGACAGGACCCAAAAAAGCGGAACCGAAAATAGTCGGAAACAAAACCAAGCCACCAGGCTGGAGCTCTCTCCAAGAACCCGTACAAATTTTACCTAAAACATTACTCTTTATCAACAGGTCAACAGGACCAGGTGTGTGGAACAAAGGGTCTGCACAAAACCTTTAGTCAAACTAACAACAGGAGCGGGGAGAGTTACCCTGGGATGGTCACCCAAAATGGTCTCTAAAACCATAGCTGACGTCTGAATACGACGAGAATCAGACGCCGATGGTGAAAATTCAAGAAATGTGCGGCCAACGTGGCCTACAACCGGCACATCACCAACACCGTAAATCGGTTAGGAAGACTGACCAACCCGCAAATCCAATTGGCTCGCTAACCAAGCTGAAACAATGCACCCCTGGGCACCCGAATCAAGAAGTGCACGAACAACAACAGAACCCCTCGGGCCCCAAACCCTAACGGAAACGGTGGGCAACAAAACTGTTTCCGGGGTATCAGCGGTGCGAGCCGAAAATTCCTATTGTGCATAAGGGGAGCGGGAATAATCATATACAGAGTGAGCCAGCGGCTGGTAACTGTCAAACCGCTGGCTACCTCTTACTCCCTGGTTCAAATGTGGAGGGGTGATATTTGCTGCCTGTGAGTGAGACAAACGCGGCGGGTGACGCTCCAAACGCGGTCGCTCCAAAAGCGGTGGGAAAAACCGCTGGCATGAATTCTGAGCGTACTCGAAACAAGGGGGAGACTTGCGTCCGCCCCCGCCCGTACGAGGCTCGAAAAGAGGGGAAGACCTATTTCTGCCCCCGTGCGCGACAGCATGAGCATAACTCCTATCAGGCGAAGACCTACCTGCGAGTGGCGTAGGATCCACGGCTGAAAATCTTCTCGATCCATTGCCGCGCTCCACTCCTGCCTGATTCTGGTTGGCACACAAAAGGGAATGGTGGTTGCCACCACAATGTCCGCAAGGTTAAGGTCTGGGACAATCTCTAGAAAAGTGATCACCCAAACAATAAAAACATAATCGTCTGTCTTTGGCGATTTGACGACGAGCCACAATAGGCTTACCAACAAATTTAGGACAACGAGTGACCAAGTGATCTGACTTTCGGCAAAAATCACAAGAAACCGCACCATCATGGACTGCAGCGAATCGAAGCTTCGGTTGCCTCACCGCCGATGGGTTTAATGGCCGACTCGTACCACGGTCCGATCGGTTATTAGGACCCACATCTCGTGGTAAACATCCTTCTGCAGTATCAATTCGACGACATTCGTCCTCAAGGAACCTCTGCAGATCTTTATAAGAAGGGAGATGAGAAGAGCTATCCCCACCATAATTCCGTTCAAAACGAAGACGCATGTCAGAAGGGAGTGTGGCCAGCACGATATGCATGAGATGGAACGACCATTGCTCAACCGGGAGCCCCAGACGCTTCAAAGCGTTTGTCGCTACCAACACTGGGTTCAATATGTCACTACGAAAAGCAGAAACCTTTGTGAACTTGGGCAAATTAAGAATCTGCGTGACATGTGTGTCCGCCAAACGTCTAACATCATTATATCTGGTTTTCAGCAATTCTTTTGCTGAAGCGTATGCACTATCCTCAACCTGCAAATGTTGAACTAAGCTCCGAGCCTCGCCCTGTAAAGAGCCAACAAGATAGGCCATTTTCTGAGCGTCGGATAAGTCTTTGCGAGAATCTACCAAACTTACAAATCCCCAAAAAACCAATCCAGCTCTCCAATTGACCATCAAAAGACGGGACCCGCAATGTAGGAAGGCTGCCAACCAAAGGAGTACCGCTTGAACCGGAACCTCCGCCTTTATTATCCTGTTTGGACCTGATGTCTTCAACAGCCTGAATAATCTCATCGACCAATTCAAAGGCTTTGGCGTAATCCTCTTCGAATCTGGTCCGTCTGGATTCAACTTCCTCAAGTATATCTAAAGCCTTGGTGTAAATATCCTCAATTTTACTCATTTGGTCTTTCAGTTCGATCTCCCTTTGAAGCAGGGCAAAAAGCCTGTCCGTTCAACCAATGAGAGTAGCAGAAGTCGTCAGCCACTTCAACTGAGTGGTTAACACCGATTGACATTTAGAAAGAGAAGAAGAAGACATTTTCTAAATTTTACAAACTAACAGGTCAAAACAAACGATTTACACCAATAAACAAAAACAAAAACCAAGTGCAAAAACAAAAAAAAAACCAAAACAAAACCAAAACCTAGCCTAGAAAACGGTGGATCGTAACCACGCTCTGCTACCAGAAAATGCAGACGTGGTTACAACAATGACCTAGTACAAAAAGCCAAAATAAAATTTGAAACCTAGACCCGCGAGATCAGTGAATCGGAACCACGCTCTGCTACCAGATAATGCAGACGTGGTTAAAACAATGACTCAGTACAAAAAGCCAAAATAAAAACTAACCGCGAGGTCAGTGAATCGGAACCACGCTCTGCTACCAATGAATGCAGACGTGACGGTAGCGAACGCAGTGAACCCGAAGCAGCTCTGCTACCGGCACCCTCGGTGAAGAGGATGCAATTGTGAAAAGTGCGACCATGAGTAGGTAGTATTCGAACCGTAGTCACACTCGTCACTCCGCGTTTCTGCTACCGCGTTACGAGGCGCAGTATCGTCGAAAGTCAACGATATAACTTAAACCTAAGAAAAACGCAAGAACTCTTATAAATAAAATGCGTGCTAATTAACTTAATAATCCGTTCCCAAGGTAATCCGATGCCCAAATAGGCCTGCAACGATCGGTACAAACTTATTTCACAAAGCAAGGCAAAAAAAAAATATCAAGAAAGAAATTACCGGAAAAGAAAAAGGTTACCGGAAATTCCCGGAATACGGTAAACACGGGAAACGGTTAAATAGATTCAACGTAGTAAAAATAACAGCCCAGACGCAAAACAAAACAACAAAATATATTTCTGGGTACAACCCAGAAGTACTACTAGTACTTCCGAGGTTATGCACATCAAAGTCAGAAAATTATTCTCCAAAATTTTTAATATTCCTAATTGTTAGGAATCGTACAAGAATATATTTCTGTGCCTCCTGTGACGAGTGATTTAAGTTGAGTTGTACCCTTTTTGTGTTTTTGACATGAGTATTATCAGAAAAAAATTACGTTTAAAATGGCCTAACTCACGTTCTTCTATCTGCTATAGTTTCAGAGATAATTTTGTGCAAGGTGATACAACTGCCCGGATTTTGGCAAAAAAGTCGTGAATATCAATATTTGTGGAGTTGTAACCTCAAAAGTATTCACTCAGCACACAATTTTTCGTGCTTCGTGATTTAAATGCGATTGTATTCAATTTCACTTTTTTTTTTAGTACATTTATGGTGAATATTGATGTGTATAGAGTAATATCCCTTTGAACCGACTCTCTCCGACATAATACCTAGGGTACAAATCGACATGTACCTACCATTTCGAAAAAGAATGTATGCCTTTTTTTGGGAAAAGTGATACATCGTGACATGAATCTTTCTACACAAAACAGTTTTTATGTGTAAACAGATATAAATGTAATTGTATCTAAAAATCAAACCATTTTTAAAAATATTTCTGTAGAACAACTATGTGCTTAATGATACAAGTGCGGATGGCCGAGGTGCGCGGGGTGAAGCGCCCCGCGTGATCGGGGATGCGCGGGACCTTAAACCGTAGTGTCGCCGGGGTCTTGATGGACCAAACTAAACTAGCTCCGCTTTTCTGAATGTAGAAGGTATTTTGTTCTGCCATTCTTCCCTCTCGGGTATAAGAACTTCATATAACCTAACAAAGTTTTGTTTCATAGTCATCACATCAGAGGGCATCGCCATGATAGGATTCCTGATTAGATTTTCAGCTAATCTACTCATCACATTAGAGGACCACCTCTTCCTTCCGGCTTCAAGCGAGCGAAGCATAGCTGTTCGAGCTTCTTTCTGGACATGTAATATGTGAAGCGGTGCTATGTTAAGCACCGCTTCCATGGCCGGAGTAGGTGTCGACGAGATGGCCCCTGTGATAATCAAACAGGCAAGTCTTTGCAGACTGTTCAGGGAAGCAATATATGTTCGCATAGTGGTTTTCTTAAACCACGACAGGCAGCCATAGGTAACCATAGGCCTGACTATGGCAGTGTACAACCATAGAGCGTGTCGGGGTTTAAGCCCCCACCTAGAACCGACCAGGCGACAGAATGTGCCCAGTGCAGACTTTGCCTTTTTAACCACATAAGTGTTTATTCCATATGAGCTTATGATCAAGGTATATACCGAGATATTTAGCTTCATATGCAAAATTTATAGTTTTGCCGAAGAGTGTAGGAGGCCAGAGTTTATCTAGAATCCTTCTCCTCGTGAAGGGAACTATAACGGTTTTGCTAGCATTGACAGATAATCTGAATTTCACGCACCACCGTTCAACTTTCCTAAGAGCATTTTGCATAAGACTTGATACCGTGTCGGGACATTTACCCACAATGGATATGACCAAGTCATCAGCATATCCCTGGGTATACAAGTCTGCCGAATTAAGTTCGTTTATCAGGCAATCAACTACAATGGACCACAGTAGCGGGGATAAGACCCCTCCTTGCGGGCACCCCCTCGTCACTCTCACATCAAGAGTGCAATCAAAGAGGGTCATCTGAACTGTCCTTGTAGTCAGCATTGATTCGACCCACACTAATGTCATCTCATCAATACCTCTATCTCTCATACATTTGAGTATGATGTCTATCTAGGTGTTATCAAAAGCTCCCTCAATATCTAGAAAGGCACAGAGGGTGATCTCCTTGTCTTCAAGCGCTCTCTCCAAACGATCCGTAAGCTCCATAAGGGCGGTTTCGGTCGATTTTCCTTTCTGGTACGCATGCTGCTTCACATGCAGGGGTATCACACTAAGGTAGTTCTCCCTGATGTGCAGATTAATAACCTTTTCAATCGTTTTTAGAATGAAAACGGTGAGACTTATCGCTCTAAAGTACTTAGGGTCGGCTTTATCCCGATCACCCCCTTGGGAATAAACGTTACACGAACCCTAGTCCATTGTAGTGGAATATGTCCCCAAGCCAAACTAGCTCTGAAGATTCTCACTACAATCCCTAAGATAGCATCTTTACCTTGCTGGAGTAGTGCAGGAAAGACGCCATCCTCCTCTCCGGACTTATAGGGCTGGAAGCTATCAATAGCCCACGCAACTCTATGAGGTTTAATTATAGATGTGGCCCTCTTCCAGTCTTCTACAGAGGGCCTGGACTTAGTCATTCTTGTAGCCGGGGGGAGACTTGTGTGGCCCAGGACTTCTGAGCCAGGAAAGTGAACTTTTGCTAGGAGTTCTAGTGTCTCCCGGGCAGAGTTCGTAAAAATCCCATTCAGCCCTCTTAGTAGGCCGAGATGAGATGGAGGCGATTTAGACAGAATCTTGTGAATCTTGGCAATGTGAGGCGTGCTGTTGATCGCCTCATAGAACCTTCTCCAAGATTGTCTTTTTGCTCTCCTCAGTTCCTTGTTGAAGCCTGTGAGGGCAGATCTGTAGGCATTCCAGTTAATAAACGTTGATTAATTTTGTACAACTTGTATTTATTTTCACATTCCACATCTTTTTCATTGAGCGGTACATCTTGACTTTTATCATTTAGCACATATTTTAAAAGACTAGGATTTTAATAAACTGATACAATTCAGGTAAATTATGGAAATAAGCGAATGCTAAGTAAATAAACAAAATCTCTAGGGTTATATCTTCATCTTTTGTATGAAGAACATTGTGCTAGGATCATTATTTTTATGAGTTATTAGATGTTTTAACTTCGTGTATATCAGTTTACACAAAGACAACTTAATTTTAAGTACTTAGGTGCAACGTAATTTAACTATACAAGTATCATTTATTACATGATTAATGCACGTAATAGACAGAAGAACAGGTACAACTCACAGGTTTTACATGAATTACTTATAAGATTTAATATTTACCAATAAAACTAAAATATGCTATAAAAGAAAATGTTTTACTGTACTAAACAAGATACTCAAATTTAACCTAGCCCACTTAGTTCATGACCTAGAATTTTTTAAATCTTGTTTTTGCTCTCCTGTAAAATGATGATTTTTCTTTGTATCACTTATCACAGGAGGCACAGATTTATAATGGGACGTCTACTTGAACCCCTCGGAGGGGTCGAAACAATAAGTAGAATACAAAATGGAATTTAACCTAAGTCTCAACAAAATTTTATCTCAATACCTAGTTTGAAGTGAACAATAACATCCGATCCTGACTGATCAAAAAATATCGTTGATTTAAACGGAATAAAACTTGTGTAATGACTTCCGATCTGGACGCGATAAACTGAAGTTGTAGGTAATTTGACAATAATCGACGCAACAAATGGTGAGATTTACACCGCGTGGAAAATAACCCGATCATACCAACCAATTATCAGTTCTGTGCCGTAAATCGAAAAATTCAAACAAACAAACAATATTTAGAATGGGTTCAAAATTAATAAATGTAACTAACCTTTACAAGCAGCCAGCTTCGTGTTAGGAATCCGTACGGCAAGAATTCAAATTCAGTATGTGTACCTAACAGCTAAAGTGATTTGTATTAATGTTACTGTAAATATTAATACATTACATAAAATAATAAAAGGTGTGTAAGTACTTGCTCGCCGCTTACTTCCCTCAATGTTGGCCGCTTACTTCACTCAAATCAGTTTCATAATTTACAATTTCACAATTTTATAACTGGTTATTTCACACTAGACTTTGCTAATAATAACTTCAAAAGTTCAAAGGGCGTGCACAGCACATCAAAAACCCGAATATATTTCCAACGGTCGGACAACAAGCGCGTGCGCGTCTCAACCGGCAACCAACACGCAACAGACTAGCAAAAGTCTCTCAAGAGCACTCAAGGGCGGCTGACGCATGACGCGCGCCGATTACGCAACATATTATAGGTAAAGTCGGTGCCCCGTCCGCGCCGAACTCCAAGCCAGCCCACTGTAGGTGGACTTGAGAAATATTATTTAAAATCGAACATACAAGTAAGAAATTTGGTACTTCAAATATCATAGAAAAATATTTTTATGAATGTTAGAAGCTACGAATAAGGAAGCTATAGAAGTCGCATTCCGTTCAAAAAATGGCCCCACGCAAAGGGCAACACAGAAGGCGGGGCTTAAAAAGGGCAACACACGCGCTAGTTAGTCTGTCACGCACTGTATGATGGACTGCCGCTTCCGATAAAAAACAAAAATACAATATAATTCAGACAAACATAGGTAATAAAATGACCTCCGGCGAGGTAAAATGGTGCAGGAAGCCCAAAAAGCTAGCAAAAAAGAAACTGGGGTAACAAATCACAAGTAAATACATTTATTTTCAGTATTCCTCCGGACCAAAGCTTCTCGCGCTGGCGAGTAGGTACTTAGAAAAACTCGCACCCAGGACCACAGTTGCTGAGACAGCAGCCCCACACCTGGACTAATAGCATTCCCATAGGTTGAAATCACAAAATATTTCAATTTATTGGTCTATTACTTATAAGTTTAAATATCTAAGTATCATCATGTTTGGCTGTAGCTGTAAGTGATGTATCAATAAATAAATAAATAAAATAAATATTCTAAATACTTGACATAAAATAATGATGCATGGGATTATGCAAGCAATAATTAGTCAATGTCTACGGCAAGGTATAATGTCATAATACTTATATCCCATAAAAATACTTAAATAATCTCCATATTAAGTATTACATAAATAATCTTGAATAGAAACTGTTATTTTCCGTTAGTTACCCCACTAAGTAAATTTTGAAATTATATTGATGGTGCTGCATTATTATTAACATAATAGGATGAAGTTTTCTCTATAACCCAAAGTGAAAGACAATGTAAGTAAACCATACATCTGAAGTTGACAATTTTCTTTGTTATTTTCTTTTAAAAGGCACAAGGCCAAGTCTTCTGTACTAGTGGCTCTGTGAGCTGTAGACCTCGCGAGTCGCTGTATATCTCTTTATATTTGACGGAGAACCGTTGCCAGCAGGATCGCACATGGTGGATGGATCCCCGAAATCGTCGCTTTAGAGTGAAAACCTCGTAAGTGTGTAAGAATCTTTTTTTCAAAAGGAATAAAAAAACAGCGTCGTGTAAGATAATTGGACCAATGTTTAAAAAAAGTCGTGTTATTAATTTATTATACAGGGTGTTTGGCGCATCGTGTGCCAAATCGAATATGATCATTGGAGGGGGGGGGGTCTTTGGCTACCTCTTCAGCCCCCATAAAAAAATTAAGGTCCAACGGATTTTTTTATACTGATTTTAAACTGTTTTGGGTGAACTTTATAAAAGTCTACATTTAAAATTCAATAAAAAAAAATTGTTTGGTATAGCTCAATTTTTTTTTTAATCTTTAATTTGTTACAGTGTACGCTTCAATCGAAACTAAAATTACTCGCCAGCAACATCTAGTTTTTTTTTTACAGCCTCGCAAAGATTTTTTTACGTAAAAAAATAAATTTGAACGTCAACTTTCGATTTTAATTTAAAAAAAACTAAAAGTGATCATGTTCTTCCAATTTTTTAAAAACATCTCTGGACTGTCCCCTTTCTAATGGTGTGCAATATGCCATGAAAAGTAATGCCATCAAAAACATAACTTGTAAAAAAACCAAGTCTCGCACGCAACTTAGTCTACCGTAAAAAGTTGTGAGATCCATGTAATACCAAGTCGGTTAATTTATTCAGTCCCTACTTAAGAGTCCTTCTGTCTTAAGTTATTACGTAATTAGCTCACCTAACAACATCTTATAGTGACCAGATCAATATTAAAAATCTCTTATGTTTTAAATAAATACATAGATTGACTTGGCAATCGCACTAAACAATCAACAAGTTTTTGCGTTAATAACACTCACAACTCACAAGGCAGATTACATTTTCTGTCTCTCATAAAGTGAATGATAAACCGCCCGTTGTTTGTTTGAAACAGGTTTTGTTATTTCACTCTAATGAAGTGAAATCTATCTTCTTTCCCTTTCTTGCATAGCGCAAACCTGTTTGAACATGCGAACGGCCCCCGCGTCGACCCAGCCATTATCTTTTTAGTCGAGACCAGTCGAGACATCACTGCCTCTGCTACCTGACGTGTGTGCTAGTTCACTGTACTCCACGATTCTTTTATTTAGTTGTTTTGTTACGTTTTATTAACTTTCGGTGTTATTGTTAAACTTTGTTGACTTTTTGTTGTTGCAATGGCGACATACTATCGAACGAAGAATACGAAATCTAACGAAGAATATGCGGACATCATAATGGTGTATGGAGAAGCCCGTGGTGTCGCTCGTGCAGCGCAACGACTCTACCAGGAACGCTTTCCTGGTCGACGATTACCTAGCCGCAGAGTCTTCCAAAACACATACCGACGCCAACGCGAAACTGGCAGTGTCACTTTTCATGAACCAAGAGGACATGTTGTGCGACACAATGTTGAAGTGGACGAGAGAATACTGGCACTTTTTGAGGAAGACGACACAAGAAGCATTAGAGATGTGGCGGCACAACTTGAAATTTCAATATGGAAAGTGTGGAAAGTCTTTCGACAAAACGGAAAACATCCATTCCACGAGACTCCGGTTCAAGGTACGTAATTTAAAACTTTTGTTTGACGTTGCCTTTGTTTAGCAGGTAGTGGGTTCTATGACGTCACTTTTAGCAATTGAATGGGTATTACCACCCGATTACAATAGCTGTGGACCTCACTGGAATGTAAAGCCCCTCCCCGTTCTCCTTTCACCTCCCCGCGCTCGCCCAATCGTTAGCGAAAGCGCTGACGTGACGTCATCGACGTCAGGTCCACAGATTTTGTAACCGGGTTGTATGTGCTTACAGCTGGCACACTTGAAAATCTTCTAGTACAATTATTATTACTTACTGCTCAAGAGGAATTAAAATTTTTTTGCTTGTTGCAGGTCTTGAGAATGGCGACTTTGACAGACGAGTGCATTTTTGTCAGTTTTTATTACATACGGATGTGGATGTTCCTGATTTTTTAAAAAGAATATTATGGACGGACGAATCCAAATTTACCAGAGAAGGGATTCTAAACTTACATAATTTGCACCACTGGGCGCCGAAACAGGAAAACCCACGTGCCAAAAGACAGAAATCTTTTCAAGGAAGATTTAGTGTGAACGTTTGGGCAGGAGTGATTGGGAATCAGGTAATTGGACCGCATTACCTGCCCGATAACCTCAATGGCGAAAATTATTTAGAGTTCCTGCAAAATGATCTGCCGGAATTATTGGCCGAGGTGCCCGTATTTGATGAAGATGTGCCCATAGTATTTCAGAACGACGGCTGTCCCGCGCATTGGCGTTTAACTGTGAGGGAATATCTAGATAATGTGTTCCCCAATGCGTGGATTGGGCGCGATGGGCCTATTGCATGGCCGCCACGTTCACCAGACCTAACTCCGTTAGACTTTTATGTCTGGGGACGTGCCAAAGAGCTGGTATACGCCACAGAGGTTCCAACGAAAGAGGTACTAGTCCAACGCATAGAAGCGGCCTTCAATACAATTAAGGAAGAAATACTGCTTCGTACAACGACTGTAGAAATACGAAAAAGATGTCGGGCCTGCATTCGAAACAGAGGTCAACAATTTGAACAGAATCTTTAAAAACTATGAATAAATGTTTAAAATGAAATTTTCTTTTTTATTTCAAGTAAAACTTACGAAATTTTAAATTTTTACCTGCCTTGTGAGTGTTATTAACGCAAAAACTTGTTTTTATTTCACCTGTTGAATATTAGAAAATTGCGACTAAGTATAGAAAATTTGCAAATTAGTGATGTTACTAATTACTTTTCATGGCATATTGCACACCATTAGAAAGGGGACAGTCCAGAGATGTTTTTAAAAAATTGGAAGAACATGATCACTTTTAGTTTTTTTTAAATTAAAATCGAAAGTTGACGTTCAAATTTTATTTTTTTACGTAAAAAAATCTTTGCGAGGCTGTAAAAAAAAAACTAGATGTTGCTGGCGAGTAATTTTAGTTTTGATTGAAGCGTACACTGTTACAAATGAAAGATTTAAAAAAAAAATGAGCTATACCAAACAATTTTATTTTTTAACCCCCGACGCAAAAGAGGGGTGTTATAAGTTTAACGTGTCTGTGTATCTGTGTATCTGTCTGTGGTATCGTAGCTCCTAAGCGGATGAACCGATTTTCGTGTAGTTTTTTTTGTAACATAGATAATTTTACCCCGAGTGTTCTTAGCAATGTTTCATGAAAATCTCTTCAGCCGTTTGAAGATCATCAGCTCTTTTCTAGTTGATGAGGGGATCTGACGAACTTCCTTATCTCCGATCGATTCGAAATTTGGTACCTTGTTACTTCAATCATATTGAAAGTATTTGGTAAGGTAACCATGACCTGATCAGCCGTTTGAAGATCATCAGCTCTATAATAGTTGATGAGGGGATCTGACTTACTTCCATATGTCCTATCGATTCGAAATTTGGTACCGTATTCCTTCAATAATATTGAAAGTATATGGAAAGGTAACCATGACCTGATCAGCCGTTTGAAGATCATCAGCTCTTTAATAGTTGATGAGGGGATCTGACTACTTTCCATAATATGTCCTTTCGATTCAAAGTAAAAATACTCTCCAATTTTCTTTTAGATATAACTGTACTCATATATCATAATTTATTTGTTATGAAGTTTAAAAATTATGAAATAAAAATAAATTAAAAATTTAAAAACCCCCGAAGCAAAAAAGCAAAACATTAAAAAGTAAAAAATAATACCTATTGTTGAGCCATCAAACTCGATAAAGTAACACCTATATATTTTAATTTTATTAGAGAAATTGATGGATGGCACGATTTGGTTTGCTCGTTGAAATGACGCTATAATGTCACGTCGGGGTACCGCTAAGTTTTAAAAAAAATATCGTATGAAAACAAGTTGGTCGGATATGCTAGCAAATTAATAGATAGTCAATCAAATGAAGCGTCTGACTTAAGCGGTACACCGACGCGACATTATAGCGTCATTTCAACGAGCAAACCAAATCGTGCCATCCATCAATTTCTCTAATAAAATTAAAATATATAGGTGTTACTTTATCGAATTTGATGGCTCAACAATAGGTATTATTTTTTACTTTTTAATGTTTTGCTTTTTTGCTTCGGGGGTTTTTAAATTTTTAATTTATTTTTTATTGAATTTTAAATGTAGACTTTTATAAATTTTCACCCAAAACAGTTTAAAATCAGTATAAAAAAATCCGTTGGACCTTAATTTTTTTATGGGGGCTGAAGAGGTAGCCAAAGACCCCTCCAACCATCATATTCGATTTGGCACACGATGCGCCAAACACCCTGTAGAATGCTATTAGAATATTGGATGATTTCATAAGAAAAAAAAATAGGGCTTGATTTTGTGAGTTCTTCTCTCCAAAAACAAAAGAAATAAATTTTGATCAAAATCAGTTTCCGAGGTTTTCACTCTAAGGCGACGAAATAATGTAGTCTCTCCTTAGTTCAGGCTTGTATTTCAACGTAAGTAAAATCACAACTCGAAAATAACAAATGATTGGCAAGATTTTAATGGATACAAAATACAATACGGAAACGTGAGAAGTTTGATACAGAGTAATGGCCTCTTCCCAAAAACAATCACACAATCACATTTAAATAACATATATAAGGTGATTTTAGTAAATAATTACAAAGCAATCTCATTGATATCAGTAATGCAAAAGTACGATATTTTTAATTTGACTTGTTCTATCACACTTAATGCATAACACATCTACTGCACAAGTGACGCGATCCAATCACCGTTATCCGTCATGCCGTGAACCAATCACTGCGCTTGTCGGAATATGACGTGATTCGTGAACGCATCTAATTGGACCGTCTACAGTGACGTTTCTCGTTTAAGTACTCTAGATTTGGAGCCATATTTTTCTTGGGTTTTGTTCATTGAGCTATTATTACTACGTATAGAGAAGACACCGCCACATCTCAAGCAATCCGTTCAACTGTGGCCAGCTGGCCACAGTTCACTCAGTTGCTTACTAGCTCTTGAGCGCTTCAGTCTTGTTTGTTTTAAAGCGTAAAAACGTGAGAAATCATCAAATGTGCCCTCGTGTGTGTTATGATGTTGCACTAATAATTCTAATAATACGGCAAAGTGCAAAGGAACAACTTCCATCGGTGAAAAACTAGATAATCATTTTTAAACTTAATTCGAGCCAAATATTTAGCGGACGCCATGTTGCGTCATTTGTCATAGATGAAACAATTAAGATGTGACATTTGGGTGTGTAACAAGAGTAGATCATAATAATATCTTTTACAGTGGAAAATGATAATCTCACACATTATTTAGTAATAAAATTAGTAGTAAATCAAGAAAAATTAAAAACAATTGTTTTTTTGATTGATCATTTTCATTGATAGATTGTTTGTACAAGTAGATATTATTTATTTATTACGAGATATTTTATAACATTGTATTACTTCAAGGTTTCCACGTCTGGGCCGTAAAGATAGGGAAAAATTGATAAAGTTCATCGAATATTGTTTGTTTCGCAGAGTAAATTCAGTACTTATATAAACATTATAATAAAATTTATTTGTCAGACATCTTTAAATGTTCCCACCCAATTGAATAGGCAAAATATAAACAAAGTGTCGCGTCTATGACGGTGACCTCGCATCTATGACTTATTAGCCGGCCCCCGCGCGCCCCGCACTGCCGCGCTTGTTGCACAGATTTTGTAGGCAGCGTCTTTTCTAGTACGTAGTACATTATACTTCAATGGTTTTGTTTACAATTACACTTCCATAGCTTCTTTATTCGTAGGTTAGAAGGCTGTAATTTGGCATGAACATACATATTTATTATGCCGTCAAAGCTAAAGAATAAAATCTTAAAAAAATTTTTTTTGGGTTCCTCTGGTACACGTGAAGTGGGGGTTATTTTTCCTTCATAAACTGTGTATTATTTTTCATTTTTGCTTCATTGAAAGTGTAGATACATTTTGTGTGATACCAAATATGTATTTTTTATATTTATTATTGAAATATTATTCATTAGATCAACTTAACGGTGACTAGTGTTTTCGCTTTTTTTAGTCGGCGCCCTCATAAACTTTTGTACTGTGCCTACGTAAGGAGCGTTCATTGAAGTATAATGTACTGAATAGGGCTCAATCCGGGAATTATTAAAAAAACGATGCTTGCGGTTGAAGATGTAATGAAAGAATGAATTTTTACAAAAAAACGCCTACCAAAATGTGAATAGCAAGTGCACAGAAATGCAACCGAGGATAAAAGTCATGTTGCCTTAATAAATAAAACAGGCGCTTTGCTTACAAACTAAAACTATACTTATAACTAGTCTTCAACATGTACTAATAATCAATGGGAGCGTTTTGGAATTTGCATCTCAAGTGTGATCACCTTCGTATGCTACCCATATACTACATTGGATAGAATCAATACAACGTAAATTTTTAAACGTGAATTGTATAATGGAAGTAAAGAAACTACTCCTAGCAACGAATCCATTTGTGATGATTTGTTATTATTACCTCTTTATAAACGAAGGATAATTGCGGATGTTACTTTTGTGTATGACATTTTAAATAACGTTGTGGACTGTCCAGAGTTGGTTGCGCGAGTGGGGCTGTGCACACCAGTGGTGCGCACGCGTCGTCCGCGCCTCCTGTGCGAACCACTAGTACATACCAACTATGGTAAGAACTCTGTCATAAACAGATGCTTGCACGAGGGGAACATGCAATGCGCGGAACTCGATTTATTCCCTATGAATAGGAGTTTCTTTCGTTTAAGGCTTATTGAATCTATCAGCGGTTTATAATAGACAATTTGACATACTATATTTATATTTATTTTTTACTTGCATATTAGCCCACTCACCGTTTCATACAACTTAGTCATTCAGGATTATTCCACATCAACACTTGCAGATACACACACGCACTTACACACACATTTGCTTGAAGTATTAAAGTTATTATGTATTAGCTATTTTAGTTTAGTTTAGTATATTTAAGGCTGTATTATTACTATGTCCTTAATTGCTATTTAAATAAGTATGTAAAATTCTCTTAATTTGGCTATTGAAATGTGAAATTTAAAATTTGTATTGTCCTATTTGTAAGCTGTGAGAACTTTCATTCAATATATTATACCTGTCAGGTCATAAATTCTGTCACATGTTTAATATAAAATAATTGAAACAAGTTTATTCATTATGTAACCATTTATATACCAAAATGAACTTAACAAAACATAGATTCTTATGACACTAAAGTTTATTCAAAATGACCTCCGTGATTTTGAATACAGGCCTTCAATCTGCGCGGCCAGTCGTCTATCGCAGCACGAACGAGGTCCATGTCAACATCGGCGGCTGCCTTAATCAAGGATGTCTTGAGTGACTCCAAATTGGGATGAGGCTTTGAGCACGTCTTTTCCTCCAAGTGTTGCCATATCTTGTAATCTAGCGGATTCAAATCTGGACTGGAGGAGGGCCAGTCTTCGTGCCGGATGAAGTCGATTTCACGCGCCGCCAGCCAGTCTTGTGTGCTCTTCGCTCTATGAGCTGGCGCCGAATCTTGTTGGAATACCCAGTGCCTGTTATTGAACATGGTATGAGAAACAGGTTCCACAAGGTTTGTCAGGACTGTATTTTGATACACAACTGCATTCGTTTTTACACCTTTCTCACAAAAATGTACCTCTGTTAAGCCCTAATAAGACACTCCCAACCATACCATGAGCGAGGATGGAAAATGACCTCGTTGGACACGCGGAATACGGTTGCTCGCTTCTTCACTACTGTGTGCGTACACCTTATCATTTTGTTTGTTGTAGCTCTCTTCTACGGTAAAAATTTTTTCATCCGAAAAAAGAATTTCCCGATATTTTTTTCCCGCGTACCGCTTCAACAAAGCGCGGCATCTCTTCAGTCTCAGGTCCATTAGACGAGCATTCAAATGATGTCCTGTTTTTCTTCGATATGCCCGAAGCCCTAAGTCTTCATTTAACACCCTTTTCACCGTGGTTCTGCTTAATCCCATCTGAAGGGCCAACAGTTTCTGCTTACGTTTGGGATTTCTTTGAATTCGCGCCTTCACAGCTTTTTATCACTGCTTGAGTCCTAACAGACCGAGGGCGACCACTTCTGCTTTGTCGGCCCCTGACCTGTCATCTACACTCGAGTCTTCATTGTATCGTTTGATGATACGGTAAACGAATCTTTTGGTTATATTAAAATTTTTCAGTATGTCAAAAATTTGAATTGGCGCGTAACCGCAACGATGCAACGCAATAACTGCAACACGGTCTTCTTATAGCGTCCACTCCATATTTAAAAATGAGTAAAATTCTAAAAAGTATACATTTTTATTTTCATGAACAATTCGAAATTCGAATTCAATAAACTTTTTTGTGGCCAGCATTCTAAAAGAAAAGTTTTTACTGTGTGACAATACTTATGACCTGACTAAGTAAATAAATAAATAAATAAATTGGCGGGAAGCGAAGAGTGGCCGTTCTGATACCTACTATATTAATTCTGTTGTAAAGGGGACGCTTGGTGAAAGTTGCTGGGCGCCGGTGGATGCAAGTAGCGCAGAACCGTTCACGCAGTTCACGCCTATGTTCAGCAGTGGACGTCTTCTGGCTGAAATGATGATGATGATCATTTTAAAAATAATTTAAGCAAAATCGATTTCACCTTTTTTTCTCTTCTAGGTTATTATGACATTTGGGTGTATAACGAACGAAAATATGAGGGTCCTTTGCCTGGACGGTGGGCGATACCGTGGAGACAAACTATGTTTGTACTTTTATTTTGGGTATGTAAAAAACACTACTTCAAAATTTTTCCAAAATAATAGTTTTCTAGAAACCTGTACCTGGGTTACGTACGTAGTAACAATTATCTAATATGTGCCTTTATAGCTTTGCCTCCCTTGTGATTGTGTGTATTTTTTTAGTGGCTGTCGATGATAGTGTACTTCCTGTTGAAGCATTTCATAGCTCCAGTTAGCTTGAAGGTCCGGGAGATGAGGCGTGCTGAGGAAGCAGTCAAACAGTACGGCATGAAGAAAATTCCCAGGATAAAAGTGAAAAAACCAGATCCTGCCATAACTAAAACAAAAACCAAGACCAAATCTAAATCTAAGACCAAGGTCAAGAAAGAATAGTCCAAGAAAAAATAACATACGCCGCTAACCATATATAACAAAATCTCGGATGTTTCTTCTGATAATTCCTAATTCCTTACTAACAATAAGTTCAGGCAGCTAATGGCGCTAGTTGTAAGTTATATTATAACTTTCTTATTTTATTGTTGGTTATATTATTCAACACGGTGGAACCAAAGCCTAAAAAAATTTTACGTAGGTAGATATTTATTTCAACCTTGTTTTTACTGTTGGTCTATCCTAAATATGTCTAAGATAAAAGGAAAAGAGCTATAGGGTAACATTGTTTGGTATTATAATAATCATAAACATCATGATTATGCTTTTATTAGAAATTTTCCCGGGTAGTACGAGTAACACGAGATAATAAGCTTGACCATAACAATATGCATACATAAAGGTCTTAATTACATAATTAATTAATAGTTAAATATTTCCTATTTAACTATGTCATAGTTATTGTAATGAATTTGTGTTTTTTTTTTTTCACCTATCACGTATTTCGAACCTGCCGCCTGTCTCGGCCAATCACAGGCGACGTGTAAAGGGAAGAGTCAAGTGGTGGTCGGAATTGAACCACCCTTTTTGAGGACCGGGCAGAGGTTCGATGTGAATGGTTGTTTCAATTCGGCCGTCTACGAAAGCACAGTATCGTAACTGGTTTTAACTGGTTTCGTACACTTATTAACGTCATGATGATACTTCATAGATTATATTTATTTATTATTAGTGACACTTCACAGCACATAAACACATCTTAAATAAGTGACATTAAAATTATACATAGCCAATAACGAAGATCACATATTACATTGAAAGATTGAAAGTATGAAGTTGATAAGTGTACGAAAAGACAGTTGTATGAGTTTGTTATTTAATTTGCTAAAAACATTTATCTGGAAGTATAAATTGTTTCGTTTTGTCGAAGTGATGGATGGTTTGCTTGCTCGGAGGAAAAATTCCTCCGAGTTTGCTTGTCAGCCCGTCACGTGCTTCTGTCAATTGTGCTTACAAGGGATCGTAGCTCTGAAATGCTTTAAAATTAAGTTCGTCATTAAGTAAAATGGCATATACAGGACCTAAGTGGCAGATCTCCACAAACTAACAATAATTGACACTTTTAAAAATAATGGGATTTTTATCCGTTCCTATCGTACATGACGATGTACGATTGCTCACGCTTGTAGGGGAGAGCACTCGTCAAAGCAAACGTTAGAACATGGAAAATATAAACGCGCTACTTTATTTCCATCATTTTACCATTCTAGCTAAATGTAAACAATTTGATATGATATTAATATATATTTGGTGCGCTTTGGCGTACCCTTGGGGAGGCCTACGTCCAGCAGTGGACTGCAACAAGCTGATTGATTGATTGATTTGATATATTTTTACCCATTAAAAGATTAAAAGCTCACAAATTTTAACAGTAATTACGAACAATTTTATCGAGAATAATCCAAAAAATTAAGAAATATTTATTAAAATAGGCTTTTGTTTATTGAATATTATCCTCGTCGCAAAAAGTCGCAAATTTACTAGATGTGTCGTAAAAATCCGTAAAGTCGTAACAAAGTTACTGGATTTTTAATATGGTTTCCCTGTTTCTTTTGGTTTCAGTAACTCTCAAAGTTTACTTTTGTTTTCATAAACAAAATGCCCTATTCTATTGTTTTAACAAAAGAAGGATCGTCTCAACCAATATATATTATGTCGTGGCCATATCGTAGAATTGATCACACCATGAAATTTTCGATCATTTCATGAAATGGTCACATTTCATGAAATTTTCACTGTCCATTGGCCACATCATGATGTGCCTAGGCCAGATCAATGATAAGAAACCGTTTGACGATATGTTCAACTAAAACGCAGCTATTTCATGAAATGGTCAAGATTATTTGATCATATCGTAAAATTATTACATTTGTTGCCGATAGAGGCGCTGGAAGCACTTTGTTTATGTACCAACATGGTGGCTACGTTATCGCTCGCAGTGAAAAAGTGAATTATTCGTTATTAAAATGAGGAAGAAAAAAAGAGTTATGATGAAAAAGTACTCTGAAAATGTCTGTCGGACTTAAAGAACAATAAGTACCAAACATAATTTAGATTCTTTTTAAATATTAAATGGACGCCCTATTTTCACGATATGGCCAATCGTGGACGATAAAATCGTGAAATGCACACGATTTAATGATCTATAATGATCGAAAATTTCATGATATGGTCAATTCTACGATATGGCCACGACATATATACTGATTCTATTAGCGACTAGATTACAAGGTGATGTCTGAAAAGCAGCCTAGCTGAGATATAACCATTTCATCCAACTGTAACACTGTAAACAGTTTTTCATTTGATTATTTCCCTTATTCCACTACGACCAACTGAACCAACCAACTAAAACTGATCAACTATTTTTATTTTCCAACGACACAACTAATTAATTGGTTCGTCGAAATTTTAAGCATGTGTGGATGAATATTTTTATTTTTATTTTATATCCTTCGTATCAAGTACTTGAGTCAAAGATCATCCATTATCATCTTCAAGATTTTTTTTGGCCACGACATCTAGTAAAGAAAAAGAGGTAAATTTAAATCTAGAAACGGCGAACAAGGAAGTATGTTGTATTTTACTGAAATCAGATGTATTCGGAGAAATTGCAACGGGGTCGTGCGTGATATGTTGATAGCTCTTCAGCGCTAGATATTGCAACAGCGCTTCCACTATCTGGTGAATGAGTTACAAATACATTGAAGATGTTTCAAGTAGCTGACTTCATTCATCATTAACACCTTTACATCAAAACGTTACCAATTCATCAGAAAAGTAAAAAAAACTTACGATTGCCTATTTTGATTTACAAATTCATTAACTTTTCTGTAAAAAAAACAAAATTGAATTTTTAAAAAACCCACGCCGGATGTTAAAACATAATCAAATAATTTTTGATAACTCCTGTGCCAACTTATCTGGATGCTGCAGCGCTCCCTGATGGTCTACCTACATAAAACATATCTAAGATCCTAAGTTGAAGTGATACCTTTTCAATGCAAAAAACCGGAACTAAATCGGTCCGGTGGTTTTCGAGATAGAAGGTAACAAACAAACAAACAAACAAACCCCAAACGCATATACCGCCTCCTCCGTTCCGTTCCGTCCGTCGTGGGTAAAAGTCAATCGGTATTTTTTGGGTTGATTACTCATTTTAGCACCGAAACAAATCTTTTCACAAAGTTGTAGAATGACTGGAAACGATGGTGTTTATTTCTTGTAGTAAATATTTTAATATCCCGGTACAATGAGGTAACTTTACGACACATGTTACTACACTGTTACTACACCTCGAACCAAAATTTGCACTCTAGTTACAAACTAGTCGAGATGTAACTATAATGTGTGGGTACAAAATGTTCTGTAACATGTCGACACAGTTACAACACGGAGTTACTGTTTGTGGTACTAGTCACATTGTTACTGCACTGTTCCAACACATATATACCAATACTCTACGCAGTCGCAATGTGTCGTAACCGTTACGAGAATATCTGCAAACTATTACATCTTCATAAATCTGCGACCATTCGGGGCACAATAGCATTCGAATTTACCCGCCCTGTACCCTGTACCCACTAACGGCACAGTCCGGGTGTTCAGCTGAGAGCACTCGTGTATTTTTATGATAGTGGTAAACTTATGTAATAAAACTGAAAAAAATAAACTATCAAATTGCAGTGGAATATGATTCAGAATCATAGGCTGAATGCCTTTCGTTAACATAAACGTAAAATTCCCTAAACGCGAACTGACTTAAAAGCAGATTAACCTAAACGCGTAATGACTTTTTGTGTAGATCTGTCACTTACAACCTGTATAATAGTTTTTTGTTTGTTTGTTACAAAAGCATATTTATGCAGGTTGTAAAATATTTAATTTTAAGTTTTAGTTTTTAGTTTATGTTTTATTGTATTTTTAGTTTGGTACCGTCGGCAAAGGAAATGTTTCGAGCGGCTTTGTTGACTGTACGAACTACGATATCTGTTGCAGTTGGCTTAATTTGCAATGTGACAATTTTGTTAATTATATTGTGAATTAAGCCAACTGCAATAGATAGTCTTGATTTGTTTTTGTAATTTATGTCTACTGATCTGATTTATGTCTGATTTTCAGTAGCTTCTTCAGAAGTATGTTAATAAAATAAGTCATTGAACTTAACCTTTTTCATTTTAATATATTTCAATGCCATTAAAAGTGACTTCATTGGCCGTAATAATTTATGATCGTACCTTTAATTGAGATTATACTTCTGTCATCACCAAAAATTTCAGTTATAAACCGTTACATTTCCTCGTATGTGTAACTCAATGTGGTGTTGTGAAAGTAATGTTGCGCTTTACACGCCGGATCCGTGGTCCTACTTCTTTGTCCCACTGGGGATGTTATGATAATAAATAAATAATTAAATTGCTAAAGAAATATAATAATAATGATATTTTGATAATTTGCTGATGTTGCCAGATTATTATTTTTCCTCAACTCAAGGTGACTTCCCGTGCAAAATATTTTTTAAATCTCCAAGATTGAGAGAACAAGAAAGTCAAATTACTGTTATGTTAAGAGAATTTTTTTATAAAACCTAACAGGACTGAAATTACGGAATAGTAAAACTGCGGATCTGACAATATTCGTCCTTCAGTTATTCTCAAAGATATTGTAAGTTGCTCTACAACAGGCATGTCATTGGTGGCCAAATCTGTTCTTATGAAAATCTATCTTTAAGAGAATTTGTCTTTTTGAGAATCTGTCCTTGTGCGAATAAAGGCAAATGCATACAGGTCGTTGGTGGAATCAGTGGGCCGCAAAACCCAGACATAAAATAAAACTAACTGCGATTGTAGTACGAATGTTTTTTAAAATAATAATCGACGCAACAAGAAATCGATACTAGGGTAACAACTCTATAAAACAAGTTTCAACTTCTTCCCAGAAATTTGACATCTTTTTTGTTTTATTGTCGTCATCGGGTCGGTTGTGGGTTTTATTTAAGGAGTAATTTTATCAGCGGAAATACACAGTTTTAAATTTAAAACTGTGTCCAAGTGTGAATCGGTCGATCGTGATCTTGCGGGAGATTTGTTTCCTTTCATGAAGGAAAACAATTGCTCACACTTGTAGGTGCTTCCAAACATTTATAGAATTTTACAAGCGTATTTCTTGGTACTGAACAGTTAAGAACTTGTAAAAGTCGAGTGCACCAATACTGTAAAATTTGTTGTTAAAGTTGGATGGGGCCGCAGGGAATCGCGTCGGAGGGCCGTTTACCAGACGCACAGTGTTTTTTTTTGCCCCAAAAAAGTGACATCCGCTTTTTATTCAATATATCTACTAAATAGTCCATTACAAACGTTGTCGATTTGGATGCTATTCAGATGCGTACTGATTAGCTGGTTAGGGAGAGGGTGTAAATGATAAGAGGTTGAGTTCAAGTGCAGAACTGATTTATTGTTGGCCGTGGGCCTCTATTTATACTAAATTCATTATTAAACTACCGTCTAAATATGATTGTGATATGTAGGGACACCTACATGGCTCCCTCCCAAGTGTTAACGTTATATCTATCTATCTATCTATATAAATTTTATTATTAAAATCGCGGTCGCTTCTGTCTTGTTCCTGCGCGCAGCACGGCGTGTGGGCGCATGCGCAATGTACGCGTCGATTTGATTAGTCATCGGTGCGTTCAAGTTGTGCTCCGGGCTCGTCTGTCTGCCTTGCTCTGCCTGTCATTCGCCGCTGGCCAGCCGCACGCGCCGGTCGATGCCCATTAGACTGCAAGTCTGTCTTGTATGCGCCCGATGCTGCACGGTGCTGTCGTCGTCAGCTGCACTCGCTGGCGGCGGCGGTCAGTTGTTTCTTTTCAGGATTCAATCGGATCGCGTTTTGAGTGGCTAGGAAAGTGCAGTGAGATTGTGTTAAACATTTAAGTTTAGAAGCTTGTTTTGATGTAGTGATTAGTGTCGTAACATTTTAAGTTATTTGGGTCGTAGGTAGTTTGGTATAGGAGTCGTTAAGTTGGAAATAAGGAGGGAAAAATTTTGTATGCTTGCCGACGGTTTGCTCGACGATGTTTATTATTATAAGTATTATTATTTTTTTATTTGGGAGGCTTACAGCTATTTTCACAAAACATATATCATAAGTGGTAACTTAAGCTTCCACAAGCAGAAATATTCTAGGAAGAATGTTTAATACAAAGAAGAATGAGACAAAAAAGAAAAAATGCAATACTAATTACATACAAAGCGTTATTCATGTTACGTAGCAAAGAAATCTTTAGCAATAGAGTTTTTTACTTGGCCAGGCTTGTTTACAAAAAGATCGAATCTATTGTCGCTATTTAGTCGGTTAAAAGCATTGAGTACTCTGGGCAAATAGCTATTTTTCCTGTAATTAGTACGAGAAGCTGGGACCTGAAACAAATCACATTTACGCAGAATTCTAGTAAGAATTTTATATTGAACTAGACCTAGCAAATCAGGGCAATCAATTTTCCCCTGGCATATATCCATAAAAAACATAAGTCGGCGACATCTCGACGCAAAGACAAGGACAATAAGTGAAGTTTTATACACCTAAGGTTGTAATCATCATACGGGATTTTAAATTTAAAATAAAGATAGCTAATTCACCCAATTGGCGTTGGATTTTTTCAATACTGTGGGAACCCATACGGAATAGTATGGGTTCCATACTTGGGATCCATATTCCAAATGACTACGCACGTAAGCGCAGTAGAGTATTTTGATGGTTTTCATCCTTCTAAAGGAACTTGCTGTACGCTTTATGAAACCAAGAGCCTTATAAGCTTTATCCACTATGTGCTCCACATGTTTGTCAAATATAAGTTTACTGTCGTGTATTACACCGAGATCTTTGCTAATCGAGGGGGTTGACAAGATTTGTTCTTTTATTTTATAATGAAATTGTAATGGCTTGCGTCTACGTGTAAAACTAATAGAGAAACAATTTTCGGTGTTAAGATCCAGTTTGTTGATTTTACAATACTTATCTAAGCGTACAAGATCTTCCTGTAGCAGGTTTGCATCACCAACATGGCTCACCTCTTTAAAAATCTTCATATCATCGGCAAATAACAGAAAATTAGAATGATGAAAGCATAGGTGGATATCATTCACAAAAATTACGAACAAAAGTGGTCCCAACAACGACCCCTGAGGAACACCGGATGGAACATTGACCCACTGGGAAGAAAAACCGTTCAACACTACCACTTGATATCTGTTGCGTACATAGGAGGTGAGCCAACGGAATAAGTCACCACGTATTCCTAGGCTGGAAATTTTGGAAAGCAAAATGTTATGATCAATTCGATCAAAACATTTACTGTAGTCTGTGTAAATGCTATCTACTTGACCACCGCGATCCATTTTACTAGTAAGATACTCATTAAATAAGAATAAATTTGTAGTGGTTGAACGACCTTTAAGGAACCCATGCTGCTGTGGCATGAAATGAGCCTTAATACTTTCATACATTTGAGTGTATAGACAATCCTTTCTAAAATTTTGGCCAGTAAGCACAGTTTCGAAATAGGTCTATAGTTAGCAACGTTGTTTTTAACCGACTTCAAAAAAGGAGGAGGTTCTCAATTCGTCTGTATTTTTTTTTATGTATGTTATTAGATATCTCCGCCGATTGTTAACCGATTTTATTAATTCTTTTTTCATTCGATAGGATTTACTTTTCAGGTGGTCCCATATTAATTTCGTCAAGATCTGATGGTGGAACATGAGGTAAAACTTGGAAATTCCTCAACGGAATGTAGCATTCGCGTCGTTATTCGTCTATTCTTTTAGTCATATCTCAGTCAGTTTTCAACCGATTTTGATGATTCTTTTTTCATTCGATAGAACGTGCTTTAGGGACAGATCCATACTAATTTTATTAAAATATGACTAACAAAAATAATAACTTTAAAACGAAATATTTCTAAAGACCTATCCAACGATACCTCACACTACAAGATAATCGTAAATAATCCAAAAAGTTTGCAAACGTGCTGCAGTACCCACAGCTGTGCTGCAGTACTAAAAATAATAAAATAAAACTATTTAAAAAAATCAAAAACCTCCTTCAAAAGTAAAACACATTTGTTTGCACTAAAAAGTAACAAATAATATTAATGTCAAATTGGTGTAAAAGTGAAGCCCGAAGTTGCACGAAGTGCCTCTCTATACTCTCGTCCTCAGCTTACTTCGATCAACTTCGCGAGTAGTGTAGTGGACGCTATAGACTATCAAAAAATTTTATTGATAGTCATAGAGAAATATGTACTGACTTAACGACGACGACGACTTAAAACAGTTGCCCACGACTAATCGACGATTTTTTGGCTGGCACCGACTCCAAAAGGAAGTACAAAATTCTAAATATTTACTTAATACACTACCTATCTATTTAATTGAGGATATTGGCAATATTTTTTTTCATGTTCCATCTGGAATGTTATTTTATTTGTTACTTTTTAGTGGAGATAACCATATAAGGCAATTTGAAGGAGGTTTCTATTTTTTTGTTAAAATAATTTTTATTTTATGATTTTCAGTGTTTTATTCAATATATTTTATGTAAGTAATTAATCCTAACCGCGACACATTTTCTATTATTTTTCTTCATTATCCTAAGCTATGTTTTGTTATTTAACAGTTTCAGTACAAAGATATTATATTTTTGGTATTTGCTTAGTTTAGACTGCGTCTTTCGTGCTTTGCAACCGCGTTTAGTTGTTTATATAATAGTTTCTAAAATAACATAAGTTAAACTGGGTAAGAGGCTACGAAGTAAGAGGTCAATTGGTAGTCCAGCTGGCCACTAAACTGACAATGCTAAGAGGAGAGAATAGCTTCGCGATCCTAACGAAATAGTTATTTAGGAAAACATTTGCTATCGCTCGTGCGCTCATACCCCCAGGAGAGAGAGAGCGAGAGCGTTGCAGCTCGCCGACAATAGATACTTTTCTTGATGAAATTCCCACTTCGGGAGAAAACGGTTTCCAATTACTAAATTTCAACAAATCACTTTGACACAGTTTTAATCAAAAAAATTACGTTACTTGAGGTGCCTATATAAGTTTGAATCTATTGCGAATTTTGAAAAAAGCTAAAACTATAAACCTAGTCTTTCATTGTGTCAATAACATACTAAAAAATCATGGAGATTGGAAAATATATATAGAAGTGGAAAAACGTTTTCTCTTTTTGTATGGACGAGCACGATTCTTCCCTCTTAATAAGCTTACAGTTTACCCCGATACCTGGGCTATTCGTAAGGAGTTTCAGGTTTGAGATGGTATCTTGAAAGTCTATCGTTAGCTGATTACAGATAGTGAACGTAAGCTGGCTTCTTCTTTTTCTTCATATTGTGGATTATAAGGTCGACAACCAACCTCACACACCCTGGTCACATAATTAATATAGTACTGGGCTCTTGTCAAAACCCACTGACTTAGCTCGAGTAACGACGCCTTCTGTAGATATTAGAGCCGAGACACACGGCTTAACGTGCCTTCCGAAGCACGGAATAATCTTTCTTTTCAGACAATCGGGTGATTCAGGCAGCAATGTCCACACTAAACTGGAGAAAGTCTCACAAGGACATTTTCGTTTAAGAGTGTCTTCACCGGGATTCGAACCCGAAACCTCCGTAAAAAGATTAAAACACTCGACCACTCGGTCATAGAAGCTAAATTATTTGTGATTTCCAATACAATATCCGAAGATTGCAGGTTCTTGCCCTGCCACGGTCGCCAATAATGTGATAAAATCGAATAAATGGAACAAGGGAAACGTAGATTTTCAGCAAACTGACAAAACAAATTTATTTCGTTGCCTAGCAACATTCCACCACAAACGGTATCGCGCGCGATGCATGTTGCTATCTCTGGTTGAGGAGTTTCCGCTTTTATCTCTTATTCCATCATCAGATTTTAACAAAATTGGTATGGATCTATCCCTAAAGCACGTTCTATCGAATGAAAAAAGAATCATCAAAATCGGTTGAAAACTGACTGAGATATGACTAAAAGAATAGACGAATAACGACGCGAATGCTACATTGTTGAGGAATTTCCAAGTTTTACCTCATGTTTCACCATCAGATCTTGACGAAATTAATATGGGACCACCTCGAGAGTAAATCCAATCGAATGAAAAAAGAATTATTAAAATCGGTTAGCAATTGGCGGAGATATCTAATAACATACATAAAAAAAAAAAAAAATACAGACGAATTGAGAACCTCCTCCTTTTTTGAAGTCGGTTAAAAATAGAAACGGGTTCGGTGAGCTCTCCAGCGCAGTTAACTAAGAACAGGGCTGGTAGGCCATCCGGACCTGCTGACTTATTTAAGTCAAGTTGTTTTAAATGCCGAAGTACATTAGCTGAGTCAATTTCAATTTTGAATAAATCACACGGTGCGTTAAGAGTAGTACCATTGAAAGAAACATCAGCCGCGTTCGTGCCCGAGTCAAGGAAGGTTGACAAAAAGTATGACGAGAAAAGCTCACTAATGCCTGACCCAGTCTCACTAGTTTCATTCTTATACGTCATAGAAGCAGGAAGTGAACCATTACCACGCTTACTTTTAACATAGGTCCAGAAACACTTAGGGTTTTTAGAAATTCCATCTTCTATATTTTAAATACATTTTTTATAACACAGCTCCTCCTCCGACTTTACCCGATCCCGGAGCAAATGTTAAGAGTGCTCGTCCGACTTTTTACCATAGGTTTTATACTTCTTAAAGAACTTGAACTTTTCTTTAATCATTTTAATTAGTGGCAGGCTGTACCATGCAGGGTAACGCTCATTTTTAGAGGTTTTCTTAGGAACATGGTCATTTCGAATCTCATTAATAATATTGTAAAACTTCTTGACTGCGTCGTCAACACTGTCTTCAGAGAGTATAGTCTGCCAATCAGTTGAAGTTAATTTAGCCCGAATTTGGTCGTAGTCAGCACGATTATAACAATAAATTGTTCGTTTAGGCGAATCAAGTTCCCGAAGTTCAGCAAAATATGTGAGGCTAATGAGTAGGGTCTTATGATACGGGTCTTCATGTATCAGGGAATCGGTGCAAGGTGTAACTGAGACAGTATCATTACAGAGAACCAAGTCAAGAATGCCGTCATGACTATTTTTTATAGAATTAAACTGGCTAAGGCTGCAGTCATACAGCGTTTCTAAAAAATATTTAATTTTATCATGTGTTACGCTAGAGGGCTGCAGTCCAGTATCACTAAGCAGTCAGTGAATCACACTCATGTTAAAGTCGCCAATAACTAGTATTTTGTCCTGACTGTAATTTAATGAGATGCTTTTCAACTTTGCTAGAAAGTTATCTAAATGCATAAAGAACGTGTTACCTTTATTTTGTTTGCAAAGGTATAATGTACAAATATGAAGCTTAAAAGAATTATTTTTGGAGTCACGAAGAGAAAGAGTAATCCAGGTATCCTCAGCACTAGACTGCTAGTCTACATTATGCGTAACAGATAAGTCTCGACGGACAGCAATAGCTACGCCTTTTGTTGGCTCTCGCCAGCTGCAAGGTGAGCTACAGCGATGCGCGTATGCCCTGAAGCGAGTGTGATAGAAGCAGGGTGCTGGTGTACAGGCCTTCCATTGGAGAGAGGTGTTCTTTGCGCTGGTTTCTGCCAACCAGCAAACTGTGGGTTTCACGGTTCTTCCCGACCTAGTGCGATAAGGCTCGTTTTTTTCGTTGTTGTTTGTTTTTAGTTTTGGATTAGACTGTGAGTAGTTTTTTCTCCCGTTACAATGTTGTCTTTGTCGAATATGTATGCTGGTTTTAGTCGGTCCAATGATATAACAGCTGTTCGTCTTGGTAGTTGCAATTTGTATTTTTTTTCATATCGTTGCAATACTTCGTAGGGGCCATCATACGGTTGAGTCAACGGCGGCGGCTGCACGGCGTCATTTCTTACAAACACATGAGTACACGTGGACAAATCCCTATGTACATAAGTCCTTTGTTCGCGTTTGGTTACATATTCACTAGTGATTTGTGACATAGTTTTCGTTAATTCCTTTACGAATTCGCTCTCGTTATCGCTTGACTTCGTTGGTAGGAAGAAATCTGCGGGTAGCCGCAGTTGTGTGCCGTAGGTGAGTTGGCTTGGGCTTGTTTTTGTTTCTAAACGTAATGACGTGCGTAATCCCAATAGGACTGTAGGTAAATCATTTGACCAGCTTAGTGGATGTACCTCTGGCCATGATTGCTGCTTTTAGAGTGCGGTGGAATCTTTCAATTTGTCCGTTAGCTTGCGGGTGATATGGTGTTGTACGGATTCGATTAATACCCAGTTTCTTCATTAGACACTGAAATAAATTCGATTCAAATTGTCTCCCTTGATCTGTTGTTATGCGTAGTGGGCAGCCAAATCGTGATATCCATCCATCGTAGAATGCTCTGGCAATATTTTCAGCAGTGATTTCCGATAAAGGCACGATCTCTGGCCATTTAGTAAAGCGGTCTATCATAGTGACGCAGTATCTATTATTATTCGAGGGCGGAAGCGGCCCTACTATGTCTATGTGTACGTGCTCAAATCTTGACGACGGTGGAAACTCGCCTAATGGAGTTATAGTATGCCTGTGTATCTTTGATCTCTGACAAGATATGCACGCCCTCGCCCATATACTTAGGTCTTTATTCATTCCGGGCCAGAAGTATTATTTGTTTGAAACGTAAATTCTTTTTGTTTTTTATCGATTCCAACTCCTTATCCTGCTCTTGATCGGTTGCTAGTGGTTCACGTTCAATCGACGTTGGCATACTTATCACCTCTATTCTCGATAGCCAATCTGCTACGGTGTCTTGTCTACCCTCCAGGTATTTTATGTCTGTGCAAAATTGACTAATAAATGATAGCTGTCTCTCGCGTCGTGGTATATCATTATTACTCGATGGTTTTGTTAGCGCAAATGATAGCGGCTTGTGATCTGTATACACTACTACTTGATTACCTTCGATCAAACGGCGAAAATGTTTAACAGCTGTGTAAATTGCTAGTAGTCCGCGATCGTACACACTGTAACGCCGTTGCGTCTGGCTCATTGATTTTGAGTAGAAGGCTAGTGGCTTCCATTAATCTCCAATTTTTTGCTGTAGGACGGCGCCTAGCCCAAGATCAGATACATCCATCATGATACTGAGCAGAGCCCCATGAACCGGATATGCGAGTGTCGTTGCGTCAAGAATGCTTTGTCGGCATTTTTCGAATGCTACGTTAGCCTGTTCTGACCATTCTATTGGTGTCTTATCATTCTTTTTGGCGTTGTGTAGGTATTTATTTAATTCGTGCTGTAATTGCGCTTGATGGGGCAGGCAGTCTCTGTAGAAATTTAGCATGCCTAGAAATCGTCGTAGTTCTTGTACATCTTTTGGTTTCTTGTACTTTGAAATTGTTTCAAGTCTGTCTGTAGGCGGCCTTATTCCATCTGACGTCACCTTATAATCCAGGAAATCGATCTCTGCTTTGCCGAACTCGCATTTCTCCAGACTGAGGGCGATTCCATGGTCATTCAATCTTTTTAGGACTTGGTGTAATAATTCCTTATGTGATTCTTCGTCTTCTGTGAATAACAGAATATCATCAACGTAAGGAAAACAACCTTCGCAATACCTCTCAATACCTCATGCATGAAGCGCTGGAAAGTCTGACTAGCATTACGAAGTCCGAATGGCATGACTTTGAATTCGAACAATCCAAATGGTGTTATTACTGCGGTCTTCTACGGATTCTCCATAGGTATCCAGTAAAAGGCACTTTTTAGGTCTAACTTGCTGAAAACCTTCTTGTTATGTAATTGATAGGTAAAATCCTGTATGCGCGGAATCCGGTATCGGTCGGGAATAGTGACTGCATTAAGGCGTCTATAATCTCCACATATGCGGAAGTTGCCATCTTTTTTAGTGACGACGTGAATCAGACTCGCCCATGAACTTTTTGATGGCTGGCAGATTCCCATTTCCATAATTTTTTTAAACTCTTTTTTTACCGCCTGGTACTTCTCTGGCGTTAGGGGACGCGCCTTAGCGTACAGAGGTAAACCCGTAGTCTCGATGTGATGTGTTACATTGTGTTTTGCTGTATTTATATGTGAGATATTGTTTTAGGATTTCATAATATGTCTGTTCCTGACTAAGTACATGTATAGATGACTGTTTAGTGTGAATGACAGCAGCGTTGACGGCCAAATCTGTCATCTGATCAATTATCTTTTGATTGTACAGATCAACCATTAATTTGTAATGATTTAAAAAATCTGCTCCTAAGATCGATGTTTTTATATCCGCTACAACAAATATCCAACGAAAACTACGTCGAAGTCCCAGGTTCAATATCATGGTTTTTTCTCCATACGTTTTAATTGGCGTGTTGTTTGCTGCAAACAATTTGTATGCGTCAGTCCCCTGTCTATATTTCCCTTTGTAGGCCAATACGAAGATCTCTGTGCCAGTATCAATCAAGTAGCGTTCTCTGCTGTTAATGTCGTAAATACATAGACGGTTGCCTTTTGTTGGTACATCAATACCCGCCATTATTGATGCTGGCTGAAGTTTCCCTGGCTACTTTTCTTATAATTGCAAGGATGTCGACACCGCCTAGCGTTCAAACCAAACGTATCATGATACCAACACACTCCATTGCTAAGCTGACATTGCTCTCTCTCTCTAGATTGTTGACGCGGAAATGGTGAATTTGATCGATTGTACGTGCGTGAGCGAGATGTCGAGCGGTTTGGTGATACCGGGTACCTGCCCGGGCGAGTCGTACGCAAGACTGCCAGCTCGCTTGCTAGCATATCGATACGTTCTGTGTGGGTATGATTCATTTTTTGTGAGACCTCCGATAAGCTTGCGCCGGCAGGTGCCTCGAACTCAATAATTCTATCGGTGATTGTTGCGAGCGTATTTAATGAGTCATCGACCTTAGCCGATAAAACTGTTCGAATGTGTGCAGGTAGCTGTTTTAACCATTCTACCTTCAGGCCTGCGTCTGTAAGCATTCCACAAGCTAGTTCTCTCATCTGTCGTAGTAATTGACTGGGTTTTTGATCACCTAACGGTAATCCATTATTGAGCCTTTGATATTTTCGTGTGTTTGATTCCTCATAGACTGCGATGAGACGCTCCTTTAGCTCCTTAAATTTCCCTATTTCTGGTGGATTTTTTAATATATCTGAGATGTGTTTGAGGTCTTGCTCTTGCAGTTGCCTTAGTAGACATATATATTTCTGCTGATCCGTTTTATGTTGTGGTTCGATGACGGCTTCGAAATGCGTGAACCAAGTCGTCGGCGAATCGCGCCAAAATGGTATTATCTGCGACTTGACTGACAGGGCGGCGAGCATTGCAGCCTGCAGCTCCTCTGACTTGTCCTCATCCGGCATGTTGCCGCGTGTAGTTTTTCGGGGTCACCAATTTACCAGACGTGTGCTGGTAAGTAGTTGTCGATATGGATGCTATTCAGATGCGTACTGATTAGCTGGTTAGGGAGAGAGTGTAAATGATAAGAGGTTGAGTTCAAGTGCAGAACTGATTTATTGTTGGCCGTGGGCCTCTATTTATACTAAATTCATTATTAAACTACCGTCTAAATATGTGACATGTAGGGACACCTACAGCCGCATGCAGCCCGGGCCCCATGTTTGACATGCATGCTCTACATAAAGAGCGTCAATCATTGAACGTGAAAGTAGCGAACGCAGCGAACCCGAAGCAGCTCTGCTACCAGCACCCTCGGTGAAGAGGATGCAAATGTGAAAAGTGCGACCACGAGTAGGTTGTATTCGAACCGTAGTCACACTCGTCACTCCGCGTTTCTGCAACCGCGAGGCGCAGTATCGTCGAACGTTAACGATATAACTTAAACTTAAGAAAAACGCAAAGAACTCTTATAAAATACGTGCTAATTAGCTTAATAATCTGTTCCCAGGGTAATCCGATGCCCAAATAGGCCCGCAACGATCGGTACAAATTTATTTAACAAAGCAGGGCAAAAGAAAAGGTTATCAAGAAAAAGAAACGGAAATTCCCGGAATACGGGAAACACGGGAATCGGTTAAATAGATTCAAGGTAGTACAAATAACCGCCTAGACGCAAAATAAAACAACAAAATATATTTCTGGGTAAAGCCCAGAGGTACCACTAGTGCTTCCGAAGTTATGCACATCAAAGTCAGAAAATTATTCTCCAAAATTTTTAATATTCCTAATTGTTACGAATCGTACAAGAATAGATTTGTAATGAGACGTCTACTCGAACCCCTCGGAGGGGCGAAACAATAAGTAGAATACAAAATGGAATTTAACCTAAGTCTCAACCAAATTTTATCTCTGTTATGTATGTAGTCTATGCGTAAGTGCCCATTACTGGAATAAATCAGTGTGTCTCGAGCAGTCCGTTGTTTCACTCGCCTCCACGCAAATATAACACTGGCGACGAGACATACCCGCGCATCATAAAAAAAAAATATGACTGCCACGTACGGAGTTTTGCCTACGTTCGATCATAGTGTCCAAGTGTGGAAGACTTATAAGGGAAGACTTTCACAATGGTTCTTGGCGAATGAAATCAACGACACCAAGGATGCAACGAAGTGTAAAAGGCGTGCTATCCTATTGAGCGCACTCAGTGACGTAACCTATCAGTTGGCATCGGATCTGGCATTGCCAAAAGAGTTGCAGTCCGTGCCCTACGACGACATTATCCAGTTGTTGGATAACCATTTCACCCCTAAGGTGGATTCGGAGAGCGGTCCAAGTTCTACGAAGCGGTTCAACAATCTGGGGAAAATCATGCACAGTGGGCAGCTCGACATCGAGGGCTATCGGCGCGATGCGATTTCAGCAACGTGGATGAAGTTCTACGTGATCGTTTCGTAATGGGAATGAGGCCTGGGCTTGAGCGTGTTAAGCTGTATTCTCAAGACGTGTCTGAGCTGACGCTGGCCAGGGCGGTCGAGCTCGCCAGCAGCGTGCGGCGCGCGCTCGACGCGGCCGGCCTCGGCGGCTCATCCAGCGGCGGCGGCAGTGCTCCGCCCGATCAACTTGACGAAACCGCTGTGTTCCGGGTGGCTAAAAGTGCCGGGAAAAGTGTTCGTGTGCCAAATGAGGGTTGTTCAGTATGTGGTCGGAAAAACCACAAAAGTGATCGATGTCGTTTCGTAAATTACAAGTGCAATAGGTGCAACAACAAAGGTCATTTGAGCAAAATGTGTAAAATGGTTAACTACATGAACGTGGATACAGGTGACGTGAGCGAGGGCGACGACGGTAAGCTCTTTAATATTCGTTCAGAAAAAGGTAATCCGATGTACCAAAATGTTACGATTTACAATAACGATTTTAAGTTTGAAGTCGATAGTGGCTCGGCGATAACTGCAATCTCGGTAGAAACCTACAAAAAATATTTTTCAGCATTACCATTGTCGTTAACAAGCAAACGTTTAGTGAGTTATACAGATAACAAAATCGAATGTCTAGGAATGCTCCAATTACCACTTATGAGGGTAGCACTATCACGCTCGAAGTTTACGTTATACGAAACGGGGGTCCGCCTATACTGGGTCGTAATTTTATTACGGCATTTAATCTAGAGTTAACGCCGATACAGTTTTGTGAACAAAAAACCGATGAAAAAGCTGTACGCTTTTACAACAGCGATATCCGTTTGTGTTTTCTGATAAATTGGGTTTATTTAATAAATTCAAGGTTGATTTGCGTTTAAAAGAAAATGCGAAACCGGTGTTTTTCAAAGCCCGGCCAATTGCATTTGCGCTGCGTGAGAAATTAGATAAAGAAATCGATCGTCTAGTTAGCCTAGGAGTATTGAAACCGGTTGAACACTCAGAACACATCACCATCACCTATTGTACCTGTGTTGAAAAGTAACGGTTCAATAAGGGTCTGTGCAGACTATTCAGTGAGCATTAATAAACATTTAGTTGTTGAGAAATATCCTTTACCAACTATTAAAGAGTTATTTGCTAAGTTGCATGGGGGACAACAATTTACTAAATTAGATCTTACAATGGCGTACCAACAATTCGAGTTGAGTGAAGAGTCACAGCAATTTACGTGTGTAAACACCCACCGCGGTTTGTTTAATTATACGCGTTTGGTGTTTGGTCTAGCGAGCGCTCCCGCTATTTTTCAGCGTGCTATTGACTGTCTTCTGGCTGGAATGCCAGGAGTTCTTTGTCTTATCGATGACATTTTGATAACAGGAAAAGACAAAAAAAAACATTTAGAAAGATTACACAAAGTCTTAGAAAAGTTACAAAGTGCTGGTTTAACCTTGCAAAAGGATAAGTGTGACTTTTTTAAGAATGAGGTGAAGTACCTCGGTTATGTAATTAATCGCAACGGGTTACATAAATCACCAGAAAAGGTGAGAGCGATTGTGGACGCGCCATTGCCGACAAACGTAACAAAATTGCAATCACTTCTGGGGCTTGTAAATTATTATAGAAATTTCGTGCCTGGAGCTTCCACAATTCTCAGTCCTTTGTACGATTTGCTGAAGAAAGGTGTTAAATGGAATTGGTCCGATTCTCATACAGAAGCTTTTAATAACATTAAAAAAAGTTTGGCATCAGAGCAGGTGCTTGCACATTATAACCCAAACGCGAAGTTAGTTCTTACAGTGGACGCGTCTCCATCCGGCCTCGGTGCGATTCTCTCACAGATAGACGCGGAAGGTGTTGAGCGACTCGTCTCTTTTGCCTCTCGCACCCTAAACGCTGCTGAAAAACGTTACTCCCAAATACAAAAGGAGGCTACAGCTATAATTTTTGGGGTAAGAAGGTATCATCAGTACCTATACGGGCGAGCGGAACCATTCGTTTTACGAACGGATCACAAACCTTTGATTTCTATTTTTGGTCCATATCGTGGCGTCCCGGAAGTGTCGGCAAATCGATTGCAGAGATACGCAATATTCTTGAGTGGTTATAATTATCAGATAGAATATGTGCGGAGCGAAAAAAATTGCGCAGACTTCTTATCACGCGCTAGCTTGCCGGACAAGGTTGACGACGACACGGGGGACGGCCGCGCGGAGGGGGCCGCCACAGCTGATCGAGCTTGTTTTGTTAACTTTATAGTGGAAGGTTCTTATCCGATTACACTTAGACAGTTGCGCGAAGAAAGACGCAAAGATGCAATTCTTTGCAAAGTGATCAATTACGTCATGAATGGATGGCCTAAAAAGATAAGCGTCAACGAAATTAAACCCTATTTTAATCGCCGTTTGCAACTTTCGTATGAGAATGGTTGTCTCATGAGGGGTTACAAGTTAGTAATTCCAGAAAAATTACGATTGCAAATTCTAAAGGAATTACACTCATCTCATTTAGGTATCGTAAAAACGAAAGCCGAAGCGCGTTCTAGGTTCTGGTTTCCTATGATCGATGATGTTTTAGAAAAGATGATAGGTTCCTGCGAGATCTGCCAACAACTACGACCCACTCCAGCGCGTGCGCCCCTAGCGGCGTGGGAGTATTCCCGTGGCCCATTCCATAGGATTCACATAGATTTTTTAGGGCCATTGAACGGTCTTACGTACTTAGTGATGGTAGATGCTTATACCAAATGGGTGGAAGTTTACGATATGAAAAGCAGTACTACCACAACATCACTAATTGAAAAATTGTGTGAATTCATGGCGCGTTTTGGTTTACCAGAATTGATTGTTAGCGATAATGGTACAGCGTTTACGTCATTAGAGTTTAAAAATTTTTGTGATTTAAACGGTATTTCGCATGTAACATCACCAGCGTATCATGCCGCTAGTAATGGGCAGGCGGAGAGTTATGTCAAAGTAGTCAAAAAGGGGTTTGTTAAGCAGTAAAAACAAAAAAGAAAACAGTAATAAATTGCAAAAGTACCTTTTCGACTACAGAAATTCCGTACATACGACTACGGGTGTACCGCCTGCCCAGCTGGTATATGGTCACAAACTGCGTTCTCGCCTGGACCAGCTGTCGCCAGCGAGCGCCACGCCGCCCCGCCCACTAACCCTGCTGATCGCGTTCGTGCCCAACAGTGCTTACAGGCTAGGTCATATAAAGGCACCAATACAACATGTTTTGATGTATATGATAAGGTTATGTATAAAAAAAAATAACAATAACAACAAGTTTGTTTGGTGCAAAGGCACAATTGAGATAAAAATTGGCAAAGTAACATATTTAGTACGAGATGATAAAACTAATAATGTGCATAAAAAACATGAAAATCAAATAATACAAAACAAGGGCGATAATATTCAAACAGAGAGTCGTTTGGCAGCAGGAGATGTGGCTATCGTATTAGAGGACCTGGGTGAAAAGATGGAAGAAAATGTCATAACTCCAGCAGTAGAACTAGAGCCAATCCAGTCAGAGTTCCGGCAAGAGAGGGAGGAAGAGTCAAGTACAACGGATCAGTCGTGGTCATCATCATGTCTTGACGAGTACCAAGATGCTGAAGTTGACGAAACGTCTAACCTTGGGACCCAGGCTTACGACTATGACACAGTTATGCCGTCAACAGCTGATCAGAGTATTCAACCCGATGCACGAGTTGACGTACCTGCTGAAGAATCCTCACCTGAACCGCCTAGCTCTAGAGAGCAGCAAGCAGAGCCACCTCCACCTACAATAGACGGAACTAGGGAAACTCGCCGTAATCACCCTAGGGTTAATTATAGACAGTGCTTTTAAATTAGTATTTAGTTCCTAAATAAGGGGAGAAATGTTATGTATGTAGTCTATGCGTAAGCACCCATTACTGGAATAAATGTGTGTCTCGAGCAGTCCGTTGTTTCACTCGCCTCCACGCAAATATAACAATCTCAATACCTAGTTTGAAGTAAACAATGACATCCGATCCCGACTGATCAGAAAATATCGTGGCTTTAAAAAGAATAAAACTTGTTCTATAGAAATGATTTTCAATTTGGACGTGATAAACGGAAGTTGTAGGTAATTTGACAATACTCGACGCAACAAATGGTGAGATTTACACCGCGTGGAAAATAACCCGATTATACCAACCAATTATCAGTTCTGTGCCGTAAATCGAAAATTCAAACAAACAATCAATATTTAGAAGCAGTGGCGTGCCTAGGGTCTAATAGTAGGGCATGCCGATGATATATTTTCGTAGGAATGAATAATACTACTGAATGAATAACATCATTTTGAATTTTGTTAGATAAATAACTTGACCCCGGTTTGCCGCTATTTTGGTATTGCATATGTTTTTCCAAGACGAGATCGTATTTCGAAAGCAGAGATACTAATTCTAAGAAATTTCCTTTATTTAATTAAGTTATGGTCTCATCATGCCCTCTGAAAGGCAGTTCTTGTTGTGCTAAATGACAAACAATATCTACTAATCTCTGAAAAACACTACGATTGTGGTCGACGCGCGAGTTACGTTTTGAGATTTCGTCGGATAGGTAACTGACGAGATAAAGAAGCTTCTATACGCTGTTTACCAAAATTACAAAAAGAAATAACAGTGTTCATGTGTTTTGTGAGTTTTGGTGCCTTTTTATGGCATTAGATATGTTATTTAAATCGTCATAACTAAACGTATTCCATGCATTTTTCTCGTTGGAAAAGAATATGCAACACCAACAATATAACTTATTGGAATGCGAGCATCCAGCTACCCAATGAGTTTTGTACACAGATCTATTGAATTGTCTTTTATGAGACTTACTTGACTGAGAAATCAACAAATCTGGTGTTGGTTTTGGCGAAGAAATAAGCTGCTCTTTATCGGGTAAGGTCAATGACTTTACCTTTCCCCCGCTTGTTAAACTTTGCACACACTTCAAATCACTACACGGAACAATATCACCCAGATCTACACTCATTTTAAACGCAAATCCTACACAAAACTAAATTTTTTAACAAGAAAATAGAAATTGCACCAATTATCACCCGCTCAAACAACAACTACAACAGAAGAATGCAACGTAACCGTCCCGAACATAGCTTCGCATCATTACTCAATTTACCACTACATTCAAATGCGGAAGCCTGGTTTCATGCGCAAGCCCGGCTTAATTTTTCCCAAAATCTAGTACTATTTTCAATATTGTTAAAAAAAGTTCTAACACAACGACGTCACAGATCTCCACCGTAAGAGTAAAAGAGACGCAAAAGCATGCCCCATAAAAGCCCACGGGTCGGAGTGAGATGGCGGCGCGGCGGTCCGAGCTACCGAGCAATCCCGAGACGCGTTTCGTGTCGACACGAACGCGACTCGTTGGTTTGTAGTGTGTGTTGCCTGGAATAGGGTTAAATGTTAGCGAGCGAGTGCGCGATTGATTCTGCAAGTTTCGAATGAAAACTGGCGCGAAAATTTAATTGTTTTTTTGGACTTTCGTTCGATATCCGCATTATTACGTTAGGGCATGCCGGGCTTTTTGGCTTGTATGGTGGTCACGCTACTGTTTAGAAGGGGTTCAAAATTAATCAATGGGTAACTAACCTTTACAGGCAGCCGGATTCGCGTTAGGAATCCGTACGGCAAGAATTTAAACTCAGTATGTGTACCTAACAGCTAAAGTGATTTGTATTTATGTTACTGTACATATTATCATGAAATATACTAAATACATTAATAAAAAGGTGTGTAAGTACTTGCTTGCAGGAACCAATCCACCAGTGGTGGCCGCGTACTTCACTCAAATCAGTTTTGGAGTCTTCGATTGCACAAAACGAACAAGAACCAACTTTAAAAACGGGTTATTTCAAATTAGACGTCTCAATAATGAAAACTGCAAAGGTCTAAAGGGCGTGGCTAGCACAGCAAAAAACCCGACTATCTTTTCAACGATCAGAACACAAGAAAGTGCGCGCCGCTACCGGCATCTGTGGCAAGACGCGCGCCGAATACGTAGAATAGTATAGGTAAAGGCGAGCGCCTCGCTCGCGCCAAATTCAAAGCTAGCCTACTGTAGGTGGATTTGAGAAATATTATTTAAAATTGAACAATCCCCCGTCCCGAACCGAAGTCATTTCGGGTCGCTAATCCAGTGGTAAGCGGGATAGAGTAGAAATCGCTCGTTGAATAACAGAATCCCCAACTAAGACCTCGGCTAATCTAGGAACCCCGTCGGATCCAAGCAACAATTTGATTATGCGTCCCCGACGCCAACGCAAAGGAGGCAGATTAGCATCTTTGATCAAAATGAGGTCACCTATCTTAGGCGGATTTGTTTTATCGGTCCACTTCACGCGCTGCTGCAGTGTGAGCAAATATTCTAGATGCCAACGTTTCCAGAAACTCTGAGTGAGATGTTGGAGCAATTGAAAACGTGACAGTCTATTACAAGGAACATCCAACAAAGGATACTCTGGCAGGGCGGTAAGCGGCTGTCCTATCAAAAAATGACCGGGTGTCAATATTTCCAAATCATTCGGATCGGATGTCAAAGGGCATAACGGACGTCAATTTAGCACTGCCTCAATTTTAGTAAAAACGGTCGCGAGTTCTTCAAACGTGAGTATCGTTTCACCAATCACGCGACGCAAGTGAGTCTTCGCGGACATAACAACGGCTTCAAATATACCTCCCCAATGTGGGCAAACCGGTGGACTAAATTTCAAAGTGATTCCCTGGAGAGCCATCTCGCGCCCCAACGCACCCTTTTGACTATCCAGAAATCCGTAAACCTCTTTCAAATAATTGTTTGTACCGTGAAAGTTGGTCCCATTATCGGATCGGATCAAAGACGGGACTCCCCGTCGGGATGCAAATCGGCTTAGGGTCGCCACAAATGCTTCAGTAGTGAGTGCGGACACCACCTCCAAATGAACGGCCTTAGTGGCCAAACAAATGAACACACACAAATAGGCTTTTACAGACTTAGCACGAAGCTGCGAAGCTTTAACCCAAAACGGACCAGCGAAGTCCGTACCAACTGAAGCGAACGGACGAGACTTCGTTACTCGGTCAGTGGGTAAATCACCCATCAGAAGCTGCATGGTGGACGCCTTCAATCGATAACACGGCAAACAACGGAAAACAACTCCCCTAACAAGACGTCTGGCTGACAAAATCCAAAATTCTCGCTGTATAAGAGCCAACCAAGAATTACAGCCAGCGTGGGAGTTCTTAATATGGCGGTCCATAACCAACAAACGCACGAAGTGTCCATCTTTAGGCAAGAAGAGCTGATGACGAGCTCCATGGGTCAATTCTGAATTACGAATTTGACCACCAATACGTAACAAACCATTGCTGTCCAAGAAAGGATTCAAACGCACCACGACGCTTTTCAGCTTTAAGCGATCATCTTTTAAGATTTTAATTTCTGCGGAGAAGTTCTCGGATTGTACAACACGAATCCAACCAATGAGAGCCTCTTGACGCTCTCTTGGAGTAGGGAACGGTAAAAATCGTCTGGCATCGCGATGTTTGACGTTATAACGCTAACGCCTTATCCAGACTGTGATGTTCAAGAGCTTGTCAAGAGAACTATATTTGTTCAGCAGAACATCAGGATCAAATGGGGGCTCCTTGTCAACCACAGGTAATCCAATCGCTTTGTGTTGCACTGATAGAACCGTTCACATTCATCGTCAACTGGGTTCGAACGAGACACGGATGGAGGCTCTTCAACCTCCCAAAACTTCTGTACCGCGTCAGAAAGCGCAGAACCAACATATTGCGCTTCCTCCTCCGGACTGACGTTCACCAATGGGAGGACAGGACCCAAAAAGGCAAAAAAATAGTCGGAAACAAAACCAAGTCACCAGGCTGTAACTCTCTCCAAGAACCCGTACAAATTTTACCTAAAACATTACCTATCAACAGGTCAACAGGACCAGGTGTGTGGAAAAAAGGGTCTGCTAGCACAAAACCTTTAGTCAAACTAACAACAGGAGCGGGGAGAGTTACCCTGGGATGGTCACCCAAAATGATCTCTGTTATGTAGGTAGATATAGTTTTACTTATAATCTGCAGTTGAAGGTGTTTTGTATCATGCACTCAGTCAATAAACGTAGCTTGGAGCTAACACGGTGTTTTACTTGTCAGTGGCGTACGGGATAGGGATTCTTTTAATTTAAAATGTCGGGAAAGAAAATTAGCGAGTTCGATGTGCAAAGTGGTAACTGGAGACTGTATATAGACCGAATGGACATGTATTTCCTGGCAAACGATGTGAAAGACGCTTTACAAGTGCCAACGCTTATCTCGGTTATCGGTGAAGCCGGTTATGAGATTATGGTGAATTTATGCAGCCCAAATAAACCATGTGAAAAAACCTATGCCGATTTGGTAGCACTTATGGAGAAATTTCTGCAACCAAAACCATCTATGTTGGCCGAACGTTATCGCTTTCGACAATGTAAACAAAGTAACGGACAAACGGTCGCTCAGTACGTGGCACAACTCAAGAAAATGGCGAGGTACTGTGAGTTTGGAGGGAACTTTAGTGAAAATATGCGAGATCAGTTAGTGTGCGGAATTTCAAGCGATACTATTAGACAGAGATTGTTTGCAAAGGAAAAAGTAGATTTTGACAAGGCGGTGTCTATGTCCTTGTCCTTGGAGGCGGCGGAGCGGGATGCGCAGGCCGTTGGTAACTGTTCATAAACCGGATGGTGCTTTACGTCTGTGTGCTGACTATAAAGTCACTTTGAATCGCGTTTTGTTAGTTGATCGATATCCGGTGCCGAAAGTAGACGATTTATTGTCGAGATTGAGCGGTAGCACTTATTTCACGAAGATAGATTTATCTCAGGCATATAATCAGATTTGTTTAGCCGATGAATCGACAGACTTGACAATAATAAATACCCACAGGGGCTTATTTAAATATAAGCGTTTAGTTTTTGGTCTAGCTTCAAGTCCGGGTATATTCCAAAGAATTATGACTAATTTATTAAAGGATATTCCGAATGTAACAGTCTTCCTAGATGATATTTGTATTGGGGGAAAAACAACGCAAGGGCACATTCGAAGTCTAGAAACTGTTTTAGAACGTTTAAAAAACCATGGGCTAAGAATTAAAAAATAAAAATGTGAATTTTTCGCACCAGAAGTGAAATACTTAGGATTCATAATTAATAAAGAGGGCATTATGTATTGGAGTTAACCAAACGCAATTTGAATAATGCAACATTTAAACGCAAGTACAGACGTTATTAAATGAATAGATGCAACATCAGAACTTTTGACAGATAACCTCAAATTGCGCGTGGTTTGTAAAATACAGACTGTTTTTAAAACGAGTCACAGTGAAGGATATTTAAGAGCGGCAGAACATTGTAAGAATGATGGTGTGAACCTTTTTAAATAAAACTCCCAAGTGTTTTTGCATAACTTCTTTTATTTATAAAAAGCAACAATAATACATGGCGCAGTCGTATTTCGAACCTAAGAAAATAAGAAATTAATAAAGTGAAAACACTTAGATGCCTGAAGAAGAAGAACAAAATATGGGGACTCCAATTGAATATAAGATGCCTGCACCTTTGCAGCTAGATGTTGGTGATGTACTTCAAAAATGGACGAAATTTATTCAACAATTCAGGATTTTTCTGGCAGCAGCAGGTTTGGAAAGAGTTGCGGATGCAAGAAAGTTGGCCATTTTATTGAATTGCATTGGTCAAGAAGGTCAGGATATTTATTTTAACATTTTGAAGCAGGATGAAGACAACTTAAAATATGAAGAATTAATAAAGATATTTGATGACTACTTTGAACCAAAGAAGAATGAACTTGTAAGCACCTTTACTTTTAATAATAGAAAACAAGAAGACGGGGAAGCTTTTGACAACTTTTACTCAGAAATAAGAAGATTAGTAAAGAATTGTAACTTCGGCGATCTAGAGAACAGGATGTTGAGAGACAGAATTGTATTGGGTGTTCGTGATGTCAAAGTACAGCAAAAGCTTCTAGAAAACAGCGAATTAACTCTAGAAAAAGCAGTGGCAGTTTGCAGAGCAGCGGAGTTGTCTAGAGAGCATGTAAGGGTTCTTCAGAAGAATGAAGAAGCATTGCAAGTTGATGCTATTATGAAACAGCAGAGTGCGAAAACATCACAGAATGAAGCTAAGTATATTAACAAATACAATAAGATGAATAGGAACAGCTTTAATAGTCAATTTTATCGTTGCAAAAAATGTAATAGGGATCATGGACCAGCACAGTGTCCTGCTTATGGAAAAACTTGCTCATTGTGTCACAAAATCAATCACTTTGCAGTAGGGTGTAAAAATAAATCAGTGAATATAGTTGAAGAAACAAATGCAGAGGATAATTATGAAGAAACTCAAAATTTGTGACTAGTTAAAGTCTGTCACTCATTAGGAAGTAAAAAATATAACAGTTGCAATGAATGGTTAATAACATTAAAAACAGAAAATAAAAATGTAATTTACAAGTGTGACACAGGTGCACAGGTTAATGTCATTTCATTACAAGATTTAAAGTTAATTGTCGATGATGAAAGCCCTAAATGGTCTGAGACAAAAATTTTGTTAGAAGCATTTGAAGGTTATAAAATAAAACCAGTAGGGAAAATAAACTTAAAAGTTCACCAAAATGACACGCAAAATATTACTGAATTTATAATTATAAAAGAAAAAGTGCGTCCCATTTTAGGACTAACATCTTTAATAGACTTGAAATTATTAAAAAATAACTTTAACAACAAAAATGTATGTAATATTAATATTAACAAAAATGAAGATGGCAAAGACTTAATTATTAATTCATATTCTGAATTATTTCAGGGTATTGGGCAATTTGACACACCTTTGGAATTGCACACTCAGCCAGATGCACAACCAGTTGTAAAGCCACCTCGACGAGTTCCTCATGCACTAATGGATCGTCTGGCTAAAAAGTTGAAGAGTTTGGAGGAACATCAGATTATTGAGAAAGTTGAACACCCAAGGTCATTTGTAAGTAATCTTGTAATAATAGAAAAAACAGATGGGAATCTAAGAATATGTTTAGATCCACAGGATTTAAATAAAGTTTTAATAAGAGAATATCACTTAATACCTACGTTAGAGGAAATCATAACAAAAATGAGTAATAAATCTGTTTTCTCAGTACTGGATTTGTCGGATGGTTTTTATAATATTAAATTAACAGACAAATCAACAGATCTGTGCACATTTAGTACACCTTTTGGATGTTATAAATTTCTTCGTTTACCATTTGGTCTTTCAGTAGCACCTGAGATTTTTCAAAAATACAGCGAAAATACATTTGGTGATATACCGGGTGTTGTAATTTATTGTGATGATCTGATGATTTGTGGTGATAATGAAGAGGATCATGACCGAATATTAAAATGTGTTCTTGAAAGGGCAAAAGAAAATAATGTAAGATTTAATAAAAGAAAATTTCAATATAAACTAAAGGAAGTTAAATATTTCGGTCATATTTTTTCAAAAGAAGGAATGAAAATAGATCCAGATCGAGTAAAAGCCATATTAAATATTAAAAGTCCTGTGAATAAAAAAGAGCTACAAGTATTCTTGGGCATGATTAATTATTTGAGAAATTTTATTTGTAATTTGGCGGATTGGACAGCACCTTTGACAATGTTGTTGAAGAAGGATGTTTCTTGGCTCTGGACAGAAGTTCATGAAAATGCTTTTTGTAATATTAAAAAATGTATTAGTACAGTACTACCAGTTTTAAAAATTTTTAATACAAACTTGCCAGTTACAATACAATGTGACGCAAGTAAAAATGGACTAGGTTGTTGTTTAATGCAAAATGGACAACCGGTGTGCTATGCTTCCAGAAGTTTAACCAGTGCGGAAAGGAATTTTTCGCAAATAGAAAAAGAATTATTGAGTGTAGTGTGGGCTACTAAAAAATTTCATTTCTATATTTATGGTAAAAAACGTTTGGTACTTAATGATCATAAACCATTAGAGACATTGTTAAAAAAAGGAGTCCATGAAATACCTTCTTCTCGATTGCAAAGATTGAAATTAAAATTGTTAAAATATGATATAGAATTTAAATATTTAAAAGGACGATTGATGCACATAGCAGATTTGTTGTCACGCTCATATTTGGATGAAATTGACGAAGATCAGTCATATATGTATGAAGTAATACACAGTATTGGCTTGGCAGCATATATGCAATGTACAGACAAACAGAAAGAAGAATTAATATTAGAAACCTCTAAAGATGAAGACCTAGTAAAAATAAAATTTTATACGCAAAATGGTTGGCCAGAGCACATGAAAAATGTACCAGATAATTTAAAGCAATTTTTTAAATTACAAGATACTATCACAATTGATCAACAACTAATATTTATGAATGATAGACTCATAGTACCCAAGTCATTAAGACTAAAAATTCTAAAATTATTGCATGAAGGGCATTTAGGCACAACAAAAATGAAACAAACAATTCGGAATTTATATTATTGGCCACAAATAGATTCACATATTGAAAATTTAGTACAAAAATGTTTTGTCTGTCAGACTCACCAGAATAGTAATATAAAAGAACCATTATTGTCACATAATGTACCAACATTACCATTTTCAAAAACTGGTATTGATATAATTGAATTTAAAAGGAAAAGTTACCTAGTTTTGTATGATTACATGTCAAAATGGTTAGAAATAAAACATATTACTAGTAAGTCAGCTATAAGTATAATAAATGTGTTAATAGAAGTTTTCACTTGTTTTGGCATACCATTGGAGGTAGTAGCAGATCATGTTCCATTTGATTCTGTTCAATGTAAACAATTTGCAGATGAATGGGGCTTTAAATTTGTCTATTCTAGTCCAAGATATCCACAATCAAATGGTATGGCGGAACGTGGGGTACAAATAGCAAAGAAAATGTTAACTAAATGTAGTGAGGATAAGACTGATTATAGATTAGCATTACTGCAGTATAGATCATTTCCAGTTTCAGGGACTCATTTCAGTCCATCTCAATTAATGATGGGCAGGAATTTAAGGACAAAATTACCATCTTCATATGATTATTTAGTACCAAAACAAAATAATAATGTGAAAAAAGAATTATAAAAAATAAAAAATAGGAATATTCATAATTATAATAAACAATCAAGATACAAGTTGGATTTTCAGTTAAATCAGGATATCTGGTTTAAAAAAGATCCTTTAAAAAATAAATGGTCACAAGGCAAAATAATAAGTAATAACAAATTTAGATCATATGATATAAAAGATTGTAATGGGTGTATTTACACAAGAACTTCATTTCATATACGACCTCAATAATCTGATGTAACTTTAATGGCTAGAGTGTGCAGTTTTAAAATGTTGTATAGCATATAACTTGTTAAGTATTGTACTGAGAAAGTAAATAATGTATAGGTAGTGAGTTAGATTTCAGGTCAGATACTAGTTTAAAGGTTAATATTAGCAATATTTTTTACTTAAGTTTCTTTCGTTGTAAAGGGGGAAGAGAAGGTGGAACTACAGAAGCTTGTTAAAAAAATAATAATAATTAAATTAATAAATATTTGTAAACAACTTTTCAACAACTCTCCCCTCTTAACTTTCTTTTTTTTTTATTAGTTTTTTTTTATTATTGAAAGGGTATGATGTATTGGAGTTAACCAAACGCAATTTGAATAATGCAACATTTAAACGCAAGTACAGACGTTATTAAATGAATAGATGCAACATCAGAACTTTTGACAGATAACCTCAAATTGCGCGTGGTTTGTAAAATACAGACTGTTTTTAAAACGAGTCACAGTGAAGGATATTTAAGAGCGGCAGATCATTGTAAGAATGATGGTGTGAACCTTTTTAAATAAAACTCCCAAGTGTTTTTGCATAACTTCTTTTATTTATAAAAAGCAACAATAATACACATTAAAGTGGACCCGGAGAAAGTCGAACCGATACTAAAAATGACGGCTCCTACCAATGCTACAGAACTTAAATCGTTTATAGGCATGATAAACTTCTATGGAAAATTTATAAAAAATTTAAGTTGTTGTCTAAGTCCATTATTTGATTTGTTAAGGAAAGACAGAAAGTGGGTTTGGAATAAATGTCACCAGTCGGCCTTTGAGAGAGCAAAGAGTTTGTTAAGCGGTTGTGGGGTGCTGGCGCACTTCGTGTCGGAGCGAGCGGTGACGCTCACGTGCGACGCGAGCGCGCACGGTCTGGGGGCGGTGCTGGCGCAGCCCGGCGCCAACGGTGGCAGTGCGGATCGAGTCGTGGCCTACGCCTCGCGCGCGCTCACTGCCGCCGAGCGGAACTACAGCCAGATACATAAGGAGGCTTTGGCAATAATTTTCGCAGTGAAAAAATTTCACCAATTCCTATATGGAAGACGGTTTATTCTGCGAACCGACCATAAACCACTGGTGAGCATTTTTGGGTCAAATATGGGCATACCATGTATGACCGCTAGTCGGCTGCAGCGTTGGGCGCTAACGTTGTCGGCTTACGAATTTGACATTGAATACGTGAGGTCGGATGAAAATACAGCCGATGCGCTCTCAAGGCTTATTGCAGCATATAAAGCGGACGGGGGAAAAGAGAACGACATACCAGAGCAGACATACTTGCATTTCGCATCAGAAGCGTTATTACTCGATTATAATTCAGTACGAAACGAAACAATAAAAGACCCTTTATATAGTCGGGTACTCAGTTATGTTAAAGACGGCTGGCCGCAAGAAATTGAAATTAGGGAACTCACTCCATTTTACAACAGGAGAAAAGAATTATATGCAGAATTAGACTGAATCTTGTGGGGGCACAGAGTAGTAATACCACCAAAGCTACAAAACCGGGTATTACAGGAGTTACACGACACCCACATGGGTATAGTCAAAACAAAGAGCTTAGCCCGTAGTTATGTGTGGTGGCCAGGCGTGGACGAGGCGGTGGAGCGGCAGTGCGCCGCTTGCGCCGTGTGCGCCGAGCTGGCTGACGCGCCCAGCGCGCACGTGCCTCGCAGTTGGCCGTGGCCCGCCAGACCGTGGGCCCGGGTGCATTTAGATTTTTTGGGACCATTAGCGGGCACTAAGTATATGGTTGTAGTAGACGCATGTACTAAGTGGATAGAAGTAGTTAAAATGACTACTACTACCGCCCAGCAAGTGATTAAGGTTTTGAGAGAAATGTTTTCAAGGTATGGCCTTCCAAAACAATTAGTAAGTGATAATGGGCCACCTTTTTCTAGTGAAGAAATGCGATTTTTTGTGTGACTAATGGAATAGTACAAACCTTCTCAGCACCGTACCACCCAGCCTCAAATGGAGCTGCTGAAAACGGGGTGAAACTTTGTAAACGGGTTATCAAAAAAGCACAATTGCAAAATGTCGATATAGACACTGCTTTGAGTAGATTTCTATTAGTATATAGGAATACAGTACATAACACTACGGGGGAAAGCCCAGCACAGTTATTCTTAGGAAGGTCAATTAGGACCAGATTGGATTGCATTAAACCTGATAGGGAGAAACGAGTGTCAGGCTTACAGCGTAAAAATGAGCAAGCAGCCGGGGGGGCTCAAAGGCATTTTTTAATGGGGGATAGAGTATGGTTTAGGCAATTTGGGTCTGGGGTAAAGTGGGGAAAAGGTAGGATAATAGATAAATTAGGAGATACTGATTACGATGTACTTACCACAGATGGAATCGTCAAACACAGGCATATAGATCAACTAAAGAAGCGTTATTTGAATGAAGATAATAGCTTAAGCAGCACATATAACCGTGACGTTACTAGTGAGTTTGCACTTTTACCAGCACCAGCCGGGGACGTTCAGGCGGAGGAGATGACGGTGGCGTCGGGTTCGGCGCCGGCGCAGAGAGAGCCCTCGTCCTCTCGCGAAGGGTCCGGTCCGGGGACGGGGTGTGATATTCACATAGAGTCAGGGGTGGCTGGTCCACCCGCGGGTGAAACAACCACGAGACAAAATAGGGTTCGTAGGCCACCTGTCCGGTACGGTTTTGATGAGTTTGTATGAGTTAAAAAGTATCTAAGTCTTGTTTGTACTGTGTTTAGATTAAGAGTTATGCTTTATAGAAACAATGGTGTAGGTATATTTTTAGTTATTGTTTGTTAATTCATATTGGGTTTTTTTTTAAAGACGAGTTGTAATTTAAAAGGGGAGGTGTTATGTAGGTAGATATAGTTTTACTTATAATCTGCAGTTGAAGGTGTTTTGTATCATGCACTCAGTCAATAAACGTAGCTTGGAGCTAACACGGTGTTTTACTTGTCAATCTCTAAAACCATAGATGACATCTGCATACGACGAGAATCAGACGCCGATGGTGAAAATTCAAGAAATGTGCGGCCGACGTGGCCTACAACCAGCACATCACCAACACCGTAAATCGGGTAGGAAGACTGACCAACCCGCAAATCCAATTGGTTTGCTAACCAAGCTGAAACAATGCACCCCTGGGCACCCGAATCAAAAAGGGCACGAACAACAACAGAACCCCTTGGGTCCCAAACCCTAACGGAAACGGTGAGCAACAAAACTGTTTCCGGGGTATCAGCGGTGCGAGCCGAAAATTCCTATTGTGCATAAGAGGAGCGGGAATAATCATATACAGAGTGAGCCGGCGGCTGGTAACTGTCAAACCGCTGGCTACCTCTTACTCCCTGGTTCAAGTGTGGAGGGGCGATATTTACTGCCTGTGAGCGACACAAACGTGGCGGGTGATGCTCCAAACGCGGTCGCTTCAAAAGCGGTGGGGAAAACCGCTGGCATGAATTCTGAAAAATTCTGTCAAATTCTTTTTTTTTTTTTTTAAACAAAGATTATATTAACTACTCAAAATTTGACTATTAATACAAAATTAAAAAACAACTCAGGGACGTGGGTTTAAATTACAATTGAAACCGATAAACTATCGCAGTTAATTATTATGCAACAAATACACTGGCCTTAGATCCTGGAACGTAGATAGTCCAACCGTATGTTGTACGGTTAATCAGCCAAACAATAAGCAGAATAGCGTAAGCAGCAGCATTTGTTCATAAAAACATCTTCAACATCCAAGGTAAATGTAGGGACCCCAAATTCGGGGCCAAAAATATCACCAAAAAATATACAATTGAATACCAAGTAGTTTGAACTACAAAAAAAAAAAAAATGGTAATGGTATATAAAAATAATTTTAACAAAAAAATAGAAACCTCCTTCAAATTGCCTTATATTATGGTTATCTCCACTAAAAAGTAACAAATAAAATAACATTCCAGATGGAACATGAAAAAAAATATTGCCAATATCCTCAATTAAATAGATAGGTAGTGTATTAAGTAAATATTTAGAATTTTGTACTTCCTTTTGGAGTCGGTGCCAGCCAAAAATTGAAGATGACGAAACTACGAGTATTAATTATTTATCGAATGAAACCTACCCGGACTTTCTTGGTAGTCGCTCCTGTCGTTATCCCTGCGTTTGGTCGGGTGCGGCATTGCATCCCGCGCAGCACAACAAAACATTTATATCATAAGCGCCCACTACACTCTCGTCCGAAGTTCTTCGACGAAGTCTCACGAAGTGTCAAATTGGTGTAAAAGTGAAGCCCGAAGTTGCACGAAGTGCCTCTCTATACTCTCGTCCTCAGCTTACTTCGATCAACTTCGCGAGTAGTGTAGTGGACACTATAGACTATCAAAAAATTTTATTGATAGTCATATAGAAATATGTACTGACTTAACGACGACGACGACTTAAAACAGTTGCCCACGACTAATCGACGATTTTTTGGCTGGCACCGACTCCAAAAGGAAGTACAAAATTCTAAATATTTACCTAATACACTACCTATCTATTTAATTGAGGATATTGGCAATATTTTTTTTCATGTTTCATCTGGAATGTTATTTTATTTGTTACTTTTTAGTGGAGATAACCATATAAGGCAATTTGAAGGAGGTTTCTATTTTTTTGTTAAAATTATTTTTATTTTATGATTTTCAGTGTTTTATTCAATATATTTTATGTAAGTAATTAATCTTAACCGCGACACATTTTCTATTATTTTTCTTCATTATCCAAAGCTAGGTTTTGTTATTTAACAGTTTCAGTACAAAGATATTATATTTTTGGTATTTGCTTAGTTTAGACTGCGTCTTTCGTGCTTTGCAACCGCGTTTAGTTGTTTATATAATAGTTTCTAAAATAACATAAGTTAAACTGGGTAAGAGGCTACGAAGTAAGAGGTCAATTGGTAGTCCAGCTGGCCACTAAACTGACAATGCTAAGAGGATGCGATATGATGATAACGCAAAAGATGCGACGACTGTGGAGTTTCTTCGGTGAGCTCTTCTCCACAGATTCCGCCATTGTGTTAGTGAACTCACCCAAAAAAAAATGTAATGACGGATCTAAGTGATGTAATAACATCCTATGGAAATAAATTATTTTGACTTTGACTTTGACTTTGAGGAGAGAATAGCTTCGCGATCCTAACGAAATAGGTATTTAGGAAAACATTTGCTATCGCTCGTGCGCTCATACCCCCAGGAGAGAGAGAGCGAGAGCGTTGCAGCTCGCCGACAATAGATACTTTTCTTGATGAAATTCCCACTTCGGGAGAAAACGGTTTCCAATTACTAAATTTCAACAAATCACTTTGACACAGTTTTAATCAAAAAAATTACGTTACTTGAGGTGCCTATATAAGTTTGAATCTATTGCGAATTTTGAAAAAAGCTAAAACTATAAACCTAGTCTTTCATTGTGTCAATAACATACTAAAAAATCATGGAGATTGGAAAATATATATAGAAGTGGAAAAACGTTTTCTCTTTTTGTATGGACGAGCACGATTCTTCCCTCTTAATAAGCTTACAGTTTACCCCGATACCTGGGCTATTCGTAAGGAGTTTCAGGTTTGAGATGGTATCTTGAAAGTCTATCGTTAGCTGATTACAGATAGTGAACGTAAGCTGGCTTCTTCTTTTTCTTCATATTGTGGATTATAAGGTCGACAACCAACCTCACACACCCTGGTCACATAATTAATATAGTACTGGGCCCTTGTCAAAACCCACTGACTTAGCTCGAGTAACGACGCCTTCTGTAGATATTAGAGCCGAGACACACGGCTTAACGTGCCTTCCGAAGCACGGAATAATCTTTCTTTTCAGACAATCGGGTGATTCAGGCAGCAATGTCCACACTAAACTGGAGAAAGTCTCACAAGGACATTTTCGTCGCGGCCAGTCGTCTATCGCAGCACGAACGAGGTCCATGTCAACATCGGCGGCTGCCTTAATCAAGGATGTCTTGAGTGACTCCAAATTGGGATGAGGCTTTGAGCACGTCTTTTCCTCCAAGTGTTGCCATATCTTGTAATCTAGCGGATTCAAATCTGGACTGGAGGAGGGCCAGTCTTCGTGCCGGATGAAGTCGATTTCACGCGCCGCCAGCCAGTCTTGTGTGCTCTTCGCTCTATGAGCTGGCGCCGAATCTTGTTGGAATACCCAGTGCCTGTTATTGAACATGGTATGAGAAACAGGTTCCACAAGGTTTGTCAGGACTGTATTTTGATACACAACTGCATTCGTTTTTACACCTTTCTCACAAAAATGTACCTCTGTTAAGCCCTAATAAGACACTCCCAACCATACCATGAGCGAGGATGGAAAATGACCTCGTTGGACACGCGGAATACGGTTGCTCGCTTCTTCACTACTGTGTGCGTACACCTTATCATTTTGTTTGTTGTAGCTCTCTTCTACGGTAAAAATTTTTTCATCCGAAAAAAGAATTTCCCGATATTTTTTTCCCGCGTACCGCTTCAACAAAGCGCGGCATCTCTTCAGTCTCAGGTCCATTAGACGAGCATTCAAATGATGTCCTGTTTTTCTTCGATATGCCCGAAGCCCTAAGTCTTCATTTAACACCCTTTTCACCGTGGTTCTGCTTAATCCCATCTGAAGGGCCAACAGTTTCTGCTTACGTTTGGGATTTCTTTGAATTCGCGCCTTCACAGCTTTTTATCACTGCTTGAGTCCTAACAGACCGAGGGCGACCACTTCTGCTTTGTCGGCCCCTGACCTGTCATCTACACTCGAGTCTTCATTGTATCGTTTGATGATACGGTAAACGAATCTTTTGGTTATATTAAAATTTTTCAGTATGTCAAAAATTTGAATTGGCGCGTAACCGCAACGATGCAACGCAATAACTGCAACACGGTCTTCTTATAGCGTCCACTCCATATTTAAAAATGAGTAAAATTCTAAAAAGTATACATTTTTATTTTCATGAACAATTCGAAATTCGAATTCAATAAACTTTTTTGTGGCCAGCATTCTAAAAGAAAAGTTTTTACTGTGTGACAATACTTATGACCTGACTAAGTAAATAAATAAATAAATAAATTGGCGGGAAGCGAAGAGTGGCCGTTCTGATACCTACTATATTAATTCTGTTGTAAAGGGGACGCTTGGTGAAAGTTGCTGGGCGCCGGTGGATGCAAGTAGCGCAGAACCGTTCACGCAGTTCACGCCTATGTTCAGCAGTGGACGTCTTCTGGCTGAAATGATGATGATGATCATTTTAAAAATAATTTAAGCAAAATCGATTTCACCTTTTTTTCTCTTCTAGGTTATTATGACATTTGGGTGTATAACGAACGAAAATATGAGGGTCCTTTGCCTGGACGGTGGGCGATACCGTGGAGACAAACTATGTTTGTACTTTTATTTTGGGTATGTAAAAAACACTACTTCAAATTTTTTCCAAAATAATAGTTTTCTAGAAACCTGTACCTGGGTTACGTACGTAGTAACAATTATCTAATATGTGCCTTTATAGCTTTGCCTCCCTTGTGATTGTGTGTATTTTTTTAGTGGCTGTCGATGATAGTGTACTTCCTGTTGAAGCATTTCATAGCTCCAGTTAGCTTGAAGGTCCGGGAGATGAGGCGTGCTGAGGAAGCAGTCAAACAGTACGGCATGAAGAAAATTCCCAGGATAAAAGTGAAAAAACCAGATCCTGCCATAACTAAAACAAAAACCAAGACCAAATCTAAATCTAAGACCAAGGTCAAGAAAGAATAGTCCAAGAAAAAATAACATACGCCGCTAACCATATATAACAAAATCTCGGATGTTTCTTCTGATAATTCCTAATTCCTTACTAACAATAAGTTCAGGCAGCTAATGGCGCTAGTTGTAAGTTATATTATAACTTTCTTATTTTATTGTTGGTTATATTATTCAACACGGTGGAACCAAAGCCTAAAAAAATTTTACGTAGGTAGATATTTATTTCAACCTTGTTTTTACTGTTGGTCTATCCTAAATATGTCTAAGATAAAAGGAAAAGAGCTATAGGGTAACATTGTTTGGTATTATAATAATCATAAACATCATGATTATGCTTTTATTAGAAATTTTCCCGGGTAGTACGAGTAACACGAGATAATAAGCTTGACCATAACAATATGCATACATAAAGGTCTTAATTACATAATTAATTAATAGTTAAATATTTCCTATTTAACTATGTCATAGTTATTGTAATGAATTTGTGTTTTTTTTTTTTCACCTATCACGTATTTCGAACCTGCCGCCTGTCTCGGCCAATCACAGGCGACGTGTAAAGGGAAGAGTCAAGTGGTGGTCGGAATTGAACCACCCTTTTTGAGGACCGGGCAGAGGTTCGATGTGAATGGTTGTTTCAATTCGGCCGTCTACGAAAGCACAGTATCGTAACTGGTTTTAACTGGTTTCGTACACTTATTAACGTCATGATGATACTTCATAGATTATATTTATTTATTATTAGTGACACTTCACAGCACATAAACACATCTTAAATAAGTGACATTAAAATTATACATAGCCAATAACGAAGATCACATATTACATTGAAAGATTGAAAGTATGAAGTTGATAAGTGTACGAAAAGACAGTTGTATGAGTTTGTTATTTAATTTGCTAAAAACATTTATCTGGAAGTATAAATTGTTTCGTTTTGTCGAAGTGATGGATGGTTTGCTTGCTCGGAGGAAAAATTCCTCCGAGTTTGCTTGTCAGCCCGTCACGTGCTTCTGTCAATTGTGCTTACAAGGGATCGTAGCTCTGAAATGCTTTAAAATTAAGTTCGTCATTAAGTAAAATGGCATATACAGGACCTAAGTGGCAGATCTCCACAAACTAACAATAATTGACACTTTTAAAAATAATGGGATTTTTATCCGTTCCTATCGTACATGACGATGTACGATTGCTCACGCTTGTAGGGGAGAGCACTCGTCAAAGCAAACGTTAGAACATGGAAAATATAAACGCGCTACTTTATTTCCATCATTTTACCATTCTAGCTAAATGTAAACAATTTGATATGATATTAATATATATTTGGTGCGCTTTGGCGTACCCTTGGGGAGGCCTACGTCCAGCAGTGGACTGCAACAAGCTGATTGATTGATTGATTTGATATATTTTTACCCATTAAAAGATTAAAAGCTCACAAATTTTAACAGTAATTACGAACAATTTTATCGAGAATAATCCAAAAAATTAAGAAATATTTATTAAAATAGGCTTTTGTTTATTGAATATTATCCTCGTCGCAAAAAGTCGCAAATTTACTAGATGTGTCGTAAAAATCCGTAAAGTCGTAACAAAGTTACTGGATTTTTAATATGGTTTCCCTGTTTCTTTTGGTTTCAGTAACTCTCAAAGTTTACTTTTGTTTTCATAAACAAAATGCCCTATTCTATTGTTTTAACAAAAGAAGGATCGTCTCAACCAATATATATTATGTCGTGGCCATATCGTAGAATTGATCACACCATGAAATTTTCGATCATTTCATGAAATGGTCACATTTCATGAAATTTTCACTGTCCATTGGCCACATCATGATGTGCCTAGGCCAGATCAATGATAAGAAACCGTTTGACGATATGTTCAACTAAAACGCAGCTATTTCATGAAATGGTCAAGATTATTTGATCATATCGTAAAATTATTACATTTGTTGCCGATAGAGGCGCTGGAAGCACTTTGTTTATGTACCAACATGGTGGCTACGTTATCGCTCGCAGTGAAAAAGTGAATTATTCGTTATTAAAATGAGGAAGAAAAAAAGAGTTATGATGAAAAAGTACTCTGAAAATGTCTGTCGGACTTAAAGAACAATAAGTACCAAACATAATTTAGATTCTTTTTAAATATTAAATGGACGCCCTATTTTCACGATATGGCCAATCGTGGACGATAAAATCGTGAAATGCACACGATTTAATGATCTATAATGATCGAAAATTTCATGATATGGTCAATTCTACGATATGGCCACGACATATATACTGATTCTATTAGCGACTAGATTACAAGGTGATGTCTGAAAAGCAGCCTAGCTGAGATATAACCATTTCATCCAACTGTAACACTGTAAACAGTTTTTCATTTGATTATTTCCCTTATTCCACTACGACCAACTGAACCAACCAACTAAAACTGATCAACTATTTTTATTTTCCAACGACACAACTAATTAATTGGTTCGTCGAAATTTTAAGCATGTGTGGATGAATATTTTTATTTTTATTTTATATCCTTCGTATCAAGTACTTGAGTCAAAGATCATCCATTATCATCTTCAAGATTTTTTTTGGCCACGACATCTAGTAAAGAAAAAGAGGTAAATTTAAATCTACAAACGGCGAACAAGGAAGTATGTTGTATTTTACTGAAATCAGATGTATTCGGAGAAATTGCAACGGGGTCGTGCGTGATATGTTGATAGCTCTTCAGCGCTAGATATTGCAACAGCGCTTCCACTATCTGGTGAATGAGTTACAAATACATTGAAGATGTTTCAAGTAGCTGACTTCATTCATCATTAACACCTTTACATCAAAACGTTACCAATTCATCAGAAAAGTAAAAAAAACTTACGATTGCCTATTTTGATTTACAAATTCATTAACTTTTCTGTAAAAAAAACAAAATTGAATTTTTAAAAAACCCACGCCGGATGTTAAAACATAATCAAATAATTTTTGATAACTCCTGTGCCAACTTATCTGGATGCTGCAGCGCTCCCTGATGGTCTACCTACATAAAACATATCTAAGATCCTAAGTTGAAGTGATACCTTTTCAATGCAAAAAACCGGAACTAAATCGGTCCGGTGGTTTTCGAGATAGAAGGTAACAAACAAACAAACAAACAAACCCCAAACGCATATACCGCCTCCTCCGTTCCGTTCCGTCCGTCGTGGGTAAAAGTCAATCGGTATTTTTTGGGTTGATTACTCATTTTAGCACCGAAACAAATCTTTTCACAAAGTTGTAGAATGACTGGAAACGATGGTGTTTATTTCTTGTAGTAAATATTTTAATATCCCGGTACAATGAGGTAACTTTACGACACATGTTACTACACTGTTACTACACCTCGAACCAAAATTTGCACTCTAGTTACAAACTAGTCGAGATGTAACTATAATGTGTGGGTACAAAATGTTCTGTAACATGTCGACACAGTTACAACACGGAGTTACTGTTTGTGGTACTAGTCACATTGTTACTGCACTGTTCCAACACATATATACCAATACTCTACGCAGTCGCAATGTGTCGTAACCGTTACGAGAATATCTGCAAACTATTACATCTTCATAAATCTGCGACCATTCGGGGCACAATAGCATTCGAATTTACCCGCCCTGTACCCTGTACCCACTAACGGCACAGTCCGGGTGTTCAGCTGAGAGCACTCGTGTATTTTTATGATAGTGGTAAACTTATGTAATAAAACTGAAAAAAATAAACTATCAAATTGCAGTGGAATATGATTCAGAATCATAGGCTGAATGCCTTTCGTTAACATAAACGTAAAATTCCCTAAACGCGAACTGACTTAAAAGCAGATTAACCTAAACGCGTAATGACTTTTTGTGTAGATCTGTCACTTACAACCTGTATAATAGTTTTTTGTTTGTTTGTTACAAAAGCATATTTATGCAGGTTGTAAAATATTTAATTTTAAGTTTTAGTTTTTAGTTTATGTTTTATTGTATTTTTAGTTTGGTACCGTCGGCAAAGGAAATGTTTCGAGCGGCTTTGTTGACTGTACGAACTACGATATCTGTTGCAGTTGGCTTAATTTGCAATGTGACAATTTTGTTAATTATATTGTGAATTAAGCCAACTGCAATAGATAGTCTTGATTTGTTTTTGTAATTTATGTCTACTGATCTGATTTATGTCTGATTTTCAGTAGCTTCTTCAGAAGTATGTTAATAAAATAAGTCATTGAACTTAACCTTTTTCATTTTAATATATTTCAATGCCATTAAAAGTGACTTCATTGGCCGTAATAATTTATGATCGTACCTTTAATTGAGATTATACTTCTGTCATCACCAAAAATTTCAGTTATAAACCGTTACATTTCCTCGTATGTGTAACTCAATGTGGTGTTGTGAAAGTAATGTTGCGCTTTACACGCCGGATCCGTGGTCCTACTTCTTTGTCCCACTGGGGATGTTATGATAATAAATAAATAATTAAATTGCTAAAGAAATATAATAATAATGATATTTTGATAATTTGCTGATGTTGCCAGATTATTATTTTTCCTCAACTCAAGGTGACTTCCCGTGCAAAATATTTTTTAAATCTCCAAGATTGAGAGAACAAGAAAGTCAAATTACTGTTATGTTAAGAGAATTTTTTTATAAAACCTAACAGGACTGAAATTACGGAATAGTAAAACTGCGGATCTGACAATATTCGTCCTTCAGTTATTCTCAAAGATATTGTAAGTTGCTCTACAACAGGCATGTCATTGGTGGCCAAATCTGTTCTTATGAAAATCTATCTTTAAGAGAATTTGTCTTTTTGAGAATCTGTCCTTGTGCGAATAAAGGCAAATGCATACAGGTCGTTGGTGGAATCAGTGGGCCGCAAAACCCAGACATAAAATAAAACTAACTGCGATTGTAGTACGAATGTTTTTTAAAATAATAATCGACGCAACAAGAAATCGATACTAGGGTAACAACTCTATAAAACAAGTTTCAACTTCTTCCCAGAAATTTGACATCTTTTTTGTTTTATTGTCGTCATCGGGTCGGTTGTGGGTTTTATTTAAGGAGTAATTTTATCAGCGGAAATACACAGTTTTAAATTTAAAACTGTGTCCAAGTGTGAATCGGTCGATCGTGATCTTGCGGGAGATTTGTTTCCTTTCATGAAGGAAAACAATTGCTCACACTTGTAGGTGCTTCCAAACATTTATAGAATTTTACAAGCGTATTTCTTGGTACTGAACAGTTAAGAACTTGTAAAAGTCGAGTGCACCAATACTGTAAAATTTGTTGTTAAAGTTGGATGGGGCCGCAGGGAATCGCGTCGGAGGGCCGTTTACCAGACGCACAGTGTTTTTTTTTGCCCCAAAAAAGTGACATCCGCTTTTTATTCAATATATCTACTAAATAGTCCATTACAAACGTTGTCGATTTGGATGCTATTCAGATGCGTACTGATTAGCTGGTTAGGGAGAGGGTGTAAATGATAAGAGGTTGAGTTCAAGTGCAGAACTGATTTATTGTTGGCCGTGGGCCTCTATTTATACTAAATTCATTATTAAACTACCGTCTAAATATGATTGTGATATGTAGGGACACCTACATGGCTCCCTCCCAAGTGTTAACGTTATATCTATCTATCTATCTATATAAATTTTATTATTAAAATCGCGGTCGCTTCTGTCTTGTTCCTGCGCGCAGCACGGCGTGTGGGCGCATGCGCAATGTACGCGTCGATTTGATTAGTCATCGGTGCGTTCAAGTTGTGCTCCGGGCTCGTCTGTCTGCCTTGCTCTGCCTGTCATTCGCCGCTGGCCAGCCGCACGCGCCGGTCGATGCCCATTAGACTGCAAGTCTGTCTTGTATGCGCCCGATGCTGCACGGTGCTGTCGTCGTCAGCTGCACTCGCTGGCGGCGGCGGTCAGTTGTTTCTTTTCAGGATTCAATCGGATCGCGTTTTGAGTGGCTAGGAAAGTGCAGTGAGATTGTGTTAAACATTTAAGTTTAGAAGCTTGTTTTGATGTAGTGATTAGTGTCGTAACATTTTAAGTTATTTGGGTCGTAGGTAGTTTGGTATAGGAGTCGTTAAGTTGGAAATAAGGAGGGAAAAATTTTGTATGCTTGCCGACGGTTTGCTCGACGATGTTTATTATTATAAGTATTATTATTTTTTTATTTGGGAGGCTTACAGCTATTTTCACAAAACATATATCATAAGTGGTAACTTAAGCTTCCACAAGCAGAAATATTCTAGGAAGAATGTTTAATACAAAGAAGAATGAGACAAAAAAGAAAAAATGCAATACTAATTACATACAAAGCGTTATTCATGTTACGTAGCAAAGAAATCTTTAGCAATAGAGTTTTTTACTTGGCCAGGCTTGTTTACAAAAAGATCGAATCTATTGTCGCTATTTAGTCGGTTAAAAGCATTGAGTACTCTGGGCAAATAGCTATTTTTCCTGTAATTAGTACGAGAAGCTGGGACCTGAAACAAATCACATTTACGCAGAATTCTAGTAAGAATTTTATATTGAACTAGACCTAGCAAATCAGGGCAATCAATTTTCCCCTGGCATATATCCATAAAAAACATAAGTCGGCGACATCTCGACGCAAAGACAAGGACAATAAGTGAAGTTTTATACACCTAAGGTTGTAATCATCATACGGGATTTTAAATTTAAAATAAAGATAGCTAATTCACCCAATTGGCGTTGGATTTTTTCAATACTGTGGGAACCCATACGGAATAGTATGGGTTCCATACTTGGGATCCATATTCCAAATGACTACGCACGTAAGCGCAGTAGAGTATTTTGATGGTTTTCATCCTTCTAAAGGAACTTGCTGTACGCTTTATGAAACCAAGAGCCTTATAAGCTTTATCCACTATGTGCTCCACATGTTTGTCAAATATAAGTTTACTGTCGTGTATTACACCGAGATCTTTGCTAATCGAGGGGGTTGACAAGATTTGTTCTTTTATTTTATAATGAAATTGTAATGGCTTGCGTCTACGTGTAAAACTAATAGAGAAACAATTTTCGGTGTTAAGATCCAGTTTGTTGATTTTACAATACTTATCTAAGCGTACAAGATCTTCCTGTAGCAGGTTTGCATCACCAACATGGCTCACCTCTTTAAAAATCTTCATATCATCGGCAAATAACAGAAAATTAGAATGATGAAAGCATAGGTGGATATCATTCACAAAAATTACGAACAAAAGTGGTCCCAACAACGACCCCTGAGGAACACCGGATGGAACATTGACCCACTGGGAAGAAAAACCGTTCAACACTACCACTTGATATCTGTTGCGTACATAGGAGGTGAGCCAACGGAATAAGTCACCACGTATTCCTAGGCTGGAAATTTTGGAAAGCAAAATGTTATGATCAATTCGATCAAAACATTTACTGTAGTCTGTGTAAATGCTATCTACTTGACCACCGCGATCCATTTTACTAGTAAGATACTCATTAAATAAGAATAAATTTGTAGTGGTTGAACGACCTTTAAGGAACCCATGCTGCTGTGGCATGAAATGAGCCTTAATACTTTCATACATTTGAGTGTATAGACAATCCTTTCTAAAATTTTGGCCAGTAAGCACAGTTTCGAAATAGGTCTATAGTTAGCAACGTTGTTTTTAACCGACTTCAAAAAAGGAGGAGGTTCTCAATTCGTCTGTATTTTTTTTTATGTATGTTATTAGATATCTCCGCCGATTGTTAACCGATTTTATTAATTCTTTTTTCATTCGATAGGATTTACTTTTCAGGTGGTCCCATATTAATTTCGTCAAGATCTGATGGTGGAACATGAGGTAAAACTTGGAAATTCCTCAACGGAATGTAGCATTCGCGTCGTTATTCGTCTATTCTTTTAGTCATATCTCAGTCAGTTTTCAACCGATTTTGATGATTCTTTTTTCATTCGATAGAACGTGCTTTAGGGACAGATCCATACTAATTTTATTAAAATATGACTAACAAAAATAATAACTTTAAAACGAAATATTTCTAAAGACCTATCCAACGATACCTCACACTACAAGATAATCGTAAATAATCCAAAAAGTTTGCAAACGTGCTGCAGTACCCACAGCTGTGCTGCAGTACTAAAAATAATAAAATAAAACTATTTAAAAAAATCAAAAACCTCCTTCAAAAGTAAAACACATTTGTTTGCACTAAAAAGTAACAAATAATATTAATGTCAAATTGGTGTAAAAGTGAAGCCCGAAGTTGCACGAAGTGCCTCTCTATACTCTCGTCCTCAGCTTACTTCGATCAACTTCGCGAGTAGTGTAGTGGACGCTATAGACTATCAAAAAATTTTATTGATAGTCATAGAGAAATATGTACTGACTTAACGACGACGACGACTTAAAACAGTTGCCCACGACTAATCGACGATTTTTTGGCTGGCACCGACTCCAAAAGGAAGTACAAAATTCTAAATATTTACTTAATACACTACCTATCTATTTAATTGAGGATATTGGCAATATTTTTTTTCATGTTCCATCTGGAATGTTATTTTATTTGTTACTTTTTAGTGGAGATAACCATATAAGGCAATTTGAAGGAGGTTTCTATTTTTTTGTTAAAATAATTTTTATTTTATGATTTTCAGTGTTTTATTCAATATATTTTATGTAAGTAATTAATCCTAACCGCGACACATTTTCTATTATTTTTCTTCATTATCCTAAGCTATGTTTTGTTATTTAACAGTTTCAGTACAAAGATATTATATTTTTGGTATTTGCTTAGTTTAGACTGCGTCTTTCGTGCTTTGCAACCGCGTTTAGTTGTTTATATAATAGTTTCTAAAATAACATAAGTTAAACTGGGTAAGAGGCTACGAAGTAAGAGGTCAATTGGTAGTCCAGCTGGCCACTAAACTGACAATGCTAAGAGGAGAGAATAGCTTCGCGATCCTAACGAAATAGTTATTTAGGAAAACATTTGCTATCGCTCGTGCGCTCATACCCCCAGGAGAGAGAGAGCGAGAGCGTTGCAGCTCGCCGACAATAGATACTTTTCTTGATGAAATTCCCACTTCGGGAGAAAACGGTTTCCAATTACTAAATTTCAACAAATCACTTTGACACAGTTTTAATCAAAAAAATTACGTTACTTGAGGTGCCTATATAAGTTTGAATCTATTGCGAATTTTGAAAAAAGCTAAAACTATAAACCTAGTCTTTCATTGTGTCAATAACATACTAAAAAATCATGGAGATTGGAAAATATATATAGAAGTGGAAAAACGTTTTCTCTTTTTGTATGGACGAGCACGATTCTTCCCTCTTAATAAGCTTACAGTTTACCCCGATACCTGGGCTATTCGTAAGGAGTTTCAGGTTTGAGATGGTATCTTGAAAGTCTATCGTTAGCTGATTACAGATAGTGAACGTAAGCTGGCTTCTTCTTTTTCTTCATATTGTGGATTATAAGGTCGACAACCAACCTCACACACCCTGGTCACATAATTAATATAGTACTGGGCTCTTGTCAAAACCCACTGACTTAGCTCGAGTAACGACGCCTTCTGTAGATATTAGAGCCGAGACACACGGCTTAACGTGCCTTCTGAAGCACGGAATAATCTTTCTTTTCAGACAATCGGGTGATTCAGGCAGCAATGTCCACACTAAACTGGAGAAAGTCTCACAAGGACATTTTCGTTTAAGAGTGTCTTCACCGGGATTCGAACCCGAAACCTCCGTAAAAAGATTAAAACACTCGACCACTCGGTCATAGAAGCTAAATTATTTGTGATTTCCAATACAATATCCGAAGATTGCAGGTTCTTGCCCTGCCACGGTCGCCAATAATGTGATAAAATCGAATAAATGGAACAAGGGAAACGTAGATTTTCAGCAAACTGACAAAACAAATTTATTTCGTTGCCTAGCAACATTCCACCACAAACGGTATCGCGCGCGATGCATGTTGCTATCACTGGTTGAGGAGTTTCCGCTTTTATCTCTTATTCCATCATCAGATTTTAACAAAATTGGTATGGATCTATCCCTAAATCACGTTCTATCGAATGAAAAAAGAATCATCAAAATCGATTGAAAACTGACTGAGATATTATGACTAAAAGAATAGACGAATAACGACGCGAATGCTACATTGTTGAGGAATTTCCAAGTTTTACCTCATGTTTCACCATCAGATCTTGACGAAATTAATATGGGACCACCTCGAGAGTAAATCCAATCGAATGAAAAAAGAATTATTAAAATCGGTTAGCAATTGGCGGAGATATCTAATAACATACATAAAAAAAAAAAATATACAGACGAATTGAGAACCTCCTCCTTTTTTGAAGTCGGTTAAAAATACAAGTTTCACCGTAGAAGTAAATTAGATAATAAATAGCAATTGTGCGAAATGAATATTAAAAGTCTATCACAGACCAGACGCTAATGCACAATGGCCGGCCACATTCCACTCGCTCGCAAGTACTTCCTCACCTCCCGGTACCGCCGCCGCGCCGGGCCGCTGCGGCCAGCATTTCTTGTGAGCGTTAACAAATTTCAATACGTTCAAGTTATAAATTAATTTTAAGTTGATTGCTTAGAAAATAGATGAAAAGTTCGTTCGTAAAGTAAGTATTTAGTAAGTGTTCAATCAAGAAAAAAACGTAAGCGTTACAGCGTACTCGAAACAAGGGGAAGACCTATTTCTGCCCCCGTCCGCGACAGCATGAGCATAGCTCCTATCAGGCGAAGACCTACCTGCAGGTGGCGCAGGATCCACGGCTGAAAATCTTCTCGAACCATTGCCGCGGTCCACTCCTGCCTGATTCTGGTTGGCACACAAAATGGAATGGTGGTTGCCACCACAATGCCCGCAAGGTTTAGGTCTGGGACAATCTCTAGAAAAGTGATCACCCAAACAATAAAAACATAATCGTCTGTCTTTGGCAATTTGACGACGAGCCACTATTGTGGACAACGAGTGACCAAGTGATCTGACTTTCGGCAAAAATCACAAGAAACCGCACCATCATGGACTCCAGCAAATCGAGGCTTCGGTTGCCTCACAGCTGATGGGTTTAATGGCCGACTCGTACCACGGTCCGATCGGTTATTAGGACCCACATCTCGTGGTAAACCTCCTTCTGCAGTATCAATTCGACGACATTTGTCCTCAAGGAACCTCTGCAGATCTTTATAAGAAGGGAGATGAGAAGAGCTATCCCCACCATAATTCCGTTCAAAACGAAGACGCATGTCAGAAGAGAGTTTGGCCAGCACGATGTGCATGAGAAGAACGACCATTGCTCAATCGGAAGCCCCAGACGCTTCAGAGCGTTTGTCGCTACCAAAACTGGGTTCAATATGTCACTACGAAGTGCAGAAACCTTTGTGAACTTGGGCAAATGAAGAATCTGCGTGGCATGTGTGCCCGCCAAACGCCAAACATCATTATACCTGGTTTTCAGCAATTCTTTTGCTGAAGCGTATGCACTATCCTCAACCTGCAAATGTTGAACTAAGCTCAGAGCCTCGCCCTGTAAAGTGCCAACAAGATAGGCCATTTTCTGAGCGTCGGATAAGTCTTTGCGAGAATCTACCAAACTTTAAAAAAGCCCCAAAAATACAATCCAGCTCTCCAATCGACCAACAAAAGACGGGACCCACAATGTGGGAAGGCTGCCAACCAAAGGAGTACCGCCTGAACCGGAACCTCCGCCTTCCCCATCCTGTTTGGACCTGATGTCTTCAACAACCTGAGTAATCTCATCGACCAATTCAAAGGCTTTGGAGTAGTCCTCTTCCAATCTGGTCCGTCTGGATTCAGTTATCTCAACTTCCTCAAGTATAACTAAAGCCTTGGTGTAAATATCCTCAATTTTACTCACTCGGTCTTTCAGTTCGATCTCCCTTTGAAACAGGGCAAAAAGCCTGTCCGTTCGACCAATGAGAGAAGCAGAAGTCATCAGCCATTTCAACTGAGTGGTTAATACCGATTGACATTTAGAAAAAGCAGTAGAAGACATTTTCTAAATTTTACAAACTATCAGGTCAAAACAAACTTTTTACACCAATAAACAAAAGTGCAACAGGAACCTTAAACCAAATCAAAACACCAAGGATATAATTCACGACAGACGCCGACGGGCACGTAAACTAACCACTAAAGTGCCGGCGTGTGTGCAAAACCTAGCCTAGAAAACGGTGGATCGAAACCACGCTCTGCTACCAGAAAATGCAGACGTGGTTACAACAATGACCCAATACAAAAAGCCAAAATGAAAACTAAAACCTAGACCCGCGAGGTCAGTGAATCGGAACCACACTCTGCTACCAGAAAATGCAGACGTGGTTACAACAATGACCCAGTACAAAAAGCCAAAATGAAAACTAAAACCTAGACCCGCGAGGTCAGTGAATCGGAACCACGCTCTGCTACCAGATAATGAACGCGAAGTAGCAAACGCAGCGAACCCGAAGCAGCTCTGCTACCAGTACCCTCGGTGAAGAGGATGCAAATGTGAAAAGTGCGACCACGAGTAGGTAGTATTCGAACCGTAGTCACACTCGTCACTCCGCGTTTCTGCAACCGCGTTACGAGGCGCAGTATCGTCGAACGTTAACGATATAACTTAAACTTAAGAAAAACGCAAATAACCAAGCTGTAATGTTACTATCCAATCTTTTTGTTCAATGTGGAGAACAGAAATTACATTTTCTGGATCACATTCATTATTAGATTTCTCCACTGGGTTACGACTTAGAGCATCAACATGAACCATTCGATCACCTGGTCGATACTCTATTTCATAGTTATACTTTTCCATCAGAAGAAGCCATCTGGCAACCCTGGGCATCAAATCCTTTTTGCTTAGTGTGAGACGCAAAGCTTTACAATCCGTGAATATCTTGAATGGTATTCCAAGAAGGTATGTTCTAAATTGTTTTAATGAACACACAACTGCAAGTGTCTCCAATTCATAGGAGTGATAAACACGCTCTTCTGGAGACGTTTGCCTGCTAAAGTAGGCGACAGGTTTCAGCTCTTTCGATCCTTCTTGCCACTGCATGAGAATACCTCCAATGCCAGCTGAACTAGCATCAATATGAAGCTCAGTTTTAAATTTGGGGTTATACAGGGTCAGAACAGGTCGCTGACACAAAACATTTTTCAAAGTTGTAAATGCCTTGTTCTCGGCATCAGTCCAATGCCAGTCGACGTGTTTTTTTAAGAGATTTGTCAAAGGACGAGCAGTTTCACCAAAACCCTTGACAAACTTTCTGAAATAACTGGCCAAACCAAGGAATTGTCCTCGTGTCTCATGAACATTCGAAGGGGTTGGGAATTGCTCGATGGCCACTGTTTTGCACTGACTTGGTTGAATCCCTTCTGCGGACACTTCATATCCTAAATAATCAATTTTTCGAGAAAAGAATACGCATTTAGATAATTTAAGTGTAAGTCCATATTCTCTTATTAACTTCAAAACTTGTTCAAGCTTTTCAAAACCTTCATCTAAAGTTTTCGTAGGTATGAGCAAGTCATCCATATACGCCAAAACAGAATCAAATCTCCTCGGGCCTAATATCTGGTTTATGAGTTTTTGAAAAACAGCTGGAGCGTTTGCTAACCCGAACGACATTCGATTAAACTCGTAATGACCGTCCGGGGTGACAAAAGCTGTCAGGTGCTTACTCTCTTCGGATAAAGGGACATGATAGTACCCTGAAGCCATGTCTAGGGTTGTAAAAAACGAATTACCACTTAAATTTGCAATTTGATCATCTATAAGTGGTAAAGGATACCTGTTTTTCACTGTCTTAGCATTCAAGGCTCGAAAATCTATACACAGTCTTTGTTCACCTGTTTTTTGTTTTTACCATAAGAATGGAACTAGCGTAATCTGAATTCGATTCTCGTATGATATTATTGTCAATAAGTTCAGATACCATTTCACGAACTTTAGCCCTTTCTGAGTGAGAAAGGCGATATGGGCGGTAGACAATGGGTTTATCATCCTTCAGCTCTATTTTCATCTCGAATTCTTTTGACGCACATCCAATCTCATCTAAAGAACAAGCAAAGCAGTCACGGTACGACTGTTATAATGTATATAATTTATATCTTGTTTCCTCACCAACGTCAGGCCCAACTTGGATGTCTCCTTTTTCTAAAGGTGGAAGATTGTCTTTTATTTCACTGACGCGTGAAACGTTTAATATATTAACCTCTCTAAAAGTAAGAGCACGACTAAGTAACGCGTTTGCTTTCAGTGAGAACGGTTTATTGGAAATATTGGATACTAATATATTATAGCCCTTTCCTTTTGACAATCTATATACACCTTGTTGTATGTAATATTCTCTTCCAGGCTCATTTCTCGTTTGCGCTTCTACAAAAATATCACCTGTATAACCGCAAGGAGAATGCACTGATAGAATTTGAACGCCACTCAACTCAACATTCTCACTGTTGAGTAGCTTTACGGTAAGAACCTCTGAATTTGTCGATGTTGTTGTCTCGTCGAATTAATAAAAAAACTGGTTTTCTAAAAGAAATGTATTAACACGAACGAGATGGTAGAAGTAATCACATGAATCACAAAGAGTATAAAACTTTTAAAAAAGTAAGCTTGCATAAAATCTTCATATTAAAAGGAGTCTCCAACAGTTGTGTTATAAAATGTTAACCTGTCAAAGCTTTTCAGCACGCAAACATTTGGTGATTCTGTAAAGTTCTGCCCTACCAACATCGACTCTTGCAAATATCTGTCATCGATTACGTAAAGCTCGATTTCACTCTCTACTTCATCAATTTTAACTAAAGCTCGAGCTTTGTATAATGGTAACACTACAGAATCGCCAAATCCTTTAAGAACAGGTAGGTTGCAATCTAATTTAGCTAACTTCAAATGTATGGCTTCCGATTGTTTAATCAGAGAACAATCACTACCAAAGTCAATATAAGCTCTCAATCTTTTATTTTCTATTTCAACTTCTTTGACAATTTTTTCATTATTTGCTTTATAACAATCAATATTAAAGACTTTTTCAAGTTTAACAAAAATTTTACTGTTTGAAGAGAGATTTCGACAATTTTGTTCATCATGGCCCATTCTCTTACATTTATTACATTTCAATATGCTCTTCGGGCAACGAGTGTATCGATGTCCCTCTTCATTACAATTAAAACATTTAAGAGACGTAACAGCTGCAGCAGGTCCTTTTTCTCGTTTGATTTTGAAACATCGATTTGATGTATGACCTTCGACGCCACATGTGAAGCATCGAACCCTCGATCGTGGTACACCCTCTTCCATCCCATCATAAAAGCCTCGTTTCTTTTGTGTCACAGAAATGGGTCTAATCTGTGGTTGATGCATTACAAAATACTGCAGTAAATCCTCAGGTTCCTGACATTTTAGCTCTTGAGCACTATTACAAAGTGATGGATCTATGACGCCATGAATCAAACAGTCGACTGCCTTTTTTCCGGTGATTTCACATCTGTTAAGCAGCATAAGCTTGTCGTAGAAATAAATGCGCAAACTTTCGTCTGGTTTGGTTTTCCTCGCAAACATTTCTTCAAGAACAACCGCAAAATTATCTTCTGCAGGAAAAGCGCGACGCAATTTAACTTGCCATTAAAGCCAGGTAAAATCTAGACTAGGCAAAAAGTAAAGCCAATTCTTGGCTGTACCAACCAACTTCTGTGTTGCAAAATGCGAAGTTTGCCTGTCATCCGAATCATAAATACGAGCATATTCGTTGACCTTATGCAGCCAAATCTCAATATTTTGTCCTTTGTTTTCAGGATCAAATTCAGGCAGAGCGCTAAGCATTTGATGAGAACTAAAAGTTTTATTCTTAGCTGTTAGTGCATTCACCAAATCTGCGACATCAACTGTCTGGTTTCGTGTCTGTGTAGATTCTCCACGATTCTGCACGGCGTTTTCGCTGATTTAGCATTGAACCAGAATCATTTTCTTCGGAATGCTTACGTCGACGCTTTGCGGCCGGGATATATTCAGAGTCGCTTGTACTCTCATCTGTATTAGCTTCGCTTGAGTCGCTTATCAGTCGGTTCTTCCAGATAAGACGAAGACCGCCACTACTGGGCTCACTTGATGACATTTCTAAAACAAAACAAAAAGTTATTACTCTAATAAATATTTCCATTTCGTCACTTAAATCATCAATACTTTCAGCGAATAATCATAAAATATTTAAGAACAGTACGGTTCAAAACGTTCAAGAATATCCACATGGTTCTTTGTCAACATTCACATAATTTGTGTAGGTAAGTTGGTATAATTTAAGTTGCAAAACTTCAGTCATTACAAATATGCAAATTTAGACAACTTCATACAAAATAAAATTCGATTCGTGACAAAAATCTTGTCATAAATAGATATGATAAAATACGTTAAAATATTTCATAAGATAAAACAATCATCAAACTCATAAAAAAAAATATATAACTTTGTCAATCAATAAAAGACACCATGTACTTCACAATCCAAGAAATAACATGTAAAAACGACAAAATAATATTCACTTGTATTACTGTGCACCACAATTTGGAAACGATATTATGCTTACTCAGTAAAATTCACTCTCTATTAATTCATATCAAAAAAATCCTAAGCGAGAATTTTCTCTTAGTGAAAAAAAAATACAAAATCACCAAAACCTCTTAACTAAAACATCGAATGTACTCTCGCTCACTTAGTTCAAACAAATACAGGAAATAAAATTATTTCTCATCAATAAATCTCTGTCTATACTATATTCAACTTTACTGTTTCAAACAGATATTTCTTTACGTGTGCACTCAAATCACAAACGCACTCTCACGTTTAATTTCACGAAGCCTCACTTAATTATCCAAACTAAATCTTCTTAAATTATAGACAAACGCACGCTCACGTTTACACTGTAACAGATGTACGCTCACATCTTGAAACTAAATCCTCTCAAATTAAGACAAACGCACGCTCACGTTTACACTATTATTTTTCCTATTAGTCCAAAAAAAGAGAGTATTTCAATAAAGAAAAGATCTGTAACCGCGAGTAAAATTGAAAAATACAATAAAGCATTATGCGATAAACTGCCTGTTCCAAGTTATGATTTGAATGATCCAAATTGTTTTTATAAAGAGTTCTTTTCTTTATTACATTGTGAGTTTGAGGATATATTTAAAGTTAAGACAATTAACATTAAGCCTAGATTCAGATTTAGTGACTGGGCTACTAGGGGCATTCGCATTAGTAGAGATAGGTTATTCGAATTATATGCTGAAAAGGCGTATAACCATAGTGAAATCTTCATTGAATATGTTAGAACTTTTTCAAAAACTTTTAAAAAGGTTTGTGCATTAGCAAAGGCCAACTATATTAAAAACAAAATAGTTTCGGCTGATAATGTTGTAAAGACGATTTGGAAGGTGATAAACTGCGAAACGGGAAAAGCTAAACTATACGACAACAGACATTCATTAAATACTGTTAGTGGTATCATTACTGCAGATGAAGATATTGCTCAAGAATTTGAAACATTTTTCACAAACATTCCATTAAAAACTACAGAGCCGCTTAATTCCTCACCTTCTTCTGCTCGCGATCTGCTGAATGCTAATGTTCAAAGGTGCCCAACTGTGTTTGAGTTTAGGCATATAAACCCGCAGGTAGTGATTAAAACTTTTAAGGAATTAAAGCTAAAAGATACTGAAGACTTATTTGGTATGTCGGTTAAGTTGTGTAGTTCTATAATCGAAACTCTGGCACCTTACCTAGCATTTTTATTCAATTCTTGTGTTGATCAGGGTGTATTTCCAGATTTAATGAAACATAGTAAAATAATACCTTTATTTAAGTCAGGAGATAAAAAGGATCCCGGTAACTTTAGGCCAGTGTCTATACTTCCGGTACTCAGTAAAATTTTTGAAAGGATAATACTTAATCAAATGCTGTCTCATTTTAATCTGAACCATCTACTCCATAATCAACAGTTCGGATTTACTAAGGGGCGTTCGACCACCGACGCTGCAGTTGCTCTCCTACATCACGTGTACGGGGCTTGGGAGGAGTCGCAGGATGCTATTGGGGTGTTCTGTGACCTATCTAAAGCTTTCGACTGCGTCGATCACGAGACGCTGCTAATAAAGCTGGAACATTATGGAGTTAGAGACGGAGCCCTAAATTTGATCAGTTCCTATCTAGAAAATAGAATTCAAAGAGTTCAAATAAACAGCACGAAGTCACTGGGATCTAAAGTCAAAATCGGCGTGCCACAGGGCTCAATTCTTGGACCGTTCCTATTCTTAGTATATATAAATGACCTGCCTTTTATGGTACAAAACCGATCTAGGATAGTGTTATTTGCTGATGATACTTCTCTAATTTTCAAAGCTAGCAGACATAATCAAGATATTGACGAAGTAAATGACGCTCTTTCCCAGATCCATGATTGGTTTACGACAAATAATTTAATGTTGAATCCCAAGAAAACAAAATGTATAAAATTTTCATTGCCTAATGTAAGGAACAACAACTTAGCTATTGTCTTGAATAACGAAAATTTGCAATATGTAAATGAAACAGTTTTCTTGGGGATCACTATCGACGCAAGGTTACAATGGGACCCTCATTTAAATGCGTTATCCGCAAGGCTCAGCTCGGCGGCATACGCAGTCAGAAAGATTCGTCAACTGACTGACGTTGCTACTGCCAGACTTGTATATTTCAGCTATTTTCACAGCATTATGTCCTACGGAATTTTATTGTGGGGTCAAGCTGCTAACATAAATAACATCTTTGTGTTACAGAAGAGGGCGATACGTTCCATATATGAATTGCGTGGTCGCGATTCCCTAAGGGAATTGTTTAAAGAAATTGATATCCTCACAGTATCCTCACAGTACATATTTGAAAACATCTTGTATGTCCGGAAGAACACAATGCTATTTCCTAAGAATTCTGATATACATAATATAAATACTAGAAATAAAAATAAAATAGCGCACCCAAAGTTTAGACTGTGCACAGTTAATAATTCATTCATGGGGAACTGTATTCGCTTCTATAATAAAATACCAGATGATATTGTAAATCTGTCCGATAGCCAATTTAAAGCTAAAATTAAAACTTTTTTATGTTTTAAGGCCTATTATACGATAAATGATTACTTAGATGATAGAAACGTCTGGTCAACTGTTGTTCCAAATCAACGGAGTAGATTGTAATTATGACTCATGTATGATTCTTTATATATTTAAAAGAAAAGTACAAAAGATACAATTCCTGTGGAGTTTCTTCTGGCCGTTCTTCTCCACAGAGGGCGTACACTGGTAGTGAACGTGCCATCCATGATAGCTTTGACGTCGAAAAATGATTTGTAAAAATCTTAATTCGAATAAAAAAATTTGACTTTGACTTTGACTTTGACACTATAACAAATGCACGCTCACATCTTCAAATTAAATCCTCTCAAATTACTGACAAACGCACGCTCACGTTTACACTATAACAGATGCACGCTCACATCTTCAAACTAAATCCTCTCAAATTACTGACAAACGCACGCTCACATACAAAGTTTCAACGAAATCGGTTCACTTTTACACTATAACAGATGCACGCTCACATCTTCAAACTAAATCATCTCCAATTACAGACAAACGCACGCTCACGTTTATACTTTGACAGATGCACGCTCACATCTTCAATTCACAGTCCAAGTTATAGCAATTAAAACATTTTCATGTAAGTAGCTGCGAAACAATGTATTTTTTACAGTCGTATTTTAAGATACCTACCTAAACAATGCAAGAAACAAAATAAAAATAAAAACACGTAAAATGATGACTCGTTAACCAAGCGTGCCATTATCATTGTGTATGGGTGTGAATAATCTACGATGCCAACGAATCGGGTGAAGCTAAGTACCAACAAGCTATTGTACCCACAAACTTATAATGCTATGAAGAACAAGAAACTAAAATCTATGTATCTATACGTAAGTAAAAATAAAATAAAAAATAAAGTAACTATGGAGAATCTTTTAATAAATTTAATCTTTCTATAGATAATATACTCTTGATCTTATCACAATGTACTATGGTCAACTAGTAATTATATATAAGTGGTATGATCACAGAGCAAAAATAAGTAACCCATACATAACACTGAATATACTAAAAAAAATATATCAGGTAGATGCACCATATCTTTTAGCGAATTTACATTAATATCACGAATCACTGAATAAAATAAATCAAAACCAATTAATCTGAAGCAGTTCTGTTAATATTCTTTTACCTCCTGCTCGTGAATAGAAAAAAAAACATGTGGATATAAAATTCGACAATAATGCACCAAAAGGTAATAAATTCACGTATTGTTAATATCAAATAAATATAAATTAAAAGTAACTCACCTGTTTTAGGACGGCACAAAGCAGTTTTTAATGGCGGGTTAAAAAAAAAACACTTCTGAATTGTTAAGATTTCCTATCTTGACCATGCTAGTTCCAGGGAATGGTGTTGGATTCTCCGTGATAGCGCTCCGAATGCCCCTCTCTCGCCAGTCCATCGGTCAGTCTAACATTTTGGCGGGAATTTTTGGCGGCAAGAGCACGGACCAATCACATTTATTTATTTGACATTTAACGCAGATGGCGCTCCTGTAGCGCTCTAGGCAGCGTTCCGAATTGACCTTCAAGCTTGTGTACGCAGTATCTCTCGTTCACTTTCTATTTAAATGATAGTGATAATAAAATGCAAATCGGAACGCTGCATTTTAATATTTTTCCATTAGTGTTGCCACTAATAAACAGTATTTTAACCTAATAATTTATTACTTATATAGCGAATTATGACACTTTGCATTAGTGTTGCCATTAATAAACATTATTTTACCATAAGAATTTATTATTTAAAAGGAATCATGACAGTACCTAACAGCTAAAGTGATTTGTAAAAAGAATAAGAAGAAGAATAAGAATAATCAAAATAAAAAATAAGAATAATAATGAATTAATGTTACTGTACATATTATCATGAAATATACTAAATACATTAATAAAAAGGTGTCGTACTTGCTTGCAGGAACCAATCCACCAGTGGTGGCCGCGTACTTCACTCAAATCAGTTTTGGAGTCTTCGATTGCACAAAACGAACAATAACCAACTTTTTACTGAATAAATAAATAAATAAAAACGGGTTATTTCAAATAAGACGTCTCAATAATGAAAACTGCAAAGGTCTAATCTAAAGGGCGTAGCCACGCCCTTTAGATTAGACCTTAGCACAGCAAAAAACCCGACTATCTTTTCAACGATCAGAATACAAGAAAGTGCGCGCCGCTACCGGCATCTGTGGCAAGACGCGCGCCGAATACGTAGAATAGTATAGGTAAAGGCGAGCGCCTCGCTCGCGCCAAATTCAAAGCTAGCCTACTGTAGGTGGATTTGAGAAATATTATTTAAAATCGAACAATCATATTCCACACAAGTATGGACCCAAGCTGTTCTTTTGTTATATATTTAATAGGTTTACCACGGGTAAACACTGTTTATATATAGAAAAACAAATGGCACATCAATATATTTACAAAGAGGTTAATTAAGTAAGGTATATCCGTAGCTGCGTACTGGTCCATATATTTAATAGCCGTGGAAGAACCGATACCACATTGAACAGTCCTATGATGGAACTAGTGCAACTTTTTGTAATGTTCTCGTTAGTTTCATTGGATAATAAATGGCTCATAATGTAACTGTTCATGCACACTTTGTCCTCTTGTAGTTAATGAACTAGAAATGGGTTAATTATAAATAATTTAAACATTTTTTACATTCAATAGCTAACGAGAATAAATGGTTGCAAATTGTTCCATCGCATAGTCCAATGGAACTAACGCGACGAAAAAGTTGCACTAGTTCCATCATGGAACTTTTCAATGGAACTAATGATAACAAAGGACCGATACGCTAAGAAGAATAAGGTTATTAAAACTAAATAGGTACGAATAAAAAATAGTACATTACTGCCGCGGCCGCAAAATTTGTTATTGTTGGACGAGGAGGCGAGGACTTTTATTGTGTACGAGTCCAGCAAGAGTTATTGCGGCCGAGGCCTGTATAGTGCTTTTCTCTGAAATACGCGAGGAAATTATAAAACACAAAAAAAAATACTTTTTTTTAAATCTTTATTTAAGGAATTTTGTCATAATTTGACATGCCACTCCATTGTGCAGCTTCCCGTTACAAAACAAAATTACCTTATAAGAACCTTGGATTTGGATGTGTACTCGTATCGTACTAAACTTATAAGTAACCTAACCTTTATCACTTTAACCTCTACTTCGACTACTTGAACCATTCAGTGTCGTAATATTTCCCTAATTCAATGATTAGTTAACTCCATCATGAAAAATAAGTAACAAAATAGTACGATAAAATTAAGAGATGAAAATTACAAACCACCATATTGCGCACTTTTCTTTTTTTGTTCTGTGCCAGTGTCATACAGAGCATAACATAGCCAACTCAAATCACTACGATTCGTGTACGATTCATATAAAATTTGAATTTAGAACATAAGAGTATGCTGTAAAAAGACTCAAAAACATTGAAATTTCTAGACGACAGTTACTTTGCCGGCCTAGGCCGTTTGAGGGCACATTGCCGGCTGCTGTTTTGTATGGGGCAATGTTTCGTCCAAAAATGAGTTACTTCGCGTACTGTTTTTGGCAGTAATGATCACATTTTCGAGCGTGTCGGAGAAAATACCAACAAAATATTATGTAGATTTTTAAAAATTCTAAATATTCTCAGTGTTAGTAATGTGCAAAAAATCCACTCAGCTACACTACCGCGATTCGATAATAAATAGTAGGAATAAAATTGATATCGATATAATAAACACAACTCTCGTTCGCATTAGGCTAGGTAAAAAGTAAATCAACAAATAAAAATCTCTATAAAATAATATAATTCTCAAATTAATGTCATACATTTTCATATTATATACTAGCAGTTTTTTAAGTCTTTCAATACCTAGTTTTTTTATGTACAGGTATGAACCAGGTTGGTATACTAAATACTATTGTTCGTCAACCTGCTCAACTATTAATTACCTAAGTAATAGTAACTTACATTTTTACCCACACAACAAGCATTAACAATAGGCTTGTGTCAACTAACAATGAAATCAATGGATGAATGTTTCTAGACGTAAATTGTAATATTTAAACAGGGAAAACCGAAATAATTCCACATAAAAATTAATGATTATTGTTATTTTTACGAATTAAAATCAAATAAATACCCCCCCTGGCCCCTCCGCTGTGAACGTCAATCAGAACGTATTACGTCACATAGTGGTATGCCGCCATTGTTGTTTTGACGCTTGGTTAACTTTTTCATACAACAGCACAAGTGAACACAATCGTTTGCCACTATGTGACGTCATTCACGACGCCATGACACTTTCTTGTGTTTTTACGCCAGATTAAAAATATTTTCTTAAAACTTAAAATATGTGTTTTAAATATAATTTCATCATCATGAAATATTATTTTTTTGGGGTAATACAGGTACTAAACTAACGAAATAAGCCATTTTTGAAATTTACGACACAGGCCTATTTTATCGGAAATCGCATCTACCGCGCTGCACTATGACGACGATATCTGCATAAGTTGAGCAAATAGGTCGTGTTTGGTATCGTTTTTGTAAAAATTAAGAACGAGGAATTCATTTCTGGAACAAAATTTTCACACTTTTATGGAAAAATAAAGAATTGCAAAAATAGAAAACCAAAAATTTTTTTTTTTTAAGTTTATATTTATTTATTTAAGATAAAGCATAACCTTGTTATTTAATTGTTAGCGTAGATTTTGTAGAAAAAAAATTTGCAGATCTGCATAAGTTGAGCAAATAGGTCGTGTTTGGTATCGTTTTCATATATCGACGTCATAGTGCAGCGCGGTAGATGCAATTTCCCCCCCCCCCTACCACGCCCACCTACAGAGCGGTACCACGTGGGTACAGGGCTAAATCAGTTCACAAGGTATGCCTGTGCAAAGCAGCTTCCTCCGTAATTAGAACTTTGCAAGGTAAATCACTTTAAATACTCAGGTATTAAGTTAACACTGTTATGCTTGACTTTCAGTCGACTGTACTATTCAAATGGCCGCAGAATAGGAATTGTCAGACCTCGATATATATAATTACCAAGCTTATTTGCAGCTAGAAAACAATGTTTTGTGTCCACAATAGGACATATTAACTGCAATCATAAGTTTGTAAAACAAACTTGTTTTGTCTGTTAAATTATGGTGTTTTATATTACGCACAACAAACTGTTTACCCACAAATAAGCATGGTAATCATATTGCAAGAGGTTTGGTACGGGATTTACATATTATTCATCCAAGTATTGCCATATAAAGCGAATTAAACATTAAGTAAAATAAGTACAGGATCAGCGAGAAGGTCACATACTTGACGAAGTTGTGCAGTACGAACAATCTGTAATTAAATAAAAAAAAATGTCATTTTCCTTCAAAAGCCAGTTTTTGAATTTTACACTGTTGCTAAAGTTAAAAAAAACTTTTGTTTGGGCATCAATCAGAGCCAAGTGGTAGGATGTGCTATTTTTGACCAAATCTGTTTTCGACAGCTTCTCATATTTTGTCTCGTTTCGTTTATTTGATGCTCTTATTTGATACGCTGATGGAAAACATCGTGAAAAAAAGATAAAATAACTTACCTGTTCCACTTCCTTCTTGCTTCTGGTAGCGTACTTAAATCATCCTTTAAAAGATATACTCTTAGACCTGTGACAATATAAAATAAGATTATTTAATTAAGAGAAAGTCTTCTAGTATTAAAAGGTAATTTTTATCCTCCGGACCACATAAAAACTACTATGCGAACGAGGGCAATTTGTTATGTGCAATAGTTTATCTTAAATGTTGGAGGACACGATAATTTTCTGCCCTGGTTCCAAAATATGGTAGATCCAGGGCAGCCAATGACCGTGTTAGATCACGTCTTTACTCACCCAGGAGGAAGGTTTCGCACATATACTCCCAAGACATTTCCCCCATGTTGAAAGGGAAGACGGTCCGGTCCTGCTCAGATAAAGTCGCCCACATAGAACGAACCCCCTTATCCGAGAACCTCCAATCTTGCGTGGAGAAGTAGAACAGAATGTTGGCCAGCTTCATCACTTTGTGGTACAATTGGACAGTTCTGGAAATGTAAGTATACAAATAATTATAATGGCATTATGTAACAAGAGAGCATTTTGCTTTAAAAAAATAAAGGTAATTTACAGCTGTTTTGCAGTTCTTGGAGCAGAAATACAAACCTGCAATATCATTACCTGTTAGATATAAGGGTCGGGCGGGCACGACAAGTAAACACGCTAGTCAATTGCACACTGATCTTTAATAAAGAACAAACCGGGCGGTGGCGCACACGCACACACGCAAGATATCTAACAATCCCTCCACCTATAGCTTACAAATTAAAACCTTAAAAACTAAAACTAAACAACTATAGGAACAAGTTCCTTAAACTAAATCAGACGAATCCAAAGTGGATGTAGACATGTAGGTTCGAAGGTTTGCGGCTGGGCAGTAGTGGCGTCGCTGTCACCAGTGTCAGATGGCGAAGATGTAAACACGGGCGACAGCTCACGTCGTCGAGGGTGAACAGGCGCCTTTAACAAGCTACTGCTGTCTTTACTCAGCTCCTCATCTTTTTCCTCCCCCTCACTGCGATAGTCATCATGTGCTGGCTGATCATCATCTGCTGTTTCTGTATGACATCTGTACTCCACTCGCCGTTTTCTGACGCGCTTAACCTTTTTCTTATTTGATCCACGTGTCTGGTCATTTTGCTGTTAATTTTTTGTACGTATACAAAATATAATACTGTTCCTATTTTCTTTTTTATAACTCCCTCGATCCATGTAATTTTTTTATTGTTTGTGTGCTTAGTTATCCAAACGGTTTCGTTTTCTTTAAAGTCTGGTCTACGTTTCCCTTTGTAGTGTTTACCCTGTGAGCACTGGTTGTGTAGGACTGTTTGAAAAAGGTCAGTGGATTGGTGTGACGTTTCCTCTTTGCGCAACAAATCAAGTCTGGAACGTAAGGGTCTTCCGTAGACTAACTCAGATGGTGTTTTTTTCAGTGGTTCTATTTTTGGAGTTTCGGTAATCAAATAGAATTTTTTATATTTTCTCTTGTAATGGCATGCTGTTTGAATTATTTAAGATTATGGCTTTTAACCCTTTTTTCACAACTTTCACCATACTTTCTGCCTGTCCATTACTAGAAGGATGGTATGCTGGTGAAAAAATGTGATTAATGTCAAGGTTGGTAGCAACAGTAGAGCAAAACTGTAGACTCTATGGACTATGGTTGCTACGCTACCAATCTGTTATTTTTACTTGTTCGGAAAAATTTATTGTCAAATGTGGTGTGCTTTTATAAAAAGACTTTTTAATTAATAATAATAATAAAAATATTTATTTCTTTAAATTTTTACAATAAAAGCAAATGTACATAGATAGACGTACTAGTAAAAGTCCTTACAGAGTTTGATCTCTGTCTCCCAAATTAACGTTTAGATACGTTCAGTGTTTCAAAGTGTGTGTGCAGTAAACTATTGAACTCAGTACTACTGTGAAATCTGTTGTAGCATTCCGCACTTCCTTTATCCAGGTACTCATATCATATTAGGTGATCGGGCCAGCACCGGAAGAAGACTACAATGGATTTCTCAACTAAGTTGGAAATAGGCAAGTTAGTTGGCAAGGAAAATTGGTCGACCTGGAAGTACAAAATTTCCATAATGCTAGAAGGTACGGAAGGTGCCTCAGAGGCAGTGGAGGGTACACTCCAAAGACCAACTCTTGCAGCGGGTGCAGGTGACGCTGCAATCAGCGCTTATAATACAGCATTAGCTAAATATAGGAGGACTGAAAGCGGCGCTTTGCTCATGCTTACAACTAATATGACCGAAGAAACACTGAAGAAAGTTATGCGTTATAGAACCGCCCACGAAGTTTGTCAAGAGCTGCATAGACTATATGACGGACAAACAGAGGACAGGGCCTATAATTTGTGTTTAGAATTTTTCGGATTTAAACATAATAAGGAGGATGATGTACCAACCCATATGTCTAAACTGAAGAATTTATGGAACGATCTGACTGCAGAAATTTCCAAACTAGACCTAACCGCCAAGCTCCCTGACTTGTTCCTGTTTTGTAAGGTCTTGGACACACTTGACGACCGGTACTTTAACTTAAAGTCAAGTTGGCTAATGCTGAAACGTTCTGAAAAGACAATAGACAGTCTAACGAGCCATCTCTGCGCTTTCGAACGGGATCTGGGCAGTCAAGGGAGCTCACAACAGGAAGCTCTAGTGACAATGCCTGCTGAGCGAAGATCCAAGGAGGAGAACCTGATCTGCAACTATTGTTCTGGTAGAGGACACAGAGTGCGCAAATGCAAGAAATGGATAAAGGATGGGAGGCCACCAAAGCCATCTTCTAGCACGGCAGCTACTAACTCGAAAACCAAACAAGTGCAACAGATCTCTCTTATGGTCAATGCTTGTTCCACTTGCCACGTTCAGGATAGAGAAAGCTGGTATGTTGATAATGGAGCAACAACCCACATTGCAGTAAGGAGGAACATCTTCAATGAGTTTCATGAGTTTGACTCGGATCATACCGTGACTACGGCAGACGGAACTACCATACCTGCATTAGGAATGGGTACCGTGGTGGTTGAATCAAATGTCAATGGGAATATGGAGAAAATCACTCTGAATGATGTGTGGCTTGTACCGTCCTTAACTAAGAACCTGTTTTCACCATTGGCAGCGCAAGACAGGATGCAGAATAGCATCTTTACTGCTACAGCTAGAGAGTGCAAACTAGATATCGAAGGCACGACTAGAGTTGTAGGCAGGAGAGTCCCGCAAGGAGGACTTTACAAGTTGGACATGAAGTCAGTCCGTCAGTCAGTCAAGACACCCGATTGTAGTAAGTCACTTAACTGGATCTAACTTGTTGCAACTGTATCACGAGCGTTTAGCGCACCAGGACAAGCGACATGTGATTCGTGTGGTCAAGAGAGAATTAGGCATCACACTTAAACCAGACCAGATAAAATGTGAAGGCTGCATCTACGGGAAGTCACATCGACAGCCCTTTGGGACAAGGGAAAGAGCAAACTTTCCTGGCGAGTTAATTCACGCTGACGTCTGTGGCCCTTTCGAGCCAAGTTTATCGAAATGCCGATACTATGTCCTGTTCAAAGATGACTTCACGAAATATCGCATGGTTTACTTCATTAAAAACAAGTCTGAGGTCAAGATGAAATTAACACAAATGCTGAATGAAGCCA